>OY757018.1:103214316-103524668 GCA_963580285.1 Lucinisca nassula | reverse complement strand
TCAAGATGATAATACATTCTTAATGAAGTGCCAATCTGTTGACTATAAAACCGTAGCATGGTAAAACTAACAATAGGTGATCTATGTGAACTGGGAAGACTCATGCGCATCCACCAAACAAAGTCAGGTCCTCTCCTGTTGCTCCTTTGACATACCAGGGGCCATGGAAGGCTCTGATCAGCCTACGCACCCGCCCAGGCTGATCTGAGTGTTCGTTGCTCGCACAGATCATGATGGCCTCGTCTCATATTCAAGATATTGATGTATGTTATGGCTGTTAATTTGTAATATACAAATAACTGAGATCGATTAAGGTTTTGGAGACAGCTGTTTGGTGGTTTGTAGTTTAACCCGTTTAGTACCGGAAACCCCAAAACGGGTACCACGGCAAACAGTGAAGGCCCAGATCAGACGCCGCAGAATGCGGCGTCTGATCAGGGCCTTCACTGTTTGCGAAAAGCCAAGCAATTTTCCAAATAAATTTTGAAGAAAAAAACAACCCGACACCCCTAAATTTTGAAATGGACTCCTGGTATATATAAGGAGGAAGATTCCATTTGGTACAAAATTTTTTAACAACTCAGCCGACACTATTTAGGTTATATCGAGCCAGTCTGTTTACCAAACTGCCAAGTTTACCTACCCACACTTCCTGGTCACGCCTATACGTAAGCGGTTAACCAGTACAGTGCACATTCTTTTGCTGCGCTTTTTTAATCAGCCGGAGATCTAAAGGGGAGGCAACTCCTTCAAAAATAGTTTTGTATCCATATCAATAGGGGTCAACTCTTAAAGGAAAGACTTTGCTCCTAAGGACATCGGGGCGATAAAAGCGATAGCATAATAGACCGAAAAGAGAAAGAAAAGATTTTCAATCAAAAATATAAACCTGATTTAAATTCGCTTTGACGTGTTTTAAGCAGAGAATGGATTCTACTGGTTAAATTAGAAAAGAAGCAGACCCCTTTTCAGAGAGCTACGTTTTATAGGAAAGGAAACATGCAACATTAAGCCAGTATTACGTTTGCTACAGTAATTAGACCGCATGGGAAGTCTGAAGACGTTACGTCACAGTTCGTTACCGTAACCTTAAGAAATTGCCTTGAGAACGTTGGCGCTTTTGTTTATAACTAAATCATGGCTATGAAAATTGTTAATACATAAAACCGGTCAGCCTAAAATAAATTAATATTATGGTGGAATCCGACTTAATTTTTGTCAATATTGGACACCCGTATTGTGGATTATTTTGTATGGGGATATATATATATATATATGTATGTGTGTGTGCGTGCGTGCGTGCGTGTGTACGTGCGTGTGTGTGTGTGCGCGCGACATGCATAAGTGCATGCGTGCGTGTGTGCAGGCAAGTGTGTGTGTGAAAGCATGTGTGTGTACATGCAGGCATGTATACATACCTACGTGTATGTATGTGTGCATTGCACGTGTATATGCATGCATGCATCCATGCGTAAGTCTGCATGCACGTGTGTATGCATGCATGAGTATGTTTGTACATGCATGCATGTGTGTTTGCGTACGTAAGTGTATGTATGTGTGTATGTGTGTGTATATGTGTGTGTATGTATGTGTGTGTATGTATGTGTGTGTGTGTGTATGTGTGTGTGTGTGGGGGGGGGACAAATGCAATATCCCCCCACTAACAACTTTGTTGTGGGCGGGGTATAATAACTGTTTATGTGCGATTATTTAGGAAGAAAAAGAGATTCCATTCCTCCACGTGGGTTTGAACTCATGACCCTCTGATTCATAGTCGACAATCTGATTCGTAGTTCAGCACTCTATCCACTATACTGGCAAATGAAAATTAAGTTTTCAAGCCTATGTATTGTAAAAAACGAAATTAATGTATATGACAAAAAAAAGACATTTTACAAACTTGCAAGTAATAATAACGTTTATGTGTTTTAAGAGAAAAAAAAAAAAGAAAAAAGGAAGAAAAAAAACATTCATCCACCTGGAATTGAACCCAGGACCCTCTGGTTCACAGTCTCGCACTCTATCAACTATACCGGAAGTAAAGGGGGGGGGGGGTAATACAGAGCAAACTTATTAAATAAACTTAAGTTCGAAAAATGGTTATTTTCAACAAAACTCAGGTCCTTGGTGTCATTAATAGATTGCATATGAAAGAGATACTATCAATGAAGCAACAGTCCTTAGTAGTAGTAGTAGTAGTTTATTTTGATAAAAATTACATAGCACATAAAACAAACATAAAATGTACAAAACATACATAAAATGAAGGTAAAATGTCATGTAATCAGTACCAGGGATGACACAAAAAGTAAATGAAAAATCATTCAACTTATTTCCATTGTGGTCCCATGTGGACCGATCGCACGACATCCGGCGGAAAGGCATTTATTACCCATTCTGACTAGAACCAATCATTGATATGCTTATCAATAATAAAACATAAAAACTATTAAATCTTTTAAGACACGTTAAGTGCAATAAGAAAACAACTATTCACATTAAAATAGGAATAGATTGTCCTTTGACACCCCCTTTCTAAAATATATTTAAAAATACTGGAAGTCAGACTTGTCACAAAGTTCCATTTTATCATATAGGTAGCTTTTAACCTCACCTTTAAACCTACGTTCTTTAGTTATAGCTTTTATGTTCTTAGGCAATTCATTCCAATGTTTAATGGCTGTGTACATAAAAGTAGATTTCCCTGCACTTTTTACAGTCGGGACACAAAGAGACGATTCGCTATGGCGAGTGGAGTACCTATGCACTTGACTGACATGATTAAAGTCTTTTTGTAAATAATCAGGAGCTGAACCATTGACAATCCTGAAAACTAATGACAATTTTATTTGAGCAACCCTATGTTCAACAGGCAACCACTTGATTTCCTTGAATTCAGTAGTTCCTATATGTGAACGATTGTGCTTACCCATCACAAAACGAATGATTTTGTTTTGAGTCGTTTGCAACTTTGATTTTAATTTACATGACAAACCTGAAAACCAGAAGGTGCACCCGTAGTCAAAATGACACTGGATTAAAGACGACGCTAACATTCTTTTAACATACTTATTCAGAAACCTTGCATTTCTATATAGAAATTTTAACCGGCAATTTGCTTTTTGAATAACACCCAAAGCCATCGAATCACCGCTCAGAGAATTGTCAATCGTAGCGCCTAGATATTTCACGGAATATTTAGACTCAATATCAGTCCCATTACAAGACACATTCAGAGTTGCACTATTGGAGAGTTTTCGTTTCGTTCCAAATAAAATAGATTCAGTCTTGCCCAGATGAAGTGATAGTTTGTTGTCTATGAGCCAGACACTTATAGTTTCAAGGGCAGATCCAAGTTTTGCTTCAATCGTATTCGCATGTTTATCAGAGACCAAAATGGCTGTATCATCCGCATACAATAAGATCTTTTCGTTGATAGCACCGGCCATGTCATTCACATATATGAGGAATAACAATGGTCCCAATATGGAACCCTGTGGTACACCACAAGTTACATTAGCAAATGAAGAACAGGTACCATGTACATCAACCAGTTGTGTTCTGCCAGATAAATATGACCGAAACCACCCCAGACCATCAGCATCTAGACCAACTGCTTCAAGTTTCATTAAAAGAACAACATGGTCAACCGTGTCAAACGCCTTCTGTAAGTCCAAAAGTACCATACCAGTAAAATTGCTTTTATCCATTTGAAAGCGAATATGATCAGATAAATGAGTAAGACATGTACTGGTGGAAAAACCTCTCCGAAAACCAGACTGGTATTCAAATATCAACTTATTTTGTAGCAAGTAACTTTCAAACTGGTCATAAACAACTCTTTCTAAAACCTTTGACACTATATTCAAAATTGACACCGGTCTGTAGTTCCCAGTTTCAGTATTATCATTTTTCTTAAACAACGGAACCACGCGTGCTGATTTTAAATCATCAGGCACAACACCAGTAATAATAGACAGATTTATGATATGTGCTATGGGTACAGTGACAATATCAGCACTATCTTTGATAAATCTGGATGGAATGCCATCCAACCCAGTGGCTTTATTAACACCAAGCTTCAAAAGATACTTAAGTACCTTCTCTTCTGACACAAGCGAAAACCCAAAGGCATTTTTGCGGGCTCCAAGTTTCTGGTAATACTCTGTCACGAAGTTTTTGCCAAACCTGCCAGAACAATTGGGAAGTTTTTCAACCAGAGATGAAGCAACTGTTGAGAAAAAAGTATTAAACTTTTCCGCTACTTGCAGAGGGTCAAAACATATCTCGCCATTAATTTTTAAACCAATTGATTTTGGCGATTCAGATTTCTTCGAAGGCAAACCCATAGTTTTCAAAGTTTTCCAAAGAGACTTAGAGTCATGTTTGTTTTCCATTAATTTATCTTTGAAATAATTTGTTTTTGACTTGTTGATTAAATACTGTGCTTTATTTCTGAGTTTCTTAAATTCTCCATAATCGGACTCATTTTTCGATCTTTTAAAACGTAAAAAAGCTTTATCTCTGATTGTTATCAAGTCAAGAATTTCAGGACTCATCCATGGTTCAGTTCTCTGCTTTATACGAGTTTCCTTCACCGGTGCAATCTCATCAACCACGCCTAAAAAGTAACATTTAAACATATTCCATGCCATGTCAGCACTTTCACAAGTTAAAATTTTAATCAAATTCACGTTTGAAAGCTTTTCCTTAAAAACTAAAGGGTTATAGTTTTTCAAAGATCGGACTTTGATTGAATTATGCTTGTTTATAGCACCTTTTACCACTTTTCGAGTGCAGAAAATTAATGAGTGATCACTCAGTCCAATGTCAATTACACCAGAGTTGCACAATTTATGTTTATCAGAAGTCAAAATCAAGTCAATAGTCGTACTGGAGGTAGTTGTGGTTCTGGTTGGATCTGAAATAATTTGTTGCAAATCAAAAAGCTGCATGAAGTGCTTGAGTTGTTTTAGTAAACTTGAATCAGTAGACCCAGACACATTTGTATTAAAGTCACCCAGAATAATAGATTCAATATCAAAAAATCTATCGCAGTTTGATATCACATTATCGAGTAGGTCATAAAAGTTCATTTGAGTGGGTGGGCGATACACAACTCCACACAAAATTGGTTTAGTTTTCGGCAATAAAAGTTCTATCCAAACAGATTCGAGGTCTTCACAAGCCAGGTCCATCCGAGGTTTAAACGCAATATCAGCCCGTACGTAAGCACACACGCCTCCGCCGTTACGATTTCTATCCCTCCTGCTGAGGACATATTTATCAATCTTAAGTTCCGAGTCCATTACCGTCGAATCGAGCCACGACTCAGTCACACCTATAACTGCCGCATTGGTATTTCTAGCTATCAGCCGCAGTTCGTCAATCTTGGGTATCAAGCTTCTCACATTGATATGAATGAAATGAAGTCCCTTCTGTTTGAAACACTCAAACTGGCTAGAACGTCGAGATGAGTCATCACTACTTGGGTTTGATTGGCAAGGTCCAGGACAAGGGTGGACGTCACCACACATCAACAAACTAAGTGCCAAGAGGGGTCTGTCATTATTTATCACCTTCACATTTGATAATTTGTCAAACTGGTTTTCTGAAGGACACACATATATGGAAACAAAGTTGCTGTATATAACGTCATGACAAAAGTCAATCTTGATATAAAGCAATCCACTGAATAGTAAAGGTAATATATTACTTTGAAAAAAGGTTAACCAAAAGGTAAACCTCGGACGACGCCCGCCCGCCCGTCCGCCCGGAAATAGCTATTCGAAAGGACGGATTTAAAAAAAAATACAGAAAGAGGAAGTAAAAATATAATCATATAGCTTTCTGGCCAAAAAAATATTTACAGTAGGTCGAATTTGTTTAGTGATTAACAACAGTAATGAGAACTGGCTGACTAAACACAAATTGTTGTTTGTTGGCGCTATATGCTAGACTGACTAATTTAAATGATGAGATATTATTTTAGAGTGATAGAAAAGTTTTACCTTTATGTTTTCTGACAGAGAAACTGGCCAATAATCTCTTCTCCACAGCGTAGAAACTGACTGAGGGTCGCTTTTAGATCTTCATCGTCAATGTTAGTAAAGCTGACAGTTCTCATTTCATATTGTCGCACTTGGCAAAATTAATGTTTGGGATAAACACAAAATGCTGCAATTTTCTTTTTTTTTTTTTTTTTTTTTTTTGCCACAGTTGAACCTGTCTCGATAAAAGTCTCTTTTGAGATGACAAACACAGGGGGTAGGTTGGGTACTTCCAGCTTGATTTAAGACATCTGGGGCCAGTTGTTCAAAGCATCGTTAGCTTAACGAGCTCGTTAGCGGTCATATTGTTAACTGTTCTAGCAAGTTTAATATTTAAAAATTTGGTATTTTTGCTGAAAAATGTGAGCAGCTTTTTGGAATGCAAAAGCTGCTCACATTTTTTCAGCAAAAATATTACCATATTTGCCATAATAAATGATCAAAGTTTTAACGATACCTTAACTAAAGACGTCGATAGTTTTGAACAACTGCCCCCTGGCATTTCATTCATATATTTGACATATTCTCATCACGAAAACCCGCCTATATAATTTTGACCCCTTTGAACCCCACTTTTATATAGCAAAACTGGTATTTTCGGGGGTATACCTTATTTTTCTTATTTCTACTCTAAAATATAGATTGTGGGTACTCGCTAGAACCGCCTCGATGAGGCGGTTCTAACGAGTGCCCACAATCTATATTTTGAGCCGAAATAAGAAAAATATCACAATTTTTTCATCATAAAATTTCATTTTTTTCGGCAATTAAAGTGGCAATATATTTTTATAGGCTTGTTTGCGTAATGCGTACCGAGTTTCATAATGACTGATCTGTCTGTGAGGCCTAAACACCTTTATCGTATACAACCATAATTCATTTACTATATTCGGAGAGATGCATTCTTTCGCAAACTGAGGAATAAGCTCCCATCATTATCTGTTCCAGCTGTGGCATTTAAGCGCCATATTAAATATGGCGTTGATATTTTAACTTTGCTTGGATATTTTTACCGCATCACAATAGAAGGAAAATAATGAAAATACTGAGCAGTGCCCACATAGTAAACCCAATGTAAGAAAAATAAAAAGAACAACACCCATGAAAAAAATGTATGACGTAGCATATAATAATTTCGACAGGCCATTGATTACACCAATCATATAAAGATGAAACGTAGAAATAAAACAAAGATCAGGAATCGATACAATTAACTTACTCCACCCATCAAAGACACCAAAGGGAAAGAAACACAAACATGAAGCGACCAGACCATAATGGAAACCTAAACAAAGGATGGCCATAAGGACAGTTACTTTCCCACAAAATGGTCAAATGCACATCCAAAATAAAAAGACACAAGTGATACACACAGTGAGTAGTAACAAACAATAACATAAATAAACCGCCACAGAATAACCGCCTTGGAACGGCCAGTGGAAAGAATTCCACTGGTGTGGGCTTAAATCGATTTTACGTGGCCACAATCCTCGCCCTTACTGCCGTCGCGATTTAGACATATAATTTGTTCAGTCCGCATGAAGGCCTCCTAACTCATCAGTGCAACATCTGCGTGAACACAAATAATCAAAGAACCACAGAGGTGAGACAACGGTGAGGACTCGACAGCAAAAAAAAAAAAAAAAACACTGAAATGCTGGAGCAAAAGAAAACCAACAGTTAGACTCCGATGGGCCCGACCAGAGACAGAGCATCAGGCACCAAACAACATTACCTTGAATTAGATCTCTCTAATTCTCAATAAGCATTTACGTTGGAACCGTCATAGAATCTGAGGCCTGACCCACCGGCGTGCAATTAAAGAGGGAAGCAAAGTTGCCAACCGTGATTGGGTTAAGTCTCATTATATAAAGCTTTTTACACATCATATAATAAAATACTCAACTGATATAATAATGTTGAGGAATAATATAAAGAGTGGCATGCATAATATAAATAACGTAGCAAATCATATAAAGATGTTTATACATAAAATGATACCATTGGTGCATCATTTAATGTAAACCATACACAATATAATGACACGTCCGCATTATATAATAAACGGTACATATCATATAAGGAAATGTATGCATCTCATAAAGTTCCGTGGACTAATCAGACAGCTTTGGCGTTCCATAAATGTTAAGTTAGTTTACATAATTTAATATTAGTTTTTTGTTTATTTATATCTATTTATAACTCACAGAAGCATTACATTTTGCATGTTTTCAAAGACTTATTTAAATATATACTTCCAATATCTTAGCTGGCTGTCAATCGCGAACGTTCGCTATAAACAGCCGGTTGTCGGTAGCGAATTTTCGCTATTGCTGTCAATAACAACTTCTTTAAAGTGTAACAAAATATTAGGCATTATTTCAAGGGTCCACTGTATATTTTTCTGTGTTCTGGCCTACCACCTACCGTTTTTATGAATGTTTTGATTTTGATTGATTGTGTGGGTCATTTAAGAAATGAAATTTATTTTTCTGCACTTCATGGAAGTATGAACGCAGTTGGTCGCGTGCAAAGTAAATGAACCCCGAAGGGGTTCATGTAAACTTTGCTAGCGACCCACTGTCGTTCATACTTTCATGAAAAGCAGAAAAATTAAGTTTATTTTTTATATTTACATTATTTGCCCCTCGTCACTGGGCGATAAAACTGCTTGTAGGTCAAACTTTTAAAGCTAAAAAACATTTATACGCCGTTTTTCTACAAAGACCGGAGCAGCGTTGACGTCATCAACGCCCGTAGAGAACAATGGTTTAGAATGACGTCACTTAACGTCACTGAAAATCATGTGATTCGATGCGTTCATGGAAGTATGAACGCAATTGTTTTCTATAGGTTTACATTAGACTTTACACTGGAAATGTAAATATTTTTTGTTGTCTCCCAGAGAAAGGGGGAAAAGAGAAAGAGAGACAGAGATGAGACAGAAGTGACGGACGGGTGAGAAAGAAAACAATGAATGAAATAACCACATCCCCGCTCTTCCACTACCTGCTGCAAGATGCCCAACTGTAAGTCAATATCAGATGGGCCCCGTCAAGCGATTTTGGTACTTATCGCCTATGCGAGCAGCGAAGGTTCAGGCGAGCCTGCGCATCCGCGCAGTCTCGCCAGAACCTTCGCTGCTCGCTCATACAAGCAGTGAATCAAGAGGAACCTTCAGACAGAAAGTCATATCCCTGGTCCCTCTGAATGGCTGGGCATGCGCAGTTAAAATTTGTCATGACGGAATGCTCGAAGACACAAATTCGCTTGGCGGGGCTCAGATGGTCGCTCCAGAGACGCATTGAATGTACCAAATTTTCTACGTACAGTTTCTTCTGTCTCCGGAAGTTTATGCTATATGACCAAAGGACCGTTTTTTTTAAGAACTTGCCCCAAACCGCTTAGGCACGTGGCAGTGTATTTCGTTATATATCGATTTTGTGATTTGTACGTGCAAATACAGAATAATTATGATTATTATGATTACCAACTGGGGAAAGCTTCTGTCACCCATTAATTTGGGTAGGGTCACCAAATAATGGCACAAGCCCACAAATAAGACCAGTGACGTCTCTTCAGATCAGCCTGCGCAGATATGATTCTTCTCTGGTCGCAAGAATTATTTGTGGATCTTGCCACTACCTATATCCTAAAGCTAAAATCTGAGGGCCCGGTGATACACGCGCTGATCGTATTCCTTTCGCCCAGCATAGGCTAATGTATTTTGACGATGATGCATAGACTAGCTACTAGTCGGATATCATATAATTAAGTTAGTATACTTATAAAAATGCATATTTTTTTTTTTCATTTCTTTTTGCCTCTCTAATAGCAGCTTGTTTTATCTTGGGGGAAGTTATCCTTGATGTCTGAGACAAGACTAAAGATTAGCCACAAAGTCTCATATTTGATGAAACATACAGGAAGATTGATAAATATGACATCAAGGTCTAGGAGCTAGACTAGATGATGCATAAACTTTCCAATTTCGATTATCCTGCAACAGCAGATTGGTGTTAATTACCAAAATGTATGATATAAATGAGAAGAAATTATCCTATATACAAACAAAAGCGCCTAAGACGACAAAGAGAAAAGACTGCTACTTCTACTGAGAAGATTCTGGAATGCGCAAGATGATACCTTTGCTTCTGGTAAGTATCTATCTATCTATCTATCTCTGTCTATCTATCTATCTATCTATCTCTGTCTATCTATCTATCTATCTATCTATCTATCTATCTATCTATCTATCTATCTATCTATCTATCTATCTATCTATCTATCTATATATCTATCTATCTATCTATCTATCTATCTATCTATCTATCTATCTGTCAGGTTAACAAATTTAGGCCTACTGCTTATTTTTATTAGTTGGTTTTGGGAACCAAAATACGAAAAATAAATACTTAAAAAAATTATCTCCTCATAAACCATATGAGACTTTATGGAAATATTCAGCATATTTGCCTTTACAGGTTTTGTGGTTGGTTTTTATGAATTTTGGCTCTTTAGTTTGGTTGCTATGGGAAGTTTCCATAGTCTTAAAATGGGAAAATTGAAAAATGACATTTACACCTTTCAAGATATTTTAGTAAAGTTTCATAGAAATGTTCCTTAACAATGTTCTATCCGGGGCGTTCGAATGCTTTGGTTCCCCCCCCCCCCCCCCTCACCCTCCATCGGGACTGGAAGAAATAGATGGGCTGCATGGTGCTTCCACGCAGAGCTTAAACCGACCTCACACGAGTACTGGTAAACCGCTTAGAGGATCTAGACCTGCCCAGGCATAGCGCTGCGAGTCAGTCCGTCCATGCTTTTAAACCCTGTTGGTTTCACTGGGCGACAGGGCTTGAATTGTCATTTCATCTCTATGTCCGGTAAAAGTCCGACAAAATTGGAAGTCTCCAAAATGACCTATACAGTGCTGACGGGGACGTTAAACCTCAAATCAAACAAACAAACAAATCTACTGCTTTGGCTTGTGTAGAAATATAGGGTAATGATCTGATTCTATTGTCCTTGCAGCAAGCGCGGAATATCTGCAAAGGTTTGGCGGTTAATGCATTTTTTTTTTTAATTTTCCCAATTGTAAGTCTATGGAAACCCAAACTAAAGATCCGAATTTCATGAAAAAAAATTATTATATTTTAATATGGTGAATACTTCCATTAACTCTCAGCCCCATAGAGCATTCTGAGGAGATGATTTTTTTCAGTATTTTTATTTTTTTCATTTTGGTTTCCATGGCAGCCAATTCAAAGAGCCGAATTTCATTAAAAAACATACACACAAAGCTTGTAAAGGCAAATATGGTGAATATTTTCATAAAGACACTGCCTCGTAGAGCATACGGTTTCTGAGGAGATGATTTTTTAAGTTTTGTTTTCCATTTTGTTTTCCATGGCAACAAATAAAAATAAGCAGTGAGCCTAAAATCATATGCCCGATAGAAGATTGCCTAAGGAACATTTCTATGAAAGTTTTGACAAAACATCTGCAGAGGCTTGGCAGTAAATGCCATTTTCAATTTTTCCCATTATTTGTCTATGGAAACTCTAAGTTGCTATAGCAAGCAAACTACTGAGCCGATTTTCATTAAAAAACACAAACTTCCAGTCATCTAGCCCAAGGATGCTACAGATAAAACTTGGGCCAAATCGACCCAGTGATTTCTGAGGAGATGTCGTTTGAAAGTTTTGACGCCAGACGACATACCAGGACAAACGACGACGACGACGACGACGTCGATGGACAACTGCCTATCCTACAAGCTTCCCCGGAGCCTTCGGCTCTGGTGAGCTAAAACTGGCCATTGTCTTTTCACAGTGCATTCGATGAATCGGGTAATAAAAGAGTTTTAAACTATTGTCCCTCGGTACTGTGGACGACCAGATGCGTTATACATATTGTTCACAATGCAATGTGAAGTTTGAATCATACACTTGTTTAACGACTTATTTCTCTTTTGTTTTAGATTGTCTTAACTATGGCTACTTCAGTGCCAATGTCACAAGGACTCGAAGACAGGTAAGCTTTTTCATCTCAAAGTCGGGTAAAAGTCGGAGGCAACGTCTCCAAAATGACCTAAATAGTGTTGACGGGGACAAAAAATATGAGACTACATGTATCTGGGACAGAAAAGAATATTCTGCAATACTGAATGGATACGCCTTTGGACACAAAGCTAATGTTAAGGGGATGTGTGTACACCTTCTGAGTGTGTGTGTATGTGTGTGTGTTGAGGGGGTGGGGGGGGGGGCGGGGGCAACTCCTGCTAAAATATTTTTCTCCACAAATTCAATAGGGGACAACCCTTAAAGAAACGAATTATTTGCTCCTGAGGAGCAAATTCTTTCCTTTAAAAATACGTAGAACTCTTTTTCCGTGGGACAGAGTTCATACGAACCGGACGTCTCGAAAGTAGTCTCCCCTTTGAAAAATGGCGGAAAATCTACCAGGTGCATCTATTCCCCTGAAGGGGAATGGGCACACCTTCAGGGGATGGTAACTCCTGCAAAAATATTTTTTTCTCCCATGCCAATCGGGGTCAACTTTTAAAGAAAAGAATTTGCTCCTGTGGGGCAAATTCTTTCCTTTAAGAGTAGACCACTTTTTCAGTGGGACAGGTCTTATAGAAAAGTGAACAGGAAGTCCCGAAAGTTGCTTGCCCTTTGAAAAATGGCGGAAAATCTACCAGGTGCATCTATTCCCCTTAAGTGGTAAAAAAATCATGTTCTTGACACTTTATGATGTTACTTTCAGAAATTTGTGTTGCTTTCATGGGACGTTCTTTGAAACCGGTACTCATGACTAAAAAAATCAAAATACACCACAACCCTATTGTAACACTGTTCATTATAACACGGTTATGGGTATGACAGGGTTTCAAGAAGGATCCACAAAATGTATTGATTATACAGAAAAATGACCATAAATGGTCATTTTTCTACATATTCTATACATTTTTGTTTGGATATAACACGGTTGTTTACCTTACACGGTTTCTGTTTTGGATCCAATTAATAGTGCTATAAAGAGGTTGTGGTGTACATGTAGCCTAAAATAAATAATTAAGAAATGAAATTTATTTTTCTACAGTTCATGGAAATATGAACGCAATGGGTCGCGTGCAAAGTAAATGAACCCCGAAGGGGTTCATGTAAACTTTGCTAGCGATTCACTGTCGTTCATACTTTCATGAAAAGCAGAAAAAATAAGTTTATTTTTTATATTTACATTATTTGCCCCTCATCACTGTGAGAAAAAATGCTTGTAGGGCAAACTTTTAAAGCGAAAAAAAACAACAAAAAAACATTTACACGCTGTTTTTTCTACAAAGAGCGGAGCAGCGTTGACGTCATCAACTCCCGTAGAGAACAATGGTTTAGAATGACGTCACTTAACGTCACTGAAAATCATGCGATTCGATGCGTTCATTGAAGTATGAACGCAATTGTTTTCTATACGTTTACATTAGACTTTACACTGGAAATGTAAATATAACGAAATGACATTTTTCCTCTCGAAATTTATTTATGGACATTTTCTTTCTGTGTTGCGACCAAAAGATTAATCTCAGCTACATGTATTTACTGGTGTCCAGATTATTCACTAGTTCCCTGCTAAACATCACGAAAACACACCTATATAATTTTGACGCCCTTGAAAAATAGAAGTGAAGGCAATGATCTATATCCACTTACTGTTGTCGGTGGATAAGAAGACAGTGACGTAAAAGAGTATACTACCACAGGTAGGATTGACAGGTTGCACCGTTATCATTATCATACCCACCATTGGCTGGCAAGACAGACTATACCGTTATAATTATCCGAATTATTTGAAGCAATGGACTATGCTTAATAACAAAAACATTCGCTGACGTCACTTTCAACTTATCCTCCGACAACAGTACCATCCATATCCACTTTTATACATACTAAAACTGGGTTTTACAAGGGTTAACCTTATTTTTTTCTTATTTCTGCTCAAAATATAGATTGGGGGTACTCGTTAGAACCGCCTCATCGAGGCGGTTCTAACAAGTACTCACAATCTATATTTAGAGCAGAAATAAGAAAAATATCACAATTTTTCGTCTACAATTTGTGTTGTTTTTTGTTTTCGGCGGAAAAATTTACAAAGCATTTGTATAGGACTGTTTTCGTAATGATTCCCTTAATCCCTTTAATTTCTTTCCTAGCAGTTGATCGTAGGCTTCTCTATTTGTTTTTGCTTTCTTTGTTTGTTTCCCAGAGTTATCGGGAAAAGAGGGCTAACAATAGGTGACTCTACAAACATACAAATCCAAGCTTCAATGACGGCGACTGACGACCAAGGTTCTACTTATGAAGGGCAGATCGTTGTCAACGTCGAGGGCGTCTCGCCTGAAGCCGACACAAAGCTGAGACAGATTGTTGGAAAATCCATACGCACTATTGAAGCTGACGTCATGGGTATATTAGCCGTACTCAACGGAGATACAATAGTTGAATCACTTCTGCTCGCCAGTGTTGTCATAGACGAGATTGAAATAACCAGTCTTGCCTCCAAGCTGAAGGCTTATGGCGTCTTCGAACCAGATGCAGGAACAACTGTCCTTGAGTCAGTCGGCATAACTGGAACCATCAATGGCAACGTGGCTCACATATCTCTTCTAGACCCATCCAAGTAATGGACGTTACAGCTAAACAAGAAACCACAAAAACGAAAAGCTCAATAAACAACAAAGAATATTTTGTTTGTTTGTTTGTTTGATTGATTTGAGGTTTAACGCCCCCGTGAACCCTGTAAAGGTCGTTTTGGAGACGTTGCTTCCAATTTTGTGGGACTTTTTTGGCCGAAATTGACTAGTCTACCCAGAAAACATGTACATTCCATATTTTTCACTTCTGTGATGTATTCCTTGCTTCCAAAGGATAACCCTTTTATAGAACATATTTAACTTCACTACAGCTGGTGTGTGGGAATGTGTGGCGGCGGCTTCCTGCCCTACATCATAGTGTAGATTATATATGTATTTTCTTGTCCTTTGGGATCATTGATTCCATTGTGGAATTCTGAAAATATCTGAGGGTCACTGATGAGGCCTAATTGGCCGAAACTAGCTAGTCTGGCCCAGAAAACATGTACACTCCATATTTTTCACTTCTGTGATGTATTCCTTGCTTCCAAAGGACAACCCTTTTATAGAACATATTTAACCCGAAATTGACATCAAGTGACATATCAAGCCCTGCCGCCCAATGAAACAAATAGGGCTTATAAGCATGGACGGGCCGACTCGCACCGCTTTGCCTGGGCAGGCTTAGATCCTCTAAGCGGTTTACCAGTACTCATGTGCGGGTCGGTTTCAGCTCTGCATCATGCAGCCTATCTATTTCTTCAAGCCCCAATTGGCGGGGGCCACACAAAGAATATAATGTTACAGTTCACCCTCTATAGCTCAAAAACCGATGGCTCGCTTACCATGCCTGTTTCAAATGTGTTCTTGGGTCCTCATCATGAAAACACGCCTATATAATTTTGACCCCTTTAAATCCCACTTTTATATAGTAAAACGGGGGTTTACAGGGGTAAACCTTATTTTTCTTATTTCTGCTCTAAAATATAGATTGTGGGTACTCGTTAGAACCGCCTCCATTCTAAAATATAGATTGTGGGTACTCGTTAGAACCGCCTCGATGAGGCGGTTCTAACGAGTACCCACAATCTATATTTTAGAATAAGTACCCACAATCGAGGACCCACAATCTATACTTATTCTAAAATATAGATTGTTGGTACTCGTTAGAACCGCCTCATTGAGGCGGTTCTAACGAGTACCCAAAATCTATACTTTAGAGCAGAAATGAGAAAAATATCACAATTTTACATCTCAAATTTTTCATTTTATTGGCGATAAAAGTTACAATATATTTATATAGGCGTGTTTTCGTAATCCTCAGGAAGATTCACCATTAATGTAGATATTAAGATATTTGGGTTAATATAGGGAGAATTTTCTTACTTTATGTATGTTCTGCGTACTCACCAGAGTTGCCTCGATGAGGCGATGCTAATAAGTACACACCACATAATCTTCATGTTAAACAAAATGGAAAAAATGTTCCTATATTGACGTGTCCCTATTCATCACGAAAACACGCCAATATAATATTTATACCCTTGAATCCCACTTTTATCGAGTAAAACTGGGGTTTATGGGGGTACACATTATTTTTCTTATTTCTGCTTAAGATCATAGATTGTGGGTACTCGTTAGAACCATCTTGTCGAGGCGGTTCTAGTGAGTGCACACAATCTATGGTCTTAAGTAGATATATAAAAACAGGACTTTTTTAAGACAAATTTCATTTTTTGGTGGTAACATTTTACCAGTATATTTGAATAGGCGTGTTTTCGATATGATTGCTTACTTTTGTAAACTCCAGTTTGCTAGGTGGGGTTTACAGGGGTGTTCATTACTGATGAGACCTTATTGGCCGAAACTTGATTCTTGGTTTTTATTCTATATTATACATGCATTCTCTTTGTCTCCAAAAGCAAGCTTTATGGTTCTGTTTTCTGCCTGAAATCAAAACAATATTCTATTTCCGGCCCCCGCCCATCGGGGCTGCATGATGCTTCCACGCAGAGCTGAAACCGACCACACACGAGTATACTGGTACACCACTTGGGGATCTAAGCCTGCGCAGGCAAAGCGGTGCTAGTCCATGCATATAAACTATATTGGTTTCATTGGGCGACAGGGCTTGAGATGTCATTTCATCTCAGTGTCGGATAAAAGTCCCACGAAATTGGAAGCAACATCTCCAAAATGACCTATACAGTGTTGACGGGGACGTTAAACCACAAAGCAAACAAACAAACGGGGGGTGGGGGTTACACATCTTTCATTTTTCTTATTTCTGCTCAAGATCATATATGAGCAGATATATAAAAAATATCAGGACTTTTATAAGAAAGTTTTCATTTTTATTTTTTTTTGGTGGTAAAATTTTACCAATATATTTGAATAGGCGTGTTTTGTAATGATTGTTTACTTTTGTAAACACTTGTTTTCTCTGTGGGGTTTACAGGGGTGTTCATTACTGATGAGACCTTATTGGCCGAAACTTGATTCTTGGTTTTTATTCTACACTATACATGTATTCTCTTTGTTTCCAAAAGCAAGATTTATGGTTTTGTTTCCTGTCTGAAATCAAAACAATATTCCGATTGTGCATGTTTCTTTCCGCCCCCCCCCCCCCCCCGCCCGCTACCCCATCGGGGATGGAAAAATAGATGGGCTGCATGATGCTTCCACGCAGAGCTGAAACCGACCGCACACGAGTATACTGGTAAACCGCTTACGGGATCTAAACCTGCCCAGGCATAGTGATGCGAGTCGGACCGTCCATGCTTATAAACCCTATTGGTTTCATTGGCCGACAGGGCTTCAGAAGTCCCACAATAATGACCTATACAGTGTTGACGGGAGCGTTAAACCTCAAGTCATGTTTATTTCATCAAAAATTACAAGCTAAGTGTAAACACTATTGAAAACTATATAATAAAAGAAGTAATAATATATCCATTAATCCTTTTACCATGAATAGATTTTGGGTGATTGTGTTGGAGTTACTCATTATCCTGCTGAATAGATTAGTTTTGGTCACACCCATTTCTGACTATCAGCCGGTAATATTACTTAATAAAATGTATTCATTCAGTTCACATACTGCATTCAAAACAGTGTAGATTCTGATCAGATTGCTTCACAAGGGGTTGTGTTTTGCAGTACACGGATTAAGATGTCAACCCTTGGGGATTTTTATTGTCCTTCATCAGTTTCATACGTTCAAGAAACGATGACCCCACTAAACCCCACTCTATATAGAGAAAAGTGGGGTTTACGTGGGGTTTTCATTATTTTCCTTATTTTTTGCTCAAAAATATAGATTGTTGGTACTCGTTAGAACCGCCTCATTGAGGCGATTCTAACGAGCACTAACAATCTATATTTTGACTAGACATAAGAAAAATATACATCATATTCATCCGAAAACTACTTCTTCCAGAGATATGAAAAGCACCAGTTTAGGTCACGGATCACTGTAAAAATTGCGTATAGAAATTAAACGTCTTATACATGTTTAGATCTAAACATGATTAGAAAAGTGTCTTGTTTCTGAACATGTAATTTGTTTTGCCGTATTTGTGAGTATAAACACGTCAAAAGTCTAAACACGTCTCGGCTGAAATCGATACGATCTTTTTCCCGCGTAGACGAACGCTGAAAGTTGCAGAGCTGCAAAGACATAAAATAGAGGTAAAGTCATCATTATTCATGTTGTATTTGTCTATAACGTTTTGTTTCTTTGATCCTGGAATAGTAGAAGATATGGTACGTCCTTCAAACATATTTTTCTTTCAAGGATGAGTGGAATATTGGTGTTTAGTTCTTAATGTAATTAGTTTTCGCGACTCATATTATCTTTCTGGATCCAAGTTGTGTTCAGCAGACTTACTAATGCCATTTGATAGAAGATTGTGATTGGTAAATGAAACCTGCATATATTCTTTCTTGAATATATTTATATAAACTGCCTAAAACTGCAAAAAGGTGAGGAATTGGTGGGGAAAATGCCACAACATGGTCTAAACACGTTTAGCGTCAATATGTTCAAAACCTAAACATGTAAAATCTAATTATGCTTTAAGGTGTAGTGTTCTTCTTTAGTACTTAAGACATCTAAACCTCCAACATGAACTCACAGATACTGATAGTGCACACTGTATGATTGTACTCTAGTTTCGCATAATGAAGAGGAGCCTCTGCGTGAAGATAACGCCGCCTTTATAATTTTGACCCCCCCCCCCCCCCCCCCCACACACACACACACACACACAAACTCTATAATAAAAGCAGTGAAAGTGTGGGTGGGGTTGGGATCCCGTAAAGTATACTTAAACCCACCAGTGATTTTTACTGACCATTCCAAGTCGGTTCTTTTGCTGTGGTTTGTTCCTGTTTTGTATTTGTGGTTTTGATTTTTTCCCTAATTATGTATGCTAGTATGTTGATGATTCTTATTCTTTCTCCCCCTTTTTTGTTCATTTTTAGTTGTGTTTGTCCTTCAAGTTAAATGTTTGTCATGTTGGTGATTCTGATTCATTCCCCAATGACGTTTGTTGTTCATTTTTAGCTACGTTTGGGTATTCTGAGTCACCACTTGTTTGGGAAAGATCTGCTAACTCGGTTTAGCAGTAGTCTGTTTGGTTTATTGTCGTCACTCCATGTTTCGACTTCTTTCCCTGGTGATATTGTGGGGAGGATTTGGGATTTGATTGTAGCAGTTCCTGAGCATTCTATTTCCAGTTTAACCCATTTAAGCTCAATGGATTCTTCCACTATCATTTAAATGAGTTCATTTGTTAAATTAGGGGATCAAGGTTGATTCTATTTTTTATTATTTTAACATAAACTGGTGTATACACGTATTTCAAGAAAACAGTGAGATGAGATGTGGCGTCCCATCTGGGTCTGCACTGTCTGACTCGCATCTCATCTGGATCTGCACTGTTTGCCTATATATCCCATTTACAAGACCGTCATGTGCCAGGCTTATATTGGTTAAAATAAGCAACATTAACCCAAGCTCTATGCTTGTGATATTTTTTAAGATTTTATAATGTTATATCTACGCAGATTTAACACATTATCCACATACTGCCCCATGCTCCTGTAGGCATTTTTGACAGAGAACCAAGACGATCAATGTCAATGACTGTTATGTTATGAATATCTAAGAGAAAACAATATTTTTGTGTTCATATCTCTTGTCCACTATAACCAAGCATGCCTCACCTCTCCATAAGTGTTGGGTAAGAGGATTGTTCCAAAAGTCTGTGAATACATTTTAAACTCACCTCTCCACAACAAATAGGTATGAGGATTGACAAACCAAATTTATAAGCAGTTACATATACTACTCAAAATTTGATAGGGATCACTTTTTTAATGCAAAATAATTTATTGGCTAATCAATAAGCTTAATCCAAATTAATTACAAAACATTTGTAAACATGTCCTCTGTAAAGTGCTATGGTTCATCTTCTGAAAAGTCACGGGATTCAAGCATAGCAACAGCAAACGTCAGGGCACCCACACAATTTGACGTAACACACAGAATTTTTGCAGACTGACGTTTCGCAGTTTTTGGATTTCGTGCAGAAAAACATGACTAATAACGGGTATGACGTCCACGGGCATCAATCACAGCACGACATCGCCTGCGCATGCTCGTTATCAGAGTCTGTATCCGATTTTGTGGAATCAGCCTCCATTCAGCAACCAATGCGTCCTTGAGCTCTTGCAAAGTCCTTGGCTGTACAGGTCGGGCCGAAACAGCACACTGAAGAATGTCCCACTCATGCTCAATCGGATTTAAGTCCGGAGATCGAGCAGGCCAGTCCATACGGTCAATTGCCTCACGTTCCAGGTAGGCGTCAGTGACGTGTGCGCGGTGGGGACGTGCATTATCGTCCATCAGAATAAAGTCTGGGCCTATAGCACCGGCATATTGTCTCACAAACTGGTCCAGAATCTCCTCACAGTACCTCACTGCCGTTAACATCCCATTTTCAACGACGTACAAGTCAGTTTTTCCGTTAACACTAATGCCTGCCCAAACCATCACTGAACCCTTGCCATAGCGATCATGCTCTGCCACATTTAAGTCATCAAATCGCTCTTTTGACATTCTCCACACTAACTGGCGTTTATCAGTGAAGTCTAGACAAAATCTGGACTCGTCAGTGAACAGCACTGGCGTCCAGTCACGAATCGTCCACCTGACGTGAGTTCTGGCAAAGTCCAACCGGTCTTGCACATGCTGTCGCGTCAACGGAACACGTACAGCGGGTCTTCTGGCATTAAGTCCGAACTCATGGAGTCTGTTTCTGACTGTTTGAGTAGAAATGCGTACCCCTTGAAAGAAAAATATGTTTGAAGGACGTACCATATCTTCTACTATTCCAGGATCAAAGAAACAAAACGTTATAGACAAATACAACATGAATAATGATGATTTTACCTCTAGACATGTTTAGATTTTCAAATGTTTCTGAGCTAAACATGTGCAGGTATTAAACATGTCACTGTCCTATACATGTTTAATATCTAAACACCTTCCTAGACGTGTTTAGAAACGAGACATGTCAAAGCGTTAAACGCATAAAAAAAACGGGACAAGAAATGCGTCTCAGAAAGTGTTTAATCTGTAAACACTATTTTTACAGTGATGTGTTATCGTAATGCGTGCGCTAAAATGGCGTTTATCTTATCCCATAACTAGCATTTTTTTCTGCTGAAAATGTTTATTTTCTTCATTTCTAGTAGAAATCTAGAGAGAATATTTACTTTTTTGAGGTGGATACCAAAATATTTCATCGAGTGTGTTGAAAACATCCACATTTTCACAAGTGCGAAGCATGAGTGTAAATTCGGATGTTTTCAACATACGAGATGAAATGATACCAAAAATATTTCATCGAGTGTGTTGAAAACATCCACATTTTCACAAGTGCGAAGCACGAGTGTTAATTCTGATGTTTTCAACATACGAGATGAAATATTTTTGGTATCCGCCGATAAAAAAAGGAAATTTTCTTTTTATTTTATAATTTTATGCGGATATTTACGGTAATTGATCATTCGTACCTACGTCACAATTTTTACCTGGCTATGACGTCACAACTGTGAGTTTCAAAATTTTGAAGTCGGCATTTTAAGAGTTCAAAGAGTGATTTTCAAGGTATTTTACAGAATTATTTTATCGATAACACGAATTTTGTGCGAGAAAAGTAGTCCGGGTTGCTACTGTGAAAATAACAAGGTCATGTTATTTTTCACATTGTGAAAATATCATATATTTTCACAGTGTGAAAATTTCATTTTTATTTGTTTCAGATATGCATTGATTTCACTGCAGAGTATATAAAAAGATTATTGGTGCTTGTTAGAACCGCCGGCGGCGGTTCTGCCGTGCACTCACAATCTATTTTTAGCAAAATGTTGCCGACCGGCAGGTATCGAACCCGCGTCCTCCTGATCACCAGTCATACAAGCATCCGACTGAGTTACCGAGGCCGGCCTCTCAGTGTGGTACTAATTGGGGACATAGATTGTTTCGTTTAAACACAAAAAAAGTCTGTACAATAAGCAAACAGTGTAGATCCTGATCAACTCCAGTCCATGTTTTGCAGATGACTTCTTTTTATTTTGTACTCTGCAGTGAAATCAATGCATATCTAATGCCTCGGTCACAAATTCGGCGTACCCCGGCCGACCTATACTAGACGTGCTGGTCGGTCGAGCTGTCCAAGTCGAGAAGGGGTCGGGAGCGGGTTTCTGGCCCGGTTTTTGCAAAACGTATGACGTGCGGGGTCTGGAGGGACCACCATTCTTGAATCGGGCGGTATCTGCCAGATTTTTGCGGGGAAGCATCGGCGTATACGCCGGGCGGACATCGGCCGGTGTACTGCAGATTACCGGCCGTACGCCGGCCGTATATCTGGCGATTGTTTCCAGCCAGCCGAGCATCGGTCGATGTTCCGCAGATGTCCGCCCAGATCCCGACTGGGTCTATGACGTCCGTACGCGCTCTGCTCGACATTTATTCGATGTGCCACCGACCTAAAAGTCGGTGAGAATTCGGTGAGAATTTTAAGTGCGATTTAAAATCTCACCGGGCCCCTCCCGACCACCATCGACGCCCCAACATCCGGCGGGACGCCGGCCGAACTCCAGCCCGATTTCACCCCTAATCAGTCGGCAATTAGTCGGGCGGGGCTCGAATAGTGATTTGTGATCGTGGCTTAAATCAAATAAAAACGACATTTTCACACTGTGAAAAATAGCATACCTTGTTATTTTCACAGTAGCAGCCCGGACTACTTTTTCTCGCCAAAAATTCCTGGGCAGGCTTATAGGTAAGCGGCTAACCAGTGCAGTACACATCTTTCCGCCAGAAACTGACAACTGCTCTTCTTGAACAGCGGAAGGGAGAGAATGACCGTAGGAAAGATTTCATGATCAATCTCCACGAAAGAATGTTGCCGACCCGCAGGTATCCTGGTATGTTCATATGTTATCGATCAAATAATTATGTAAAATGCATTGAAAAGCACTCTTTAATTTGTAAAAATGCTGTATTCAAAATGGCGATCTGTTTATGTTGTGACGTCATAGCCAGGCCAAATTTGTGACGAACGACTGATCAATTACCGTAAACGTCCATATAAAATTATAAGATAAAAAAAAACATTTACTTTTTTCGGTTGAATAAACGATGAAATATTTTTGGTATCGGCCTCAAAAAAGTAAATATCCTCTATGCATTCGACTCTGGCGAAACCATAGTCACAGCGACAAGAATAGCTGTTTCCTGTTTTTTTTTTTTTTTTATTAGCGATAGTCACGTTGACAAAAGCAGGTGGTATGCTTCTGGAGTATAGTTACTTTGGCGAAATCTAATAAAAGCGAAATCTTCCTTTTTCTGTCTAACGAACTTGCTTCCAATAGCAGGACCAAATGGCAGAAGTTATTGGCGGACGTTTTTGCAAAAGCTAACCTTGTTTTAAGCTCGCATTCGTGCGTTTTCATATATTACGTAAACGCCAAAAACAATTTAGTCTTGACACTGACAAGAAAAAGAGTTTGCGTATTGATAGAAACATTTTTATACCTATTTAATTGATTATAGCCGGATTGAAGCCATTCCAGCCTGCAGTAATCCTGTAAGTTGGCATTTATTGTATAACAGTCAGCTATAATTCGAGAAAAAGACGTCTTGCAAAGGTGCAGATAATGCAGAAGAACCATTACGAAAACTCGCCTATACAAATACACTGTAAATTTTTACCGCCGTAAAAAAAATAACACGAAAAATTGTGACAATTTTTCTTATTTCTGCTCAAAATATAGATTGTGGGTACACGTTAGAACCGCCTCAATGAGGCGGTTCTAACGAGTACCCACAATCTAAGTTTTGAGCAGAAATAAAAAAAAATAATGCATACCCCCTGCAAAGCCCAGTTTTACTATATATTAGTGGGGTTTAAGGGGTCAAATTAAAACAGGCGTGTTTTCGTTATGCCTGGGTTCTTAAGTGCAGCCTGCATTAAAGAACCGCCTGCACTTTTCCGCAATCTTCTTCAAGTGAGCTTCTGATTGCATTCCTCATCACTTTATATAAAGAGGAAACTGGGGTTTAAGGGGTGGGGGGGGGGGGGGGGGGGGGGGGGGGGGGGGGGGGGGGGGGGGGGGGGGGGGTTACACATTATTTTCCTTTCTGCTGCAAGACATAGGTTGTTGGTACTCGTTAGAACCGCCTCGATGAGGATGTGCTAGCGTGCAACCCGCAACCTATGTTTGCAGCATAGGGGCTTGAGTCATGAAAAAAAAAATGAAAAGAAAAAAGATTTTTTTTTTTGTTTGTTTGGTACTATATTAGAGACAAGGGGGGAAACTTCGGCTCCATTTTTTTTTTTGGGGGGGGGGGGGGTTACCTCATTAGCTCACCTGGGCCGAAGGCTCCAGGGGAGCTTATAGTATAGTGGGTCCTCCATCGTCCGTCGTCCGTCCGTCCGTCGTCCGGCCACACTTTTGAGCAGCTATATCTCTGTATCCTGCAGGCTGATCTCAATCATTCCTCACCTGTAGCATGCCTCTGGTGGGGCATTGATGACATAAACTTTTTTTGAAATCGCTCTAAAACTTTGGTTACTATGGCAACCACAAGGTCCCATAGACTTACTATGGGAAAATGCTTGTCATCACCGTAGCTCCTTCAGTTTTGATCGGATCTTTCTGAAACTTATATGTAAGGTGACTGGGGATAAAAACTCGGATGAGTTCGAAAACCGGCCAAGTCGGCCCATTTATCATAGAGTTACGTCCCTTTGATTGCTGAAAATGCCCATTTTCGACCTTGTCATCACCGTAGCCCCTTCAGTTTTGATCGGATCTTTTTGAAACTTATATGTAATGTGGCTGGGGATAAAACCTCGGATGAGTTCGAAAACCGGCCAACTCCGCTGGTTTATCATAGAGTTACGTCCCTTTGATTGCTGAAAATTCCGATTTTTGACCTTGTCATCACCGTAGCCCCTTCAGTTTTGATCGGATCTTTCTGAAACTTATATGTGAGGTGGCTGTGGATAAAATCTCGGATGAGTTCAAAAACCGACCAAGTCGGCCCTTTTATTGTAGAGTAACGTCCCTTTGATTGCTGAAAATGCCGATTTTTGACCTTGTCATTACCGTAGCCCTTTGAGTTTTGATCGGATCTTTCTGAAACTTATATGCAAGGTGGCTGGGGATAAAGCCTCAGACGAGTTCGCATACCGGCAAAGGTGGCCTATATTTCATAGAGTTAGGTCCCTTTGATTGCTGAAAATGTTGGTTTTTGACCTTGTCAACACTGTAGCCCCTTCAGTTTTGATCGGATCTTTCTGAAACTTATATGTAAGGTGGCTGGGGATAAAACCTCGTATGAGTTCGAAAACCGGCCAAGTTGCCCCATTAACTATATAGTTATGTCCCTTTGATGGCTGAAAATGTCGGTGTTTTACCTTGTCATCACCGTAGCCCCTTCAGTTTTGATCGAATCTTTCTGAAACCTATATGTAAGGTGACTGGAGATAAAACCTAGGATGAGTTTGAATACCGGCCAAATTGGCCCATTTATCATTGATTTACGTCCCTTTGATTGCTGAAAATGCCGATTTTTGACCTTGTCATCACCATAGCCCCTTTTTTTTTATCGATTCTTTCTGAAACTTATATGTAAGGGCGCTGGGGATAAAATCTTGGATGAGTTCGAAAACAGGCCAAGACAGCCCATTTATCGTAGAGTTCTGTCCCTTTGATGGCTGAAAATGTTGATTTGTGACCTTGTCATTACCGTAGCCCCTTCAGTTTTGATTTGATTTTTCTGAAACTTGTATGTAAGGTGGCTGGGGATGAAACCTAGGATGAGTTCGAAAACTGGCCAAGTCGGCTCGTTTATTTTAGAGTAACATCCCTTTGATTGCTAAAAATGCCAAATTTTGACCTTGTCATCACCGTAGCCCCTTCAGTTATGATCGGATCTTTCTGAAACTTATATGTGAGATGGCTGGGAATAAAATCTTGGATGAGTTTGAATACTGGCCAAGTCTGATCGGATCTTTCTGAAACTTACATGTAAGGTGGCTGGGAATAAAACCTCAGGTGAGTTCGAATACCGGCCCAAGTCGGCAAATTTATCATAGAGTGACGTGCCTTTGATTGCTGAAAATGCCTATTTTCGACATTGTTATCACTGCTGCCTCTTTAGTTTTGAACGGATCTTCATGAAACTTACAAACAAGGAAGTCAGGCAGAAAGCTTGGAGGAGTTTGAAAACTCTTGTTTTTGAACTTGTCATCACCATAGCTACTTCAGTTTAGATCGGATCTTCTTAGCAAGTCAGGAATAAAAGCTTTAATGAGTTTGAAAACCGGTGAGGTCAGCCTGTTTATCATATAGTTAAATTCTACTTGATTTTCAGAAAATGCTTACCCTGTCATCACCGTGTCCTCCCATAAAGCCTTCAGTAAAGGTTGGCACTTCCTTAAACTTTGAATCTGTTAGCTCAGGTGAGCGATACTAGCTTGGTCCTCTTGTTTTACCCCTTGTATCTTTTTCGCAAATGCAGTTTTTACCTGCTTATTATGAATTATACAAGTTGAATAAGTCCACTTTGCAAAAATAATCCGCCTCTGTCTGCCACATACAGGAAACATGTTTCCCAGCAAAGCAAAATTCGGCATAAACGTGTGACAAAAAATTTCAGGTTTTCATCAATCACAACCGAACTAGTGATACGGGGGGGGGGGGACTTTTTTCACTTTCACCTGTTGTCTTTCATTTAATTTTAGCTCGCTTTGCCAATTTGAATCCAAAAAGATGTACTCGCAGCTCTAAATATAGATTTTCCAACTTTTGCTTCGCTTCCCGCAGTATTCTGTCAATGATCGGTACAGAAACCCGGGCGCTTGCTATAATCGTCGTGTTTAAAAAGCGGGGCGTGCAGGACAGATATAATCCGGAACTTCGGAAACTACGTCCGGCAGTGGAGTTGTTACTGTTAAAATGTGTGTGATAGCCTTGATTTCTCCTTTGATTTATTTTGTCAATGTAACATATTCTGCTAGGACTACGTATACACGTTTTACGCAGATAAGACAACTGGATGGTGTTTCTACGTATAATGGGCTGTGCTCTGGGAATTTTGTATTGTATCGCTTTGCGGTCAACTTCCAATCAGTCTCTGTAACTTTTTTGACACATGCGCAGAAAAGGAAATAAAATGTTTACTAAAAAGCAGAAGACGGCCTTTGATCTGATAAAAAAAAATAAAAAAAAAATAAAACAACAAGGCCCAAATGGGCCCAACTGCCTTGTTTATGTCCAGGCTGGGACGGGCATAACCCACGTTATCGCGGAGATTGCTAGAGAGCTCCGTATTGAAGCGGAAATGTTTGTCAGTTTCTTGCACAACGGGTATCGTATAAAATCTATGTGTTTTTGGCAGCGTGCTAAAGAACGTGTGTACATGACGTTTGTTTGTTTGTTTGATTTGAGGTTTAACGTCCCCGTCATCACTGTAAAGGTCATTTTGGAGACGTTGCTTCCAATTTTGTGGGACTTTTAGCCGACATTGAGATGAAATGACATCGCTAAGCAAAAAATAATAAATAAATAAAAATCCAGCAGTGTTAAGCCAAACGGTTCAGAATTTTATTTAAAAGAGATACGGCTAGAAATAACTGAAATTGTTTTACAAATTTGAATTCATAGTGGAATGACTGACGACTTTAAGCGTGTGTTCTAATATTGTTACCTAAATAACAATGGCTGTTTTGGTGCCAATAGGCCTGTAGGAATTTTCCTTCTTTTTTTTTTCTTTGTGATAAGTGGAGACCGAGGAAAAAGCGTTTCAACATGTATTTTTCCTAATGTTTGCTGTTCTCTCTCTCTCTCTCTCTCTCTCTCTCTCTCTCTCTCTCTCTCTCTCTCTCTCTCTCTCTCTCTCTCTCTCTCTCTCTCTCTCTCTCCCGTGAACGCATCGAGTCACATGATTTTCAGTGACATCAAGTGACGCCATTCTAAACCATGGTTCTCTACGGGCGTTGGTGAGGTCAACGCTGTTCCTCTCTTTGCAGTAAAAGGGCGTGTAAATGTTTTTCGGTTTAAAAAGTTTGCCCTATAAGCATTATTTTTCGCCCAGTGATGAGGGGCATAGAATGTTATTATAAAACAATAAACTTAATTTTTCTGCTTTTCATGAAAGTATGAACGACAGCGAGTCGCTAACAAAGTTTACATGAACCCCTTTGGGGTTCACTTACTTTGCATACAACCCACTGCGTTCGTCCTATCATGAACAGCAGAAAAATGAATTTCATTTCTTAAGTGTTTGTTGTTTGCCTCATATCGCTGCTCACTCTAGGGTTTATTAGCTATCTCATAATGTCAGTCATTGCAAAACACCACCGCTGAGCCCGAGGTAATTTTGTTTTCAAAACCGTCTTCTGTAGCATGTTTTATTATCAGCAGCTTCTCAGTTTCCCCTTAAATGTACATTTTTAACAGTCAGAATGACATGTCCTTATCAACTTTTAATGAAACGGAAATTCAATTTGTCATCAAACTGCTGTCAAGTGTCAAAGAAAGCAGGTCATGAAATGTATATGCACTGGTTTTTATTTCATGCGTAGCACTTTACATGTAAACGGATGCTTTAGACACAAACTTTAGCGGCTCACTGGAAAAATGATGACGATATTCTCCAGGAGGTATGAATATTAAATACTGACATTTTGTTGTGTTACATTTGTGTGAATGTGCTTTATCGCTTATTAATCTCTGTATATTTGTGCAGTTCACAACGCATTCTTTAAAGTTTTCGGACCTGCCCATCGGGGCTTAAAGAAATAGGTGGGCTGCGTGACGCTTCCAAGCAGAGCTGAAACCGACCGCACGCGAGTACTGCTAAACCGCTCAAAGAATCTATGCCTGCCCGGGCAAAGCGGTGCGAGTCAGACCGTTCATGCTTATAAACCCTATTGGTTTCATTGGGCGACAGGGCCTGAGATGTCAATTCATCTCAATAACGAGTAAAAGTCCCACAAAATGGATTCAACGTCTCCAAAATGACCTGTTGATGGGCACTTTAAACATCTAATCAAACAAATAAATCCCTTAAAGTGTTTGGGTGAGAAAAATAATTAATATTGCGGTCGTGGCTTCGGGCTCGTTTTCAGTGAATTAAAGTCTCATGCTCGACAAAACCCTACATGATACTTAACTAAACTGAAAGCTTGCTTGAAAATTCCTTGTTTCGGCCTCAATCCCATCATACATTCTATTATTCAGTTCTTATCTAAGCAGGAAACGGCCCCGCCCATCGGGGCATGAAGAAATGATGCTTCCACGCAGAGCTGAAGCCGACCCGCACACGAGTACTGGTAATCCGCTTAGAACATCTAAGCCTGCCCAGGCAAAGCGGTGAGAGTCGGTCAGTCCATGTTAATTAACCCTATTTGTTACTTGGGCGGCAGGGCTTGAGATGTCATTTCATCTTAAGGTCCGGTAAAAGTCCAACAAAATTGGAAGCAACGTCTCCAAATGACCTTTGCAGTGTTGACGGGGACGTTAAACCTCAAATCAAACAAACAAATCTAAGCAGGAAAATTGATGAATTGTTGGTATTTAAAAATGGCGAGCATTACAAATTTAACGCTCGACTGAATTGAGCATCTAAGCCTGCCCAGGCAAAGCGGTGAGAGTCGGTCAGTCCATGTTAATTAACCCTATTTGTTACTTGGGCGGCAGGGCTTGAGATGTCATTTCATCTTAAGGTCGGGTAAAAGTCCCACAAAATTGGAAGCAACGTCTCCAAAATGACCTTTGCAGTGTTGACGGGGACGTTAAACCTCAAATCAAACAAACAAATCTAAGCAGGAAAATTGATGAACTGTTAGTATTTAAAAATAGCGAGCATTACAAATTTAACGCTCGACTGAATTGAGCATCAAAAACGTTTTATAACCTTCTAATAGCCTGGTCGAGAAACACTAAGATTGGAATGCCGCTTTACTCAACAGATCCAAAATCAAATGTCCTATATATATATATTGAAAAGGCCCCGTTTCTCACTTACTTTCCAATACACTCTATGGCTAATACAAGTACTTTTTCAACAGATCTAAGCACTTCACAATCAAACCTTTCATAAAAGTCATCTGTTTTAAGGCATTCAAGAGTTCTGCAACGTGTACTACGGCCTTTGACCACATGTGATTAACAATCGGCTCGTTATGAGTGAAATAAACTCGAAAGGACCGTAAAATTATCCCCGCTCCATCCCCTCCCCCCCCCCCCCCCCCCCAAAAAAAAAAAAGATCAAGGTTGATATGCTCTAGCGTATTCTGACCTTTTTTGTTTGCCGTGGTGTGGTGAGTTGTGGTGCCTATTCAGATTAATACAAACTTCCTGAACAGAAGAATTGAGCAGTGTTTTTTCTTACCCAAGTCCCTACATAAATGGATTTGGCCGAATTCATAAATAGGAGCGTCCACTTCAGAAACTCGCGGATGAGAGAGCATGTGTGTGCTGCACTGTAGGGGATCTGTCCCCTTAAATCACCCGATGGGCCCAACCTAAATAGTGCTTATTGTCATTTACTGGCCATTAGCGACCCAGGATCAAAATTTCAAAACATAGAAAGGAATATGTTCGGTAGGGAACAAATTGTTTCCATGCTGCATCATTTTGAACATTTACGTACTGGTGGCATTTTAACAAGCTGGCTGTTTTTAGCTCACCTTGGCCGAAGGCTCAAGGGGAGCTTATAGTATAGTGGGTCGTCCGCCCGTCCGTCCACACTTTTGAGCAACTATATCTCTGCAGCCTGCAGGCTGATCTCAATCATTTCTCATCTGTAGTATGCCTCTGGTGGGGCATTGATGACATTAGCCTTTTTTTGAAACCGCATGAAAACTTTGGTTGCTATGGCAATCACAAGATCCCATAGACTAACAATGGGAAAATGCTTGTCATCACCGTAGCCCCTTCAGTTTTGATCGGATCCTTCTGAAACTTATATATAAGGTGGCTGGGGATAAAACCTCGGATGAGTTCGAAAACCGGCCAAGTCGGCCCATTTATCATAGAGTTACATCCCTTTGATTGCTGAAAATGCCGATTTTTGACCTTGTCCTCACCGTAGCCCCTTCAGGTTTGATCGGATCTTTCTGAAACTTTTATGTAAGGTGGCTTGGGATAAAACCTCGGATGAGTTCGAATACCGGCCAAGGTGGCCTATTTACTATATAGTTATGTTCCTTTGATGGCTGAAAATGTCGATTTTTGACCTTGTCATCACCGTAGCCCCTTCAGTTTTGGTCAGATCTTTCTGAAACTTATATGTAAGGTGGCTGGGGATAAAATCTTGGATGAGTTCGAAAACAGGCCAAGTCAGCCTATTTATCGTAGAGTTATGTCCCTTTGATAGCTGAAAATGTTGATTTTTGACCTTGTCATCACCGTAGCCCCTTCAGTTTCGATCGGATTTTTCTGAAACGTATATGTAAAGTGGCTGGGGATGAAACCTCGAATGAGTTCGAAAACTGGCCAAGTTGGCCTATTTAGTTTCGAGTAACATCCCTTTGATTGCTAAAATGCCAAATTTTCACCTTGTAATCACCGTAGCCCCTTCAGTTTTGATCGGATCTTTCTGAAACTTATATGTAAGGTGGCTGGGAATATAACCTTGGATGAGTTTGAATACTGGCCAAGTCGGCACATTTATCATAGAGTTACGTGCCTTTGATTGCTTAAAATGCCTATTTTCGACCTTGTTAGCACTGCTGCCCCTTCAGTTTTGATCGGATCTTTATGAAACTTACAAACAAATAAGTCAGGCAGAAAAGCTCGGAGGAGTTTGAAAATTCGTGAGGTTTGCCTATTTGTCACAGAGTAACATCCCTTTGATTGCAGCAGTTAATTGCTTATTTTTGAACTTGTCATCACCATAGCCTCGTCAGTTTATATCGGATCTTCTTAGCAAGTCAGGAATAAAAGCTTGGATGCGTTTGAAAACTGGTGAGGTCAGCCTATTTATCATAGAGTTACATTCTACTTGATTTGCAGAAAATACTTACCCTGTCATCACCATGTCCTTCCATTAATCCTTCAATAAAGGTTGGCACTTCCTGAAACTTTGAATCTGTTGGCTCAGGTGAGCGATACAGGACCAAGCTAGTTTGGTCCTCTTGTTTTATTTCTGTCTACACAAGCCTGAGTGAAACTGTTTTGAAAATAACACAAAACGTCCATGATTTCAACAAAAAATACATTTACCTTTTTCTGAGTCCGGTAAGGAGATAACTACGGCTAATCCCTGCCTTCCTAAATTTAGCCACCCACCTAGCTCAGTGCCTCAGATGCTAAAGGTCCCGGGTTCGATCCCCAGCAGCGGTGACAAAATTTCGGCGTCAGAACACGTTCCATTGGCATCATAAATTTTGCAGGTATGAAATTACATGGTGACTGTGTACTCTTTCGGCCTTCAAAACTGGAGTATATGCAGTATACAACGTCTGTGTCCCCTCTTGGGGTTTAATTGAAAATGGAAGAAAAATAGCGATAATGCTCATTTGTCACTACTTCGAACGGTATAAAAATTAAACAGCACCGGTCGTTAGTTCATCGATAGAGTAGCCCGAAATCAGCAGAAAAAACAAGCTTCGCGACGATTGTTTTCTTGATCTGTTGCATAAAGTGATGTAAAAGTAGTAAAATCTAAATTTAGAGCTGCAAATACATCATTTTGGATTCAAATTGGTCAAGAGAGGTTCATTTTAATGAAAGACATCAGTTGAAAGCGAAAAAAGTTTCCTCCGTAACACTAGTTCGCTTGTGATTGATAAAAACCTGAAAATTTTTGTCACACGTTTATGCCGAATTTTGCTTTGCTGAGTTAATCCATACGAGAAAAACATGTTTCCTGCAAGTGACAGACAGAGGCGGATTATTGTTGCAAAGTGGACTTATTTAACTTGTATAATTCATAATAAGCTGGTAAAAACTGCATTTGCGAAAAAGATACACGGGGTAAAATGAGGTACCCCCCAAAAAAAATTGAGCCGAAGTTTCCCCCCTTGTCTCTATTACAGTACCAAAAAAAAAAATTTTTTTTCATGATTCAAGCCCCTCTGGTTTGCAGTATAAATAAGAAGAATATCACGGATTTTGTCAGAAAAGTAGTCATTCGGAGATGTGAAAAATGCACTATGTCGCACGGGTGTGTTGTCGTCAGGTGTACACCGAGGTGCTCCAAAAAGGGGGGGTCTATACTCTTACTGTAAAGAATTTGCAAAATCTTTAATTAAAAGTAGACCCTGATTAAGCAACGAGGCTCAATTTTGCAAGGATTAAGCGTAACCGGTCTCTTTTATCGATAAACGTGCCCAGGAAAAGTGCGGATAAGTAAACTGACCGGCTCAAAAAGGCCTAAATAGTGTTGTCCGGGCCGTAAATCCAAATACAATCGATAAACGTTAGAGCACACAACTTGGCATTATAACTGCTCACTATATTTGAAGTAATATTTTTCAGAACTGGAATAAAATAGATCTATACGAACACCATATACCAGTCTTTGAAACATTTGTTTATCGAAACAAAGCAGCAAAGCCTGGCAGTACATTACACTGTAATTGAAGACATAAGATTCCAAGTTCGCTTGTTAGAACAATGTGAGCACATTTTAGCATCTTGTATGGCTATACTGATTCACACCACCTACCGATCTCAGAAGCCAACTGAACAGACTCAGGAGGGTAGCATATTGACAAACAGTATAATTCCTATATTAAGACCACCTTTAGGACTGTTCAAAAATGGTCTTAAAGACCACTTTTGAAAGTCCCAAAGGTGATCCCTGACCAGAGGACATTGTAGGCAGAAAACACAAAGAAAAATTAAGTGTACCCTTCAAAATAAACTTTTTTATATCAGAATTAGTCCTAATTTCAGGCGGACCTAACCCATTTAGTACCGGAAACCCCAAAAGGGGTAATTGGCAAACAGTGCAGGCCCAGATCAGACGCAAAAAAAAATCGCCATTTTCCAAATCAATTTTTGAAGAATACATAACCTGGTACCCCTAAATTTTGAAATGGACTTCTGCCATATATAAGGAGGAAGATTCCATTTGGTATAAAAGGATTAATAGCGGGATTTCCCTGTATTCAGCAAGGCAAAGGTTATTGCAGATTTCACTCTATTATATTTACATTTCCAGTGTAACGTCTAGTCTAAACCTACAGAAAACAATGCAGTCCATACTTTCCATGAACGCATAGAGTCACATGACTTTCAGTGACGTCAAGTTACGTCAGTCTACTCTTTGTAGAAAAACAGCGTCTAAATGTTTTTTACAGCTTTAAAAGTTTGCCCTATTAAGCATTCTTTCCGCTCAGTGATGAGGGGCAAAGAATGAAATATAAAAAAAATAAACTTAATGTTTCTGCTTTTCATGAAACTATGAACGACAACGGGTCGCTTGCAAAGTTTACATGAACCCCTTCGGGGTTCATTTACCTCGCACGCGACCCACTGCGTTCATACTGTCATGAACAGCAGAACAATAAAATTTCATTTCTTAAATGAACCAGGACACTTTCTTCCCTGCAGTTTGAACTCGCCTGGTTGAACCTAGACTGCCCCCCCCCCCCGCCCCCGTGACTTTTATTTTTTTATGCCCCCAACTTCGAAGAAGTTGATGGGGCATATTGGTTCTGTCTTGTCCGTCTGTCTGTCTGTCTATCTGTCTGTCTGTCTGTCCATTACGCTTTCACCCTGTAGGGAACTCAAGAATGGTTTGAGCTAGGATCTCGATATTTCATATTTAACGGAGTAACGCCCCTTTTCGGACTTATGCATTGCGGCTATGGGGAAACCTTGCGAACAAAATATCTGAAGAACCGCTTGAGCTAGGCTCATGATATTTAGTCGAGAGTTTGGATCTAATGTGTAGATGACCTGATTACTTCTTGATGAAATTCCGAAAATATTTAATGGAGTAACGCCCCTTTTCGGACTTATCATTGTGGCAATGGGGAAACCTTGTGAGCAATATATCTTTTCAGTTTAAGATTATGTAAGGGAGTAAGGGAGATAGTTTATGTTGAAAAAAATAAGTCTGACGGAGTAGTTTACCTTCTTTATATTATAAACTGGACGTGTATTCTGTCAGAGAGTGTCAGTCGAGGGGTAGAAAATCTAGTACTTAACTGCTTCATAAGCTTCTTGCGTGTTTGATTCAGACCGTTTACTTTGTTGTATATTTCTATTACCCACGGGGACCAGATAGTACCAGTCAACCAGTCAGACAAACAGGTTTTCATGCTCGCTGAACGAACGGGCAGTCGGACAGACAGACAGACAGACAGACGGGCGAATAGTAGTGAAGAGAATCGGGCGGAAGGACAGGCACAAACAGACATAAGCAGACAGTCAGACAATCAAACAGACAGACTATATTTTATCGGGTGACAAATACTCAGACAGGCAACTGACCCAGCCTTCGCCCCCGCCCATCGGGGCTTGAAGAAATAGATGGGCTGCATGATGCTTCCACACAGAGCTGAAACCGGCCGCACACGAGTACTGGTAAACCGCTTAAAGGACCTAAGACTGCCCAGACAAAGTGGTGCGAGTCGGACTTGGCTGATCAGTTTAAGTTCATGTAAAAAAAATCCGTCATGGCGGAGTATTTTACCTTCTTTATAAGGGCCGCGCCAATCGATTTTGGTACTTATCGCCTATGCGCATCCGCGCAGTCTCGCTAGAACCTTCGCTGCTCGCTCATACAAGCAGTGAATCAAGAGTAACCTTCAGACAGAAAGCCATATCCCTGGCCCTTCTCAATGGCTGGGCATGCGCAGCTAACATTTATCATGACGGAATGCTCGAAGACACAAATTCGCTTGGCGTGGCCCATATTATAAACTGAAACCATTAGATTCGACAGAGTGCCAGTTACATTGGCTATCACTTTCGATTGGTACGTGATAGGGCTTTCATATTTCACATGTGCATTCCTTTGTCACAAGACCTTTCCAGTAGTATCATAATTTTTTTGACCTTGTGACCTTGACCTTGACGTTTTACCTACTTTTTAAAAATTTTAACATCGGCCATACTTTCGATTGGTAATCATATAGGCGTGCTTCCGTGATGACATGTAACTTCCAGGTTGGGAGTTAAAAAGGCTACAAACTAAGTAAAAAAAAAATCAATAACCATATAATGGCTTTGCTGCTGTTGCTGCAGCTGTTATTGTTGATGTTGTTATTGTTGTTATTATTATTATTATTATTATTATTATTATTATTGTTATTATTATTACTATTATTATTATTATTATTATTATCTTGACGCTATAATATGTTGAAAATTCGATACCACATGTTCCCAGAGAAAGTTTTCCTAAATTTTGAGAAAATGTGATCGACGCTATCGCTTTTGCCAGTTGACTTGAGGGGTAGCTGTTGATCATATTTTCTCCCCGTTCCATAGAACGATGTTCATTTCATGCTTTCCCCACACAACAAAATGCCCTAGCGTTGTGTCCTAAACTTTCCGCCCTCAAAAATGCTCACACGACATTATTCGCCATATGCCTAACTTGTAATTGCATTTGCTCATATGTCACATTTGTGATCTGAGTATTCTAATAAAGTGCTAGTTGAGTTGAGTTGAGGCAAGTGATCGGGCTTTCATATTTCACATGTGCATTCTATATCACAAGACATTTCCAACGGTAGCATAATTTTTGACCTTGTGCCCTTCACGTTTGACCTTTCATATTTCACAAGAGCATGCCGTGTAACAGACCTTTTCAATGGTACCAATTTTTTTACTTTGTGACCTTGACCTACTTTTTTAAGACTTGAACATATCCTTTTCATTTGTTAGTGATAGGGCTTTCATATTTCACATGCGCTGTCCGGGGGCATCAGTGTTTCACAAACACATCTTGTTTCGGTTTTTCTCTTCTTTTTTTCCAAATATTTTTTTTGTTTTACCCTTACCCTGCTGTTCACAACAACCCCTATCTTTACAAACAGGACAGTCCAGATCAGAAGCCATCTGACTAGGATCTACTCTGTCATGTGGTTTGTGAATTGAATGATTATAATATATGAGCCCCGCCAAGCGAATTTGTGTCTTCGAGCATTCCGTCATGACAAATCTTAACTGCGCATGCCCAGTCATTCAGAGGGGGCAGTGATATGGCATTCTGTCTGAAGGTTCCTCTTCATTCACTGCTTGTATGAGCGAGCAGTGAAGGTTCTGGCGAGACTGCGCGGATGCGCAGGCTCGCCTGAACCTTCGCTGCTTGCATAGGCGATAAGTACCAAAATCGCTTGACGGGGCCCATAATATATATCAAGTGATCTGATTGGATAACAGTTGGTTATGCCTGTGGCTTAATTAATATATTCAGCAGGGTTAATGGTCAAAGGGACATAATGATAGCTAAATCCATATCCCTAGCACTTGTCTAAATGCAAGCTTAGCTAAAACAAATATTCGGTGAGACAAGACTATAATATGTACCCGTACGTGAGATTTGTTCTCCCGATAGATTTCGAGAATATATACGCTCGTGGCGTGTCTCAGTTTTTATAACATTGTTCAAAGATCATGATCACGTTCATTAGCATTTGATCAGAGTATCCACTGCCCGTTTGCAAATTTCCCGTTTTTTTTTTTGTTTTTTTTTTTTGTTGTTGTTGTTGTTGTTGTTGTTTTTAAAGTGGAGCTATACTGGATTTGCTATGTCCTTCCGTGATTCCGTCATTCCGTGATTCTGTCATCCATGGCTACGTGATTCAGTGATTCAGTGGCTGCAAAATTTAAAATGCATTTTGCTTAATAACTTAAGGCTTCCAGCTATCTGAAAATCACTTATAAGTGGACGGAAAGTACCCCAATTTTCAGTATATCCTCTCTCCAAGAGGAACATTTTGGATATGCAAAAAACAATGTTTGCTCAATTGTAAGTCTTGTAAAAGTGATGAAATCATTTGTTTGTTTGTTTGATTTGAGGTTTAACGTCCCCGTCAACACTGTAAAGGTCATTTTGGAGACGTTGCTTCCAATTTTGTGGGACCTTTACCCGACATTGGGATGAAATGACATCTCAAGCCCTGTCGCCCAATGAAACCAATAGGGTTATAAGCATGGACGGTCCGCCTCGCACCGCGGTTCCCGGACAGGCTTAGATCCTCTAAGCGGTTTACCAGTACTAGTGTGCGGGCCGGATTCAGCTATGCGTGGAAGCATCCTGCAGCCCATATATTTCTTCAAGCCCCTATGTGCGGGGGCCAAGATGAAATCATGGGATGTATAATACTACCCTGAAGTGTTTTTCGTATATGTTCAGTATCGAAACTACGGTATTAAAACAAACAAACGCAAACGAATTTATATTTTTATCCCTGCAAAAGAAAATCAGAAAATCATCTGATGACTTGAATAAGTTTTGGCATTTTCTCTCATTATTGTATGAGACAAGGCATGATAAAAAGTGCCTGTTTGGATATTGTGACATCTATTATGTTTGTAAGTACATGCCTATACATTACGAAAACACGCCTATACAAATACATGTACACTATACATTTTACCGCCGTAAAAATGAAAAATTTAAAATGAATAATGATATTTTTTCTTATTTCTGCTCAAAATATAGATTGTAGGTACACGTTAGTACCGCCTCATCGAGGCGGTTCTAACTATTGCCCACAATTTATATTTTAGAGCAGACATAAGAAAAAAATGTTTACCCCTGTAAACCCCAGTTTTACTATATAAAGGGGTTGGGGTCAAGGGGGTCAAAACTATATAGACGTGTTTGCGTTATGAAAATAGTCTAGCCAGATTGAAAAAATATGCTGGTCTTTTTTTCCTTCTTGGTAAATTCTTTCTTGATACTTGAAGCACTCAAACAACAAACAAAATTGTTCCATCTTACTAAAAAAGTGAAGACACCCGCCCATCGATCCTTGGATACATGGCGCTTCCGCGCAGAGCTGAAACAGACCGCACATGAGTACTGGTAAACCGCATAGAGGGTCTTAGCCTGCCCAGGCACAGTGATGCAAGTAGGACCACCCCTGCAAATAAACCATGTTGGTTCGTTTGGGCGGTAGGGCTTGAGATGTCATTTCATCTAAATGCCAGGTAAAAGTCCCACATAATTGGAAGCAAAGTCTCCAAAATGACCTAAACAGTGGTGACGAGGACGTAAAACCTCAATTCAAACAAAACAAAACGAATATGAAACGAGACCCCAAGTGGAAATCAGGGTACTGCCTCGAAACTTGCTACAAGCGACTTTATTCGGGACCTCCCGAGGTAGTGACAACGTCAAATTTTCTGTAAACAGAGGCAGATGTTTTTTGTTGTTTTTTTTTTCTGTTTTAGTATGTTATTGCTATCCCATGTCACTATGATTAACATATTAATAGAGTCAAACAAACAATTAAGTAGTGTACAATTTGGATGTGGCGACCGTCGAAAAGCCGACCCTGGATCTGCATTTTCTCAATTAGTTGTAGCATATTTTCAGTTTTTTTATGAGTGAGTGAGTGTTTGAAGTTTACGTCTCACCAACAGCTAAGGTCATACGGAGACGGTACCTCGGTTTAAAGACTCATCCGAAAGTCTGGAGAAGCCCTGGATCGATCCTGCGACCCCTGGTTTACAAGGCGAGTAGCATAACCATAGACCACGGAGGCTTCTCAGTTTTTGATGAGTATCGAATTATTTGAAGCTAAACCTGACAAAAATGACTACAATATAACATTGTAACATAAAGGTATCACTAATTTTGCTCACTGTAATGAATTATTCTTGAAAAATTCAATCGCCTTGCTCCCAGACTATCGAGGTAGTTCTAACACTGGCGTTGTAGTACCTACGAGTTCATATTATTGAAAAACCAAATAAGTATGTTTTTCTTAATACCTAAGACGGTGAAATTTGCCTTGCGTCAAATTTATCTTTAATAAATATCCTTATATTCCATTTTTTTATTTTCTTATTATTTTGTGTTTCGGAATTTGATTTCCTGATACATTCCAACCTATATTAAGCAAGTACCTAAGGGATAATCAAAATGTGCTTACTTAAGACGGGTGCTTGCTTAATACAGATGTCTTTTAATGTATTTACATGATTGCTTAATACAGGTCGCTTGCTTAATAGAGGTAGCCACTATGACAGGTTAGATTGTAGTAACTTAAACTAGTTGTTCAGTTGGTTGAAACCCGATTATGTTATGCCTGCTGCTCGCCTTCATGTTTTTTTTTTTCTTGGTTTTTTTTTTTTTTTTTTTTGCTTTAGTGTTTTCCAGTCGCGTTGAGTGGCCCTTCAGGAGTTTCAACAAGTTTCTGTTGAGCCCTCATCTTTGAATCAGCATACGAGCCTTTAACTGTGATTTAGTCGTTGCTAATGTTAGTTCATTGGTCTGTTACAAGACCCCAAAACGTATGGAACATATTAAAGCTTTAAATAGCAAATTATGTTTAACGAAGCAACGGCAGAAAGTAATGTTATAAGAAAATACGCCAGTCATACAACTAGCATATTCCAAGATAGGGCGAACAAGTCCTTTATACGCTGGTGAAGATTTCGCCTCAGGAAATCAAGCGCCCTGTTTGCCTTAGTAGACATGTTGTCACATCAAGTTAGTTAATGGAGTCTATATTATCGTTGACCTTTCCCTCAAATGTGTCCGAAGCTTCAATTTTAATGGTTCTCTTCCTAGTTTCTGTGTAGGTGGAATGAAGAATTTAATAAACCCCAGAAACCACATCATTATTACTTAGTTCATCTGGAGAATTAATATCTTCAAATTGTCCTGGTAAAGATGTGAGTGTTCTTATCATGCGTATGGAAGTTAACCATTTGTTTTAACCATCATCCATAATGCCAATTAATAATTCTCCGTCGGACTGACTTAGCGCAGTTTCTTGTTTGCTACGCCTATGAGGCAAAACAATGTCTTTGAAGTTCCAGTCACCATAAAATAGGGATGACAGTTGTTTTTTTTTTTTTTTTTCCTTATGCTGAGACTTAATGGGAATGGGAACACCTTCAGGGTAGGCAACTCCTGCAAAAGTATTTTTGTCTCCCATGTCAAGTGAGGTCAAATCTTATAAAGGAAAGAATTTGCTCCTGAGGAGCAACTTCTTTCCTTTAAGAGTAGACCCCTTTTTCGGTGGGACACGCTTATGGAAAAGCGGCCAGGAAGTCCCGAAAGTTGTCTCCCTTTGAAAAATGGCGGAAAAATTTGCCAGGTAATCCCATTCCACTTAATACGATTAAACTGATTTGTACGCACCTGGAATTTTCTACAGTGCCATCTGGTGGTCTATACCAATTTGTTACAAAGTGTCTTTTATTTTGAAAACGAAAAATATGTATTCAATCAGACCGATTCAGAGTCGTTTTCCAGTTTCATGACTGGCATGTGAGATATGTCTTTGTGGATGAGCAACATCACCCCACCACCATGAGAGTAACTGTCTTTTCTGTAGACACTGTACTGACAGGTTCCATTAGGGTCTAGTTATTTCATGTTTGTGTTTTCTTTCCCTTCGGTGTCTCTGGTGGGAGCTGTGGGTTAATTGTATCGATTCCTGATCATTGCCTCCACTTCTGTTTTTGATCATCATCGTCATCATCATTATTATCATCATCACCATTAACATCATCATCTTCATCAATACCAACATCACTATTTTTGTTTGTCAGTTTGAGTTTAGGTTTAACGTCCCCGTCAACACTAAAGGTCTGGAAACCCTTCTATTATATTCGTGGTCCAACTTTGATACTACGCTTGGGCTTTAAGGTAAGACAGGTATAGAGGCTAATAGTGACCAAGGGCGCATAACTGTTGGAGTTATGTCCCTTGATATGTTTTCAAATTTTAGAATGCATTTCGCTTCATAACTTTTATGTTTGTGGTCTTACTTTAATGAAACTTATACTACACTTTGTCTGTGACCAAGACGCTAGGCATGTATAGTAACATTACATTATGAAGACCAGCTACAATTAAGACTAATTCTGCTTTTCAAAGGCTTCTTCACTGCAGCTGGTATTGTTTCGTGTGGCGGCCGTAATACGTCTCCCCGTACATCATCATAGTGCAGATTATATTTTCTGGTCCTTTGGGATCATTGGGTTCATTTTTAACCATTTTGAAAATATAGTTAAGTCGCTAGAAGGCGTGGCCGGTGTTGCACATTTCAGTACTGGTCATGAACAGACTCAATAAAACCGAGTCTGCTATTTTCGTTTAGTTGGTGTTGTCTTTTCTTCTAAAGGATCTTACCATTCAAAACTTATTTATCTTCACTGCAGCTGGTGTTGTGCCGTGTGGCGGCCGTAAAACGTCTACCCGTATAGTATCATAGTGCAGATTATATTTTCTGGTTCTTTGAGATCATTGGGTTCTTTTTTAATCATTTTGAAAATACGATTATGCTTAAGCCGGCGCTAGAGGGCGTGGCCGATGTTGCACAGTTCAGTACTGGTCACGAACAGACCGAGTCTGCTATTTTGGTTTATTTGGTGTATTCAGGATCTAACACTTCGGGCCTGTTTTTTCCTTTGTGTTTTCTACACCCTCTGTCCTATAGTAAGAGACCACCTATGGAACTATTCAAAAGTGGTCTTGATATAGGAATTTTACTGTATGCGGTTATAAGCATATGACCAGTAAGTACCAGAAAGTGTGTTTCAATATTGAATCGGTCAAGTGAAACCTCAGATTGCACAAAACAGTGGGCAAACGTCGTGCTGACAGCGATCGCTGTCCGCCCGACGTTCGCCCGACATCTGTTGCTGGCTGGGACTGTCTAAGTCCAAGTGCAGGGCTGCTTTCTCAGCCTACACTCAGAGGCAATAAACCCACCAGTGTTGTCAACGCTTTTGTTTGTTTGTATTGAGGTTTTACGGCACGTCAACACTATTAAGGTCATTTTGGAGACTTTTCCAATTTTGTTGGACTTTTACCCGACATTGAGATAAAATAAAAGCTCTACTGCACATAGAAACCGCTAGGGTTTAAGGAATGTTCAGACTCGCTTCACTTATCCTAAGCAGGCTTAGACCTAAACGGTTTACCAGTACTGAAGTTCAGTCGGCGTCAATTCTGCGCGGAAGCACCATGCAGCTAAGCCCAGATGGGTGGGTCGCGTTTTCCGTGCTTCAATTCTGTTACAGTTGCGAAGCCGTGTATAATTATAATAATTAGGTCTGTTCTGTGATCAAAGTACCTCTTCAGTTTATCTAATTAAGGTTTCATTGCTCTTAACCCTTTTTGTACCACATGGAATCTTCCTCCTTATATATAGCAGGAGTCCATTTCAAAGTTTAGCGGGGTCAGGTTGTATTTTCTTCAAAATTAATTAGGAAAATGGCTGAATTTTTAACAAACAGTGGAGGCCCTGATCAGACGCCACGTTCTGCGGCGTCTGATCTGAGCTTGCACTGTTTGCCAAGGTATCCCTTTTGGGGTTTCTGATACTCAATGGGTTAAGATTGTTATTCCATATGCGTATTTATTGCAGATCGGCCTAATCGAAATGCATCTGTCGGCAAAGCCCGGCAAACTACCAATGTCTGACATTAGGTCTCGGACTATTTATCACAAATGCCGGTTTAATTTGAGAGCATGGTTAGAAAAGACACTGCTCAGCCTACGCAGGCTCAGAGCTGTCATGATTTTCGGCGGTCGGATTTCGAAATACTGTTTATTTTAGCATTTCTCGCCATACTGCGGCTGAAGACCTGGCTGCCTGTATTTGCAGAAAAATGTTTGTAATCGATTTCCGTTGATTTTGGCCGAAGATTCCGTTTCCTTATTGCCCAGATCAGGGAATTTACGGCTGTTTTATGTCAGGGGTTTGCGTGAAATGCCCCCTATACAGCCTAGAAGTAATAAAGGAAAATGAGTTTTCGCGCTTTTGAATAATTGTGATTTTAGCATGAACCCTGGGGCACATTTCAGATTGGTATATATTCCTTAAAGGGGAATGTCGCCGCCTTAATGGGAAACGACTCTTTCAGAAATGTTTTGCCTTCCGTTTCAACTGGAGGAGAGAAATACCTCCTGAGAACCGGAGGTCTGTTTACACATTACGATAACACACCAGTACGTCCTAGTGCATTTTTTCACATCCCTAAAATGGCTAATTTTCTGATCAAAATCAGTGATACTTTTCTTATTTATACTGAAAACATAGGTTGTTGGTGCTCTTTAGAACCGTCTCATTGAGGCGGTTCTAACGAGTAACCACAACCTATGTCTTGGAGCAGAAATAAGAAAAATAATGTATACCCCCGTAAACCCAGTTTTCTCTATATAAAGTTGGGTCTAGGGGTTCTTTATTTCACGGACTTGTTCACGTGATGGAAAGAAAAAATTTGCTCCACGAGGTCTAGCTTTTAAAGGAAATGATTCGCTCATGAGGAGTGGTGTCTGATCAGGAGCTACACTATTTGTTTAAAATACTGGCATTTAAGGATTAAACGAAACGTCTAAGTCCCCGTTCACGACCATTTATCAAACCTGCATTGAGAGATAATTGTCCCACCAGTCCTGTCAGTTCTTTGATTTTTTTTTTTTTTTTTTATTAATATTTTTTTTTCTTTGATCTATCGAGGAACTGTATGTTGTGTGCACGCATGAGGCGATTCTAATGCGTACACACAAAATACCTATATTTTATTAGACGAAATGATATCCCCAAAGTACCCCATTTATGGTTTCTGACATGTTGTTATGCTTATATATTTACATTCCCAGTGTAAAGTCGAATGTACACCTATAGAAAACAGTGTAGTTCATACTTCCATTAACGCAGCGAGTCACATGTGACGTCAAGTGACGTCAGTCTAAACTATGGTTCTCTACGGGCGTTGGTGACGTCAACGCTGTTCCGCTCTTTGTAGAAAAATAGTCTAAATGTTTTTCAGCTTTAAAGTTTGTCCCATTCGCATTTTGTTTCGCCCAATGATGAGGGGCAAAAAATGTAACTATAAACACTGAACTTTTCATGATAGTATGAATGACAGCGGGTCGCTAGCAAAGTTTACATTACATGAACCCTTTCGGGGTGCGTTTACTTTGCACGCGACCCACTGCGTTCATACTTGCATGAACAGCAGAAAAATAAAATTCATTTCTTAAATGTATACCCTCATTGGCTCGGGCTATCCCTTTATCGAACAATTTTGCATGATGAAGTTCGACTGTAATTGTAGAAAGCGCCTTTAGAATGGAATTTTCTGTTTGTTAAACACTGTTGGCGTTGTTTGTTTGTTTGTTTGATTTTAGGCTTAACGTCCCCTTCAGCACTATATATGCCGCTTTCATTTTGTGTGACTTGTATAGCCGACAATGTGATGGAATGACATCTCAATCCCTGCCACCAAATGAAACCAATAGGGTTTGTATGTATGGACGGTCCGACTCGAACAACTTTGCCTGGGCAGGCTTAGACCCCGCCCATCGGGGCTGGGCTGCATGGTGCTTCCACGCAGAGCTGAAACCGATTGCACATGAGTACTGGTAACCCGCATAGAAGGTCCAAGCCTGCCTCGGCAAAGTGGCAGAGTTCGACCATGCATATAAACCCTATTGGTTTCATTGGGCAGAATGGGGTTGAGATGTCATGTTATCTCAATGTCGGGTAAAAGTCCCATAATATTGAAAGCAACGTCTCTAAAATGACCTATGTAGTGGTGATGGGGACGTTAAACCTCAATTCAAAGAAAACAAAACACGTATAAGCATATGCGGTCGGTTTCAGCTCTGCGTGGAAGCACCATGTAGCCCAATCTATTTCTCCAAACCCGCTCGGCGGGGTCCCTAGATGGTATTGTGTTTGAAGAACGGTACATTGTTGCAAGTCCATGTCAACATTAAGATATGAGAAAAAAAGGAAATTTTGGTTACATGTTGCGTAAAGATCTGTGTAATGTGAATCGATACAAAAAAAAAATGTTTTTTTTTTTTTTTTTTTGTTTTGTTTATATATATTTCCTATTTTTGCCATAAGCATAGATTGTAGCTTCTCGTTTGTAAATCCCACTTTTCTCTACATAATTTACTCGGGCGGCCCCCGCCCATCGGGGCTTGAAGAAATATATGGGCTGCATGATGCTTCCACGCAGAGCTGAATCCGACCCGCACACGAGTACTGGTAAACCGTTTAGAGGATCTAAGCTTGCCCAGGAAAAGCGGTGCGCACGAGTCGGACCGTCCATGCTTATAAACCCTATTGGTTTCATTGGGCGACAGGGCTTGAGATGTCATTTCACCTCAATGTCGGGTAAAAGTCCCACAAAATTGGAAGCAACGTCTCCAAAATGACCTGTACAGTGTTTACGGGGACGTTAAACCTCAAATCAAACAAACAAACAAACAAACAAAATTTACTCGGGTGTTAGGATAGGGCGGCCGTGGATGATAGTTTATTCAGGAGATAACTGTATTCAAAATTGTCATTTGCGAGGTAAAACGGTGGTTTTACGGTCGGAAGTTTCGTTTTACGGCGACGCGTTAGCGGAGCCATAAAACGGAATTTCCGACCGTAAAACCGACCAGTTACCTCCCAAAATGACAATTTTGCAATACAGTTATCCCCATTCCATTGCACTTATTCGGTTGTTTTGTTTAAAACTCTACTACTTCGCACAAAGGTCACATGTGAGACGCCAAGTTCTGCAACGGAAGTTCAGGTGGGTTTTCTTCGGGTACTCCTGTTTTCGCCCACCTCTGATTAACGACCGGCTCGATATGAGTTAAATACTCTTGAAAGGACCGTAAAACCACCCCCCCCCCCCCCCCCAAAAAAAAAAAAAAACTTCGCAAAAAACGGCGAGCACTGTGAGCCGTAAGAACCAAATACCAGCCAGGGAAAAACGACGTACGTGATGACGTTGGGTTTCCAATAGTATATCGCAGAATATACTGTCGGAAATTTGTGACGTTATTTTTTGCTTTTTTTTGTTTGATTCGAGGTTTAACGTCCCCGTCAACACTGTAAAGGTCATTTTGGAGACGTTGCTTCCAATTTTGTGGGACTTTTACCCGACATTGAGATGATATGACATCTCAAGCCCTGTCGCCCAATGAAACCAATAGGGTTTATTAGCATGGACGGTCCGCCTCGCACCGCGGTTCCTGGACAGGCTTAGATCCTCTAAGCGGTTGACCAGTACTAGTTTGCGGGCCGGATTCAGCTCTGCGTGGAAACATCATGCAGCCCATATATTTCTTCAAGCCCCTATTTGCGGGGGCTATTTGACGTTATCTAATCAGACGTCGCGTTACATACTCAAGTGCATTAGAATTCGTTTTCATGCCCCTTATCACGAGTATCCAGAATCTATGTTTTGTTATGCAATTAGCGAAGACTCAGATCAGTCTGCGCATCCACACCGTCTAATTGGGGCCTCCTGTAGCCTCCTGCTTAAGCGAAGAATCTAACGGGCCTCCGTGGCCTAGTGGATAAGAGCTCTGATAAGGTCTCTCGCCGCTGTGGCTTCGAGCCTGGTTCGGCGCACATGTGAGACACCAAGTTCTGCAACGGAAGGTGATGTGATTTTTCCCCGGACACTCTGGTTTTCGCCGCTCACCTCTGATTAATGATCGGCTCGATATGAGTGAAATAATATTGAAAGGGCCGTAAAACCAAAACAAGAGGGTCCTAATTCGCAAACCTGGATGTCATTGTCTCTAGTACATTCTATTTTTAGCTCTGGCAGCCATCTTGTTCGTCAAAACTGAAGAGGTGATAACAAGGTCAAAAATAAGCAGTTTCTCCAAAGTAGGGGACATAACTCCATGATACATCGACTGACGTCGTTAGTAATCCGAGCATTTATATAAGTTTCAAGAAGATCCGATGAAAACTGAATGAGTTACAGTGATGATAAGGTCAAAACTAGGCATATTCTGCAATCAAAAGGATGTAACGCTATGATAAATAGGCTGATCATGGCCTCATCAGTTTTCGAACTCATCTAAGCCTTTATCCCGGACTTACTTACATGTAAGTTTCAATAAGATCCGATAAAAACTGAAGGAGCGGTCACAAATAGGCATTTTCTGTAATCAAGTGGAACCAAACTCTCTGAAATATAGGCCAACCTCACTAATTCTTCGACTCAGCCGAGGTTTAATCCCTTACTTACTCACATGTAAGTTTCAAAAAGATCCGATGAAAACTGAAGGGGTTACGGTGATGACAAGGTCAAAAATGGGCATTTTCAGCAATCAAGGGGACGTAACAGATAGATTGGCCGACCTGGCCATTTTTCAAACTCATCCGAACTTTTATCCCTCACTTACTTGTTTAAAGTGGGGCGTGGAAGCTCAGTGGTTAGTGCAATTGACTTTGATGCTAGAGGCCCCCGGTTCGATTCCCGGCAGCGGTAATAAAATTGCGGTGTCCGAACATGCTCCACTGAATCATTTGCAAGGATGAATGCCACAAGTGCACCGTCCTTGGGATCGGGACGTTAACTGTGGGCCCCTGTGCAGGGAGAAGCATCCTTTTTGCAGGTTAAAGATCCCTATCGTACATGATTACTGTGTAGGCTTTCATCCTGCAAGCCTGGAGTGTATGTAATGTACATCTGCGAGTAATGATCAAATGTGACCGATCACAGTATCAGTAGAAAGAAAGAAAGGAAGTTTCAAGGCGATGCGATCAAAACTGAAGAGGCTACAGGTCAAAAATAAGCATTTTCAGCAAACAGGGGACATATCTCCGTGGATAATTGACCGACATCGCTAGTGTTAGAACTCATCTAAGCGTTTAATCCTGTCTTACTTGTATCTAAGTTTCATGAAGATCCGATCAAAACTGAAGGGGCTACGGTGATGACAAAGACAAAAACAGGCATTTTCAGCTATCAAAAGGACGTAACTCTATGATTAATGGACCGGCCTTGCCAGTTTTCGAACTCATCCGAGTTTTCACACCCTTCTACTTATATATATAAGTTTCAGAAAGATCCGATCAAAACAAGCATTTTCCCATTGTGAGTCTATGGGACCTTGTCGTTGCCATAGCAACCAAACTTTTCATTGAATTTCGATATAAAAAAAAATCTAATTTATCATATGACGTCGCGTCTGAGAGTGTAATAACGCCATGTAATATTTTCGATAATCCACTAGTGGATTAAATATGCAAATTAGCTAGATACGTCCCGTAACGTGACATGTGCGACGTCCTTAACGACGCCGCGTTTACTAATGGCGGAATATTGATATTTTTGTAAAAAATCGTGAATAAAATGCATATTAAATGTCATATGAGAAATAGAATCTTGCATTCGTGCTCATGTATTACTGAATTTATTAAACTCGTTGAGGAAAAGGGATAAAATGCTCGGCAAAGCCTCGCATTTTATCCCTTTTCCTCAACTCGTAAATGACTGAGATCAGCCTCTAGTCAGCAGTGATATAACTGGTCAAAAGTGTGGACGGACGAAGGAGGACGAAAGGACTACCATCCGAGCCTTCGACCCAGATGAGCTAAAAAACGTAATTCCATTGACTCATAAATGTTATATATAACACCTAACTGCAATTGGCCGTGTGGTTGTTTTAAAATCTGATTGACATATAATCCAAGTGGCATTGAGTCACTGAATGACCTTGGCCTTTGACATTGAAATTCATAATAAAAGACCTATTTCCATACCATAAACTGTAAATGTTTTGGGTAAAAGCACTATTTTACTTTTGTCCCATCCAAACGGCTTAGGGACCAAATTTGACATTGCCATATAATGTCAAGGTCATCCTTTTGCTGCCAATTTTCACTGTCATCTGACTTACAGTTCTGAAGAAGAAAATATTGAAATATTTTTTAACGTGTTTATGTGGGTTTGGTGGCCATCTTGGTCATGTGACCAGGACCAATTTTATAAACGTTAGTTCCCGTGAGGTATGCTGTTCTATATAAAATATGACTTCAGCTGATCCAGTGGTGTCAAAAGAGAAGATTTTTGAAAGTGCTGACGGACGAGGGTCGACTACGGACAACGGACCATTGGTATACTATAAAGCTTACCTAGTGAACATACAGATAAAATACAATCTACGTATTTGTTAGGATGTTTATAAACAATTGTCTGCATTTAAAGAGCATGGCAAATTTCATGCTTAGCTGAGTTCAGTTCGAAAAAAAAGTTTATTACGTCGCGGCATGGGCTCTTTTATACCTTTTTTCAATGAAGATAAAAGGTAGAAAGTGGACTTATGGGCAAGTCCGAAACCAATCATAACCTTATTAGCAACCAGGGGCCAGTTGTTCAAAGCATCGTTAGCTTAACGAGCTCGTTAGTGGTCAAATTGTTAACCATTCTAGCAAGTTTAATACCTAAACCTCTGTTATTTTTGCTGAAAAAAAATGTGAGCAGCTTTTGCATTTGCAAAAGCTGCTCACCTTTTTTCAGCAAAAATATTAGCATATTTGCAAAAATTATAAATGATCAAAGTTTTAACGATACGTTAACTAACGACGTCGTTAGTTTTGAACAACTGGCCCCAGGTGTTAGGGTCCTTATTATAGCATTCGGGGTACACTCTGGCGACACGATCCGTGGCGTCTCGTCTTGGACTTATGTTAGCAAGTCCGTGTAACGAACATTCATGTAAACCCCACTTTTTAGAGAGAAAACTGGGGTTCACTTGGGTATTGCATAGCTTATAAATCCTATCTTATTTCTGCTTCAATACATACGTTGTGGGTACACGTTAGAATTGCCTCGATGAGGCAGTCCTAACGAGCATCTATAACCTATGTTTAGAGCATTATTAAGAAAAATATCACAAATTGTTCATTAGGAAAAAATTCTCTTTTGGAAATACAGTCGAACTTCAATGGCTCGAACACCTTTGGGACCTCGAAAACCTGTTCGAGACAGGGGTAGTTCGAGCCACCGAGGATACTGTCAGGAGGCATAACGAGATATTTTAAGCATCCTTTCGATGTTCCATAATGAAAATGTATGTTGTGTGTACTCATTAGAATCGCCTCATCGAGGCGATTCTAATGAGTACATACAGCATACATTTGCAGCTTCATCGAGGCGATTCTAAAGAGTACACACAGCATACATTTGGAAGATAAAAGACTAAAATCTCCTTATTTATCCCCCACTATTTCTTATGTAGAGGATTTTGCTAGTGGCTCAAGAATGGGTTCGACACATCCATGGTTAACGAGCCATCGGTGTTCGAGCCATCGAGGTTCTACTGTATGACTGGATGCACAAATCTATATGGTAGAACGTCGGGAACCATCACGAAAACATGCCTTTAATTTTACCCTCTTAAACCTCTTAAACCCCACTACTGGGGGTAAACATTCCTCTTCTTATTTCTGCCAAAAAGATTGTGGGTTCTCTTAAGGCGGCGAGGTGGTTCTAACGAGTACCCACAATCTATGCTTTAGGCAGAAATAAGAAATATATCAGAATTTAATCTGAATATTGGCATGTTTTGTGGTATTTGAATAGGCGCGTTTTCGTAATGGCTAGGCACAAATGAGCCAGGTCCTTCTCGCATAGGCGGCCAGCAAAGGCTTAGACGAGACTGCGCGGACCCCCGCCCATCGGAGCTTTAGGGGAATGGGAACACCTGGCAGACTTTTCCGCCATTTTACAAAGGGAGATAACTTTCGGGACTTCCTGTTCGCTTTTCTATAAGCCCTGTTCCAGTGGAAAAGGGGTTTTCTTACCTTTAGGAGTTGACCCCTATTGTCATTGGAGACAAACATAATTTTGCAGGAGTTGCCTCCCCTAAGGTGTATCCATTCCCCTTCAAGAAATAGAAGCTGCAACCGGCCGCTCCTGAGTACTGGTAAACCGCATAGAGGGTCTAGGCCTGCCCAGGCAAAGTGGTGCAAGCCGGACCGTCCCTACATATAAACCATTTTGGTTTGTTTTGGCGACAGGGCTTTAGCTGTCATTTCATCTCATTGCCGGGTAAAAGACCCACAAAGTTGGAAGCGATGTCTCCAAAATGACCTAAATATATAAACCATTTTGGTTTGTTTTGGCGGCAGGGCTTTGGCTGTCATTTCATCTCAATGCCGGGTAAAAGACCCACAAAGTTGGAAGCGACGTCTCCAAAATGACCTAAATAGTGTTGACGGAGACGTAAAATCTCAACCGAAACAAACAAACAAACCAGGCTCCGCATAAGCACATTTGCTGTTTGCAGACGTGAACAAAAGCCTGAGGTATATCTAGACCAATTAGGTCATTGCGCAGGCGCAGTTTGAATGCTAAATTGCATTTTTTCATGTAAGAGCACAAATGGTTTCTTTCTAGACGTTGAAGCAACGTTCTGAGGGTGGAGATGGATTGAAAAATAAGACTTGTTACATGTATAAAATCTATTTTCATATTTCATAACAATATAAATGACAAGTCATGTCATCTTTTTTATGTGACAATGCTGTAGCAATATTAAAGCAAGATGCAGCAACTTATGCAACCATGGAAGACTCGGACAGGCACATAACGTTTGTGCAACGTCAATTTGACTTGAAGCGACGTTGCTCAGACGTCATGTGTCTAGCGTATGAGTATCCTACCCCACAAGTGGAGCCTTCGAAACGGACACCACGTCGTATTACCGTCTATGTAACGTCATGACGTTGCTTCGACGTTGGTGCGACGTTGCAACGGCGTCATTTGCCAATGGGCTTTTTCTGAAGATTAATTCATACGAAAACAGCGACTAGTGTGCATCACATCAAGTCCAGGCAATGAACATCCCCGTAAAACTGCGTAAGGGGGTATACATTATTTTTCTTGTTTTTGCTCCAAAACATAGGTTTCGGATACTCGTTAGAACCGCATCAATGAGGCGGTTCTAACGAGCACCCACAACCTAGGTTTGGAGTATTAATAAGAAAAATATCAATTTTATTTCAAAAAGTAACAGTTATTGAGACAATAATGGCTGCACGGGTATGTCATCGTAATGGGATACGTAGACCGATCAGAGCAGTCGCTGTGTGGTAGCCCTGTAGGCACCCAATTAGACTGGCCATTGAAACAATGTCGAAAAAATATTTTCAACGCTGATTTAACGTTGGATGAGTTCTGTGAGCCTCGGTTTTATTATATATCATGGCAAAGAACCTTAGCCCATATATGACAATGGCATATTCCACCCAGTAAGTTTGGAGTGGTCCATTTCAAATAATAGGGATGTCAGGTTTCGTTTAGTCTGTGGCATTTCTTTGAACAAACAGTGCAGACCCAGATCAGACGCCGCGTTTGCACTGTTTGCCAATGACCCAGAAAAGGGCATCTTGGTATATATTGGTTAATCATGTGGAGAGAAGTATACAGAAAAGGATGTGTAGGAATGACAATTTGGGGAAAATATTTTATTTCTTCATTAAACAATATGTTGTGTGCAGTTGTTAGAATCGCCTCGACGAGGAACTCAAACAAGTACCCACTACATATGTTTCTAACAAAAAAGAAATAAAATCTCTTGATAACCTTAAATGAAATTATGGACACTTAGATACCAGTATAGACCCATCGAAGTCTATACTTCCTTGAACCCCACTTAACCCTGCATAAAAGTGGGGTTCAAGGGGCTCAAAATTATATAGGCGTTTTTTCGTGATGCTTAAATCAGCGGAAGGCGACTCTTATTGCAAAACAACTTTTGAAGGAGTTGTTTCCCTTGTAAGCATACCCGTTAGTTGAATGACAGCACTTTTATTATGCTGTCATGCTCTGCCTCTACTACCAATAAATCAACAATGAGAATTCCTTTTTTCTAGTGTTGTTCTTTGGAAACAAAATACTAAATAATAAATATCTGCCAAAAACTCACGAAAACTAGTTGTTTTAGAGAAAAGCAATTTGTTTTTTCACCTGCCAGGTTCAATACAAAGTGTTTGTAATAATTTATACACGGAGAGCCAATAGCTAGTATGTTTTCATTGTAATAATACTTTAATGATATGGCTTTTGACATGAAAGCTTTACTGGATTTTGACTTTTCATTTAACTCTTAAAATGCCACAAAAAACTACATCTAAAAATGTTTTTTGTCGTCTGCTGCATATTTTTGCAAAACTTTTTAAACATATTTTTGCATACAGGCAAACAGTGTGGATCCTGATCAGACTGCTTCCAGAGGATCCACACTGTTTGCAAAAATGACTTACCAGCAGATGACAAAGGAGATGACAATTTTCCTGGTTGACATTTTATGGGTCATCACGGGAACCTGCCTATATAATCTTGACCCCCTTGAACCCCACTTTATATAGTAAAACTGGGGTTTCCGGGGGTATACCTAATTTTTCTGATTTCTGCTCTAAAATATAGATTGTGGTACTCGTTAGAACCGCCTCGATGAGGCGGTTCTAACGAGTGCCCACAATCTATATTTTGAGCAGAAATAAGAAAAATATCACAATTTTTCATCATAAAATTTTCATTTTTTCGGCGATAAAGGTGGCAATGTATTTGTATAGGCATGTTTTCGTAATGTAAATAAAAAGATCTTGAAGAAGAGGTAGGCGATTTTAATAATGATTACCCCATTTAGTGCTAAGACAAAAATTTAAGTCTCAGCTGAGACTATGCTTAGAGAGAGGGGCATCCAGCAGGCTTATATGCAAAAATGTCTAGCATATGATCAACATTTAGAATAACGCTTCGCTGTGAATTAGCCAGTCATGCAAATCTTTAAGCAATCTTGCATTAACGTCGATGTAACGTTATGACGTTGCATCGTAGTTAAGCTGACGTTGCCGTGTATGCTCGGGGAAAATTATTTAATTCATCCGTAGTATAGTTTTTGCCGTAGTATAACACCTCTACATACACATATAACCATTTACACATATATACATATAGTAACGTAATTAACAAAACAATAACGCTATTTACAACAACATTCATAAGAGTATATGAAATGCTATATTAGCACTAATAAAAGGTCTACAAAACACACAACGTATATAACAACGATCATTTTGAAAGGTGCAAAAGCAATGCAGTGTTGCATTGTCCAAAAGTTGCTGTTTCAATGCTGAAGTGTATAACTGGGACCTTTATATATATTGAGGTATTAAATTACTTGTACATGGAATATTATATCCCGTCCAACGTCGTCGACGTCGACCACTTTCAAACAACGTCATCGACGTTCAACCATTGTCAAACAAAGCTCAGATTACACAGTCTCCATTTGGTGGAACCTTTGTGATCATTGAGCTCTATGCACTGATTTAACCCTTTCAACCCTGTAGATATCTGTGCAAGCTTCCGGCCATGTCTTGATTTGATTTGTTTGATTTGAGGTTAAACGTCCCCGTCAACACTATTTAGGTCATTTTGGAGACGTTGCTTCCAATTTTATGGGACTTTTACCCGACATTGAGATGCAATGACATCTCAATTCCTGACGCCCAATCAAACCAAAAGGGTTTATAGGCATGGCCGGGCCGTCTCGCACTAGTTTTGCTGGGCAGGCTTAGACCTTCTAAGCGAATTACCAGTACTAATGTGCGGTCGGTATCAACTCTGCGTGGAAGCATCATGCAGCCCAATCTATTTCTCCAAGCCCCGATGGGCGGGGGCGGTCCGGCCATGTCATAGCAACAGATAAGGATAGTTTTCCTTATTTCTCCATATAAACCTATGTTGTGGGTATTCATTAGAACCGCCTCAGCGAGGCGGTTCTAATGGATACCCACAACATAGGTTTTTATGGAGAATTGATAAAAAACTATTATCAAAAAATACCAACCTAATCTATTGCTATGTGAGGTGGCTCATAATCATGAGTTGTCTCATCAAACTCTATACCAGTTGGTTAAGGGTTAAAATGCACTAAGATGTACATGTATAATAATTAAATTCACTAGAAGGGCTTCATATTTCATAAGGTTGTGAAACGATTTCTTACGGCTCAACACAAGAGTTCGTAATAAAAAACATGTATTTCACATTTATGTCATAGCTAACAAGTCCCTTCAACACCAGTATATCTTGTCTTACAAGAATTTTATAGACTATCTTGTCTCTAGCGTTAATTTCGCTCTATTTTCATTTCTATGCCTGTTACATATCACAAGGCATTAGCTGTCAGTGAAGGAAGCGTTTTAATATAAAAACGCAGATATCCACGAAATAATAACGTCTGAGGTTCATCCTAATTAATTGTTCCCCTATACAGTTTCACAAAAATAACATTCTCTCTAGCTACGAAATACAGCAGATTCCAAGCTCATTCTCTGCCCAAGTCTACAGCAGTCCTGCATTTTCTCACTATTTCAAACCCTTCCATTGGTATAATATTATCACAGAATGGAAGACTGTTCTGAAACATCTTTTCTGAAGCACATCCGGTGAGGTAAAGCTTTTGGCGGGAAAATACGAAACGTCCACTAATTACAGAAATGTAACTCGCGCGTATGTCTGCACTTTTTACATTCCACTCGACAACACCAGAAGAATTTACAGTCACAATCCTCAGTAAATGTTTTCACAATAGTGTAATATCCCCGACCACAACACATCAAGTTACAACCATTAAGTCCATAACTGTCTTTATCACACTGTCTCCCCCTGGTGCCAAGACTACCTTTCTTAGGATTTGGGTTGCAGAAATCTGGAGATCTTTCTAAATACACCAAGTCTTTTCGTGATGGACGTTTCATATCTCTGCTTACTGGTCGTAGTTTGTCCTTTCTCTTGTTGAGGTGGACCAAGCTAGCGCCGTCAAATTTCTGCTTCAGAACTGTGCCGATCTCTCGGAATGGTTTCATCTTCCTCCAGCAGATTTTGACCGAACAGGAACCGGAAACACCATGACACTTGCAAACGAGGTCAACTTCCTTCTTGGTAACCTGCAAAAATAATGTTCGTATGAATTTCAAGTCTTGTAGTCTAAACCCTGCAGGCACAAAACGTTGACTCAACGTTGATCTAACGTTGAAACAACGTTTTCAACGTTGTTTCAACGTTAGTTCAACGTTGAGTGCCTGCTGGGAAGGCTTACATCGGTTCACCCTTTAAAATATGTAAAAGTTCATTATTTAGATATGTAGATTGCTGAGGTAAATGTTTACCCGTAAAATGACAAAAAGAAATGTATGCTGGGTACTTTTGTTGCAAATAGTGAGCACTAAGATCAGACTGCTCTGATCAGAGTTCACACTGTTCGCTTGTTTGCAAAAATATTTTAAATATTTGCAAGATGATTCCGCAGTTTTTCTTGTCATCTTCAAGGGAATGGGAACACCTGTCAGATTTTACCGCCTTTTTTCAAAGGTAGACAACTTTCGTGACTTCCTGTTCGCTTTTCTATAAGCTCGGTCTCACTGAAAAAGGCGGTCTACTCCTTAAGGAAAGAATTTGCTCTGGAGCAATTTCTTTCCTTTAAGAGTTGACCCCTATTGACATGGGAGACAAAAATACTTTTGCAGGAGTTGCCTCCCCTGAAGGTGTATCCATTCCCCTGAAGAGTGAACGCTCCTTTTTTATCATCATCATTTACATGGCAGAATAGTCTGGTGGTACATATAGGGTCCTTTTGCGTATTGGGAGACTGGCAAATAAATTATAATTATCTATTTATTTTACTTCCCGGTCGTTCAAGACTATATATTTCACTGTTTATCAAACGTGTGTACAAACTGGAAAACTGGTATACCCAGAAACACCACATTATCAACTCTGAGCGTCAAACTATTTATTTATCTCACGGCCCTTTCAAGACTTCACTACGACAAGCCGATCGCTAACAGCCGGAATACCCAGAAATACTGCCCAACCAACTGTCGGCGTCACTCTTATGACAATGAGCATATTCGTATTATATTGGCTCTATTCTATAAGTTTTAACATTTAAGAGTCGTGTTCACAAAATGTTGGATCTACAATGACACTAGAATAAAACCGCCATTAAAATGGAAATTCTTTTTGTACAGTTGCTTTCCCTAATGATATCCCTCCGCCGTGGTACGATTTTGTATACACTGACTATAGGAAGGGCAATACAGTCAACTTACCAGTCTACCAGCTTTATTGTTCCAGAGATTCATCATTCCGTTTTCTGTCAAGTCATGTTCTTTCGAGTCAACAAATTCTTCCGCGAACTGGCTACCGTAGCGGAGGTTCTCGGAGCAGCCTCCCCACTCGAACTCGCCGTTGGTGTTTTTCTGTCGCACACTGTCATCACAACCGCAACCCTCTAATTCTCCCTTGGCACATGCACGGGTGACGCTGTAGGTGACGCCGGCTGAGGAGATGGCGTAGATGTAGGCTGTTTCTCGGCTTTCTGAAAGAAAGGGACACAACCACATTAACCCTTGTCTTGCTGAATATTCATATATGCCACACCCACTACCAATTATCAACCAATCAGATTACTTGATGCAAATTTTTATAACAAATTCACAATCTGAATGGTAAACAATGTAGATCCTGATCAGATGGCTTCGTCAGAAGCCATCTGATCTGGATCTACATTGTTTTAAAGATAAGGCATATCCGGGATTAGCAGGACAAGGGTTAAGATTTCTTCATTTCATTTCTTCTATGCACATAGGTTGGACACGAAGATTACAACCCAAAATCTCGGGGTCCAGGGTTAAAGAGCTTCGTGTTTAACCTCTGGGGTTGACTGCTATTGATTTTGTTGTTCCTTTATTTTGCAACCTAGTTAGCAGATTGTAGCATGACGGACTTTTTATAGCGAAAAATTCACCAAGGTGTCGCAAAAAACTCGTTATTACGAACAACAGTAGTAGATTTTTTTTTTATTTTTATTTATTTATTTATTTTTTTTTTTTTTTTTTGCTTGTTGTTCTTCGGATTCCACTGCCCTTTTATCCCTTATATTCAATTTTGTTAAAATAACTTATATTAATGCAGGGGGGGGGGGGGGGGGGAATAGTGAAGTCATCACTTTTGCATATTTATTATGATATATAAGCACAAATCTTCTATTTGATTTTACGTATAATTCGATGTTAGTTCTCATCAAGTCTGACACATCAGGGCAGACAGATCAAGTTTGTATGTCAACCATTTCTTTCTTTGCTAAATGGCAGGTTAACCTCCTCTGAGGCAAAATAAAGCAAAACTGACTCTTTTTCAATTAGGGCATTGTAGTTAGTTGTTTCTTCGTATTGTTGAGAGATCAAAATGCTTTGAATGGCTTAGCAGCGTGATATGGGATTTAGCCCATTGCGTTTTGGGGTCCAAAACAATGCGCATTGGCAAACAGTATAGACCCAGTTCAGATGCCGCGAAACGCGGCATCTGAACTGGGTCGATATAGTTTGCCTAAAACCTGGCAGATTTTAGCGAAACTTGCAGTAAATACAATAAAAAGCGTATTCATCGTGCCGCCCAAGGCTTTATATCAGTTAGAAAAGTTCATTCGTCACAAATGGGTTTAGATGGAATCAGTTTCCTGTGACAATTCACGTGGTGTGATAACAATAGCACGCGAGTTATCCTGGTGGTGTTGGGTTTTAAATCATTATAGATTTTGTCAATCATTCGTGTGCCATCCTATTTAAGCCAGTGACATCTAAGACACAGGGACTACTTTGCGCTATCACCGTATCGTGCGGATGAATGGATGACGTTAAATAGAAATAAGTACCAGTCAGCGGGTAAATGGACTTGTATCTCTTACGGTTCCTGACTTATCGCTTTGACAGTTGTTATTATATATGGTTAACCTAGATATCTATAAATCTAAAATCAATAGGTTAGATTAAGTGTCAGACATGGGACTCTACATGATTTTGTGTATACCCCAATTTGTTTTTGATAAAAGGATTTTAGCCTCTATTGAAACCTTTGTACAAGGTGATGCTTCCACGCAGAGCTGATATTACCCATGAGAAACTGACGCTGTCGTTAAATTCAGTTTTATTGAGAAAAAAAAAATATACTAACATTTTGCTGAAAAATGTGAGCAGCTTTAGCAAATACAAAGCTGCTTACATTTTTCAGCCAAAACATAACACTGTATCAGATATTGTACTTTCTATAATAGCTAACATTTTGACCAATAACGAGCTCGTTGAGCTAACGATGCTTTGAACAACTGGGCGCAGAATCTTTGTACAGACATATTAGCGTAATTGATGCGTATTTTGGACATAACGTTTAATAAAACAAGCTTAAAGTTTTACTGATTTGTTTGTTTGATTTTAGGTTTAACGTCCCCGTCAACACTGTAAATGTCTGAGCAGGCTTAGATCCTCTAGGGGGTTTACCAGTACTCATGTGCGAGTCGGTTTCAGCTCTGCTGGGAAGCATCATGCAGCCCATTTATTTCTTCAAGCCCCGATGGGCGGGGCGGTCGAGCTCGTTAAGCTAACGATGCTTTGAACACCTGGGCGCAGAATCTTTGTACAGCCCTGTTAACGTAATTGGTGCGTATTTTTGACATATAAAACTAAGTTTTATTTAACAGAAACACTAAACAAGTACTGAACAAGCATTTTGGTAAAATGGTGATTAACTTGGGATAGCTCATAGCGCGTTATGATCCATAGAAACAGATAAGGTGTGTATTTAATGCATATAAACCTATGTTATGGGTATTCATTAGAACCGCCTCGGCCGAGGCGGTTCTAATGAATACTCACAACATATGTTTTGATGAAGACCTGACAAAAACTATCAATTATCTCAACATGGCAACATCCTGTCGACCCACCCCGCTAGCTATATATAAAAATTGGCATTCTGATGCTATGCCTGCCATTCGAAATCGTAACTGACTTCCCACGAAATCGAATTGTGTTTCCTTTTTAAGGAAATGCAATGAACCGACAGAGTATCACTCCCCTACTGAGTAACTGACCACTTATCTCGACAATCACAAAAATACAGTATATATTAATTTGAAAAGAATTTTAATCCTATCTAAACAAAATTGCTTTCGCAACTATTCTCCATTCAATGGAAGCTTTTGCATGTAGGGGTCATTCAAACAAGTAGCAGTTTTTCACTAAACACGCTCGCAGTTTGGAAAAAACGCGGTAATCTGTTTATTTTTCAGTCAAATATTTATTTAAAATTACGTTTGCTGTGCGACAAAATGACACACAGCTGCAAATGGTCAAACGCCGGCCACATAAATGCCACTGGAAACGAATCTGCTCATTAAACTAACAGAAATAGCCCACATTTCTAGTCATTTTGGCCGCAATTGCTGGTTGTGTATAGACTAATATCTGGTTATTACGTTTGATTAATCCTTTCGAAATGTTATTAATCGTATGAATGCTATATGTAAACATTTTGCTATAATCAATTACCGAGGGAATCAAATTTTTGTACGAAAATCTTTAAAACAAACACCAGAAGATTAAATCTACTACTCAGATACAATACGACAGACCTTCTAATGATAAAGATGTTTCCCTTGAAACAACTGACATACGGGTTTGAAAATTCATTAGGTTGCATCAACGTGCGATGTCTCTTGACTGTGCTAAATGCTTGTAGTTTTTACCAATACTTGAAAAAAGCATTGACGTCGATTTGTTTATCCTGGGCGACCTTTAGTCTATGGTTGGGTCTGAATAGCTGAAAGTCAGCTATAATCTGACGGGCCATGGTACCGCAGCAAGTATCATCGTAAAGAATGGTCAAAACTGCAATTCAAAGTCCCTCTTTGCCGATATAAGTTGGGTCTGGTGAGTTTATTAGATTTACATATGTTTCTTGTGAGAGGCATATGTTCTGGGTACTTGTTAGAATCGCCTCGATGAGGCGATTCTAACAAGTACCCACAACATATATATTTATGGAGTTACGAGAATGAAATATATCTCAAATATCCTAAATAATACTCATTATCTGCATGGGACTATGCATGTTTATGTACATATGCAATGGAACACCTATTTCATATATCAGGCATATGATCTTATCACATATATCATTGGGTACATTCCTTGAATATATTTCAATCCAAAAATAAAAGTGACAAACTGACTATACGTGTCAATTTACACGACTGTCAATGTCATTTTCCATATACGTGTACTAATTTTCTGTTAATCTGATCGTAAAACAATGAGTGCACATATTTTGCCAAAAATGTATTGAGCGTCGAATATAAATCATTTGATACTACTAACCGCTATATGCATGCTCAGCATAGCGCGATTCTTTGAAATACTAGACCAAGTATTAGATATAAGGATGTCTCTTTAATCCATTGTAAACTAGTGGACTCTTCCATTTCCATTACTATGGACAAGTCCATTTGACATTTAAGGGGTGTCCTGCCCATTTTTTTTCATTTTTATTCCCTTTTTGACAGAAAATCCTGTTAGCAAACAGTGCAGACCTGATCAGATGCCGCGTTTGCGGCGTCAGACCTGCGTCTGCGCTGTTTTTCAGGCTACCCTTTTCGGGGGTTCCCGCCCGGAATGGGTTAAATAGAGGAACTGCATACAGCTGTTCCAATAGACACATTGGCATGCCCCTTTTTCTACGTGTGCCAGTTTCACGTGATTTGAAGCTGATTTTTTAAATATTCGAACAATGGGGGAGATTTAGAATCAGAATTGGAGCATAATTTAGAGAACGGCCGGTCCGCATGGCAACTCCATGTCTGACATTAGCCCTGCTGAGTTTAATATCCAATGCGACAAAAATATGTTGCGTGATTCCGATATCTATGTTGGGACATATATTGCAAATTTTAGATTCCCAGTAGGCACATGACGTAATTATGACGTCACATCAACGTCGGTTTAACGTGTGAACGTTTATGCAACGTCACATCAACGTCGGTGCAACGTCATGACGTTGCACCGACGTTGATTTGACATTGCCCTAGCGACGTGTTCCTGTTGGGATAGTGCCTTTCAAATATACGATGCCATTTATTTTTTTAGAATATCTAGGGTAAAACCTGGACCCTGATAAAGATTGACACATTTGTTTCTTTTTCATTATCATGATTGACTTATTCAGTGTTGATTTACATGTATAATAGAAAATGGATACCCGATCCCTTTTTGTAGACAATAATTTTGTTCTCTGTCACCTTTTGAAAGCAATGAAGATTGTGTTCGCTTAAAGCATATTGTTCCATTTAGTCTATACCAATTTCTGACAAGACGGGCATATTAGACAAATGGGGATATGTCATCAGGGTGGGTGGGGACGCGGGCAAGACAACTGAAGTTTCACCTAGTAAGAATTGCTCCTCATATACATAATTTTATTATTAGATTCAATTTTAGTATCATATTTTTCCACCAGATAAACATCAACCTCAAATTTAGATTCAAGTCCCTCTGGCTATCAATTAAAGCAAATGGTGGGATATTACAGTCAAATTTTGGAGGGCCTAAAAGCGACAAATAGGTAATCCAACCAGTCCAAAGATTAGTTATTAATTTAATAAAGTCTGCGCGTTGTTTGATAGCGCTGAATATTGCCTAGTTCAAATGACAGGTCAGAAGGTCAACCATCTTTAACTCTTTTGTATGCAATATTCTCAACCAAAGAGCCCGTCTTTTCCACTATCTTTGAGAGATTAACCTTTAAGGTGCCAAGCAAAATGGCACATGACTTTATATTTCATTACAAGTTTTTTTTCAGAGAAAGAAGGCTTGGCCTTTCAGGTGATTCCTCCTCTAGCAGCCGATGTAAGTGAAATGTCAAGCCTAAGTTTCTCTGAAAAATGATTTACGCAAACACGCCTATACAAATACATTGCCACCTTTATCGCCGAAAAAATGAAAATTTTATGATGAAAAATTGTAATATTTTTCTTATTTCTGCTCAAAATATAGATTTTGGGCACTCGTTAGAACCGCCTCATTGAGGCGGCTCTAACGAGTACCCACAATCAATATTTTAGAGCAGAAATAAGAAAAATAAGGTATACCCCCCGGAAACCCAAGTTTTACAATGTAAAACTGGGGTTCAAGGGGGTCAAAATTTTAAAGGGGTTTTTTCGTGATGATATCTGAAAATGCCATCTGCTTCGGTTGTACTTAGCACTCAAAGGGTAACTTCGGACGATATGGCTTCCCAACTAAACCTATTCAGTTCAGAAGCCAAATAAGAACTAAACTCGACACGTTAAAGAGATTACATTTGATATGCGGAATTAAATTGCTCTGTCGATTTCCGCTGCGGGTTACCAAACAAACGGGTGTTTGTGCTAACACCAGACACATTGTCATGCTCTAAAATTTACAAAATTTGCCGTAACAAGAGAATTAGATTAAACTATATCAATGAAACTTTTACTCATTGTCTTAATACTCTTGATTTTGTTTTTGTTTGATTTGAGGTTGACGTCCCCGCCAACACTGTAAAGGTCATTTTGGAGACGTTGCTTCCAATTTTGTGGGACTTTTACCCAACATTGAGATGAAATGACAGCTCAAACCCTGTCGCCCAATGAAACCAATTGGGTTTATAAGCATGGACGGTCCGACTCGTGCGCACCGCTTTGCCTGGGCAAGCTTAGATCCTCAAAGCGGTTTACCAGTACTCGTGTGCGGGTCGAATTCAGCTCTGCGTGGAAGCATCATGCAGCCCATATATTTCTTCAAGCCCCGATGGGCGGGGGCCGTTAATACTCTTGATGCAAGGCTGTAGGAGTCAGACTGTCTTGCGATCTGAAAACAAGATTCCGGCCTCATCCGCAAAATGAGGATCTATAAAACGTTACTCACTTATTTTGATGAGATTTCCGAAGACGTCTGTTGAGTTGTAGGTAGAGCAGTTCCATCGACGATTCTGGAATTGAAACTTGCACTCTTCGATCCCCATTGAAGCACCTTGGCTGATCACGTCTAGTAGCTTCTCCTGAAATTGGAATTAATGAATGAATCAATCAATCAAACAAGCATTCAATCAACTGATCAGTCATATCCATCTAAATCGTTTAATTGATTTGATGAACTGGAATGTTACGTCGACCCATAAGGAAAACACGCCTATCTAAATATATTGAAAATTTTACCTCCAAAAAATGAAAATTTTCTGATGAAAAAATGCGATATTTTCTTATTTCTGCTCGAAACATAGGCTCGAAACCTATGTCTTAGAGCAGGAATAAGGAAAATAATGTATACCCCTGCAAACCCCAGTTTTACTATATAAAAGTGGGGTTATAGGAGGTCAAAATCATATAGGCGTGTTTTCGTGATGCGAGATATAGGCACTAAACGATTAACACGAGAGAAATGACAACTGTCGAGAAGGATTTTTCAGATGAAAATAATATTTTTTCTTATTTCTTTTCAAACATTGGCTGCTGTGTATGTTCGGTAGATCTAACCACATGTAACCACATTTAGAATTAGCAATTTTAGATTATTGTTTTCCATTTTCATTATTTCAGCTCAAATACAAACTGAAGCGGTTCTAACGAGCATCCGATATCTATGTTTGGATTATAAAATAAAACACATTTTCATGAGAAAAAAATGTTGGTGTGACAGGCTACTTAACGTGGTGTGATACACAGATCAAATGTGTTCTATAAAATGTTTATCCTTTGGAAGCAAGGAATAAACCCAGAGCTTTAACTTCTTGGCCAGACAAGCTAGTTTTGGACAATTAGGACTCATCTGCGACCCTAAACTAGTTTCGAAATTCCACGATGCCAACGTATAAGCCTTCACCGGCTCGTTAAATATTGCGTATACTTGTTTTCCTAGTGTAGTCCAACCAGTTGCGCTGGACGATAAACACTGTTTCGGACATATCGAGCCGCTCAGTTTACACATCCACACTTTTCCTTATACATAAGCGGTTATTACGATAACATACCCGTGCGACATAGTGCATTTTCCACATCTCCAAAATGTCTTCTTTTCTGATGAAAATTTGTGATATTTTTGTTAATTTTACTTCAAACATAGGTTGTGGGTGCTCGTTAGAACCGCCTCATTGAGGCGGTTCTAACAAGTACCCACAACCTATGTCTATGAGCAGAAATAAGGGAAATAATGTATACCCCCCTAAACCCCAGTTTTCTCTATATAAAGTGGGGTGTAAGGGGGTGTTCATTTCACGGACCTGTTAACGTGATGAAAGTTTACCAGTACAGTGTACATTCTTTCGCCAGAAACTGACAACTTTCCTTTTGAAAACAGTAGAAGGGAGAATATCTATGCAACTAACCTCCTTTGCACACAATTCACGTTGTTTCGGTTCAAGATAGGGCGAGTTGGAACATTTCTCAGCCATGTTGGGAATCTGTCTAGTGTCACGTGACAAACCACCGGAAGTACCCAGAACACCAAGATACCTGAAACAAAACATAACGCATTTATTATTTGTTTGAAAGCAAAACATAGTCATCATAGTTTTTCGAAGGACAAGGGTCTTATATTGGGGCCCTTATATTCTGTGATATTTAGTTATCAAAGGGATTCAATGAGTCAGGGGCGTTGCCAAGTCCTGATACGGTCAAACTTCGATAGCTCTCTTACCATGGTTGAGTCAAACCAAATCCCCAGGAAAATCCATCTGGGTAAGAAATAGTAAAGGACAATTGTTTTATCTTATATTGCAAATGTATGATGTGTGCACTTATTAGAATCGCCTCATCGAGGCGATTCTAATGAGTACACACAACAACGTACAGACAACACACGTATATATTAATATGTATTATAGAATACCGAACAGACATAAAAAGTACCCCATTATGCCCTCCGGTCATGGCGCTTTAAGTAACCCTCAGTGGCTCAAACTACCCATGTTTTCTTGGTCCCAAAGGTGTTTGAGTCCCCGAAGTACGACTGTATTTCAGGAACCACTTTTACAACTGAGTATGAGCAACATATACCATCTCCAAGACGATGTATGAGAGGATATTTTGTTGCAATTATGCTTCAAAGTATGTTGAAACTGTCGATTGTCGAGGGACGAACAATCCCTTTGCTCCTAATTACCTCATTTTGAATGATGTTAAATGAAAGAAGGAAAGAGTGTTTACAAGTATAATTGCCAGCTAAGACAGACTGAACTTGTAAAAAACAGCCAATATCTTAAGATTCTTACAATATTACTACCTTCAAGACATACTTGATAAGAAAAAAACTTGCGTAAATTGGTCTGAGAATTAACGGTATGCGTTTTTATGGCACTTCTTTTTGACATTTGTTTTGCGTTCTATGATACTAACACTTACGTTAGTACTGGAGACTGTTTGTTTGTTTGATTTGAGGTTTTACGACCCCATCAACACTGTATATGTCATTTTGGAGAAATTGCTTCCAATTATGTGGGACTTTTACCCGACATTGAGATGAAATGACGTCTCAAGCCCTGTCGCCCAATGAAACCAATAGGATTTTAATATGAGTATGGACGGTCAAACTCGTACCGCTTTGCCTGGGCATGCTTAGATTCTCTAAGCGGTTTACCATATGTAGAAAGGTTTGTCATGTGCGCTCTTTCATGCGACGTTTGGCATATATGGGTGAAACGCAAACTTACAAAAAAGTTTTGTGGGATATCTAAAGGTGTTTATGTCAAGACGACTCGCCTCATACAATGTTCAATGTTCTTTATACATCTATGATTAAAGACCTAATGACATTAAAGTTGTCAAATTGACACGAAATGTGACGTGACACAACATTGCAGAACACTTGAAGCGAGTGTCAAAATGATTTTTGTAAACTAAGGTATTCTCAACAGCTATGAATGTGGCCATTTCCAATGCTAGCGGTGTCGGTTTTATTTATTGTAAATTTTATGGAAACTCCTGTATTTTGGCAAACGGTGGAGACTGCTCCGTGTACACACCGTTTATCAGACTCATTTTCGGGATGTAAGGCATGTATGGAGAAACCTTTCATCTGTCTGGTATAGGCTTTGTAAAATATGTGATCGTTGACCGCCTTATTGCTAATGATGTTAACGAGGCTGCTATTATTATTATTATTATTATTATCATTATCATCACCTTTAAACATTCTATCCTTCGTTAAGTATTATTCGTTTCGACTCGAAAGCCTATGTTTTTCTTATTAAACCGTTCAACAATGTAAAACATAGAATGTGGGTACTCTAACGAGCACACAGCATCTACGTTTGCACCGGAAATAAAAAATATTTCAGAATTATTTTAAAGGCTATTAAAGACTATATTTTCTCAAATGGACGAGTTATCCTATTTTTGCAACAAGTGACTGGCAGGCGGAATCAGGCACGTTAATTGCTGGTAACAAGGAAAGTATGCATTACTGGCATTTTCATAGAAAATATGAAATGGAACAGTTGCCGAAGCTATCAGGAGAATTAACCGTTTCTTACACCAGTAAAACGCTCTACGTAAACACTATAAACTATTGTATTTATATAGTTTTTCTCCGAGTTTTCTTAACCAGAGTTTAATGCAGGGCCAAACGTGATGATTCCCGTTTTATACAATGCATGAAACTATTCCGCCAAAGTTGACGCTTCGCATCTGGATGCTGACCAACGTGTGCGGTAATGCTACCACATGCTACTGACATACCCGTATATGACACAGAATCATCCACTTTTTTACACTGAACACGCCCATTTGCATGTTTAGTTGTGGTATCTGTTGTGGTTATATTTGTTGTAAGTTTCACCGAAATTGCTGTATTGTAGCAAATGGTTTAGATTCAGAACAGACACCGCATCATACGCGTCATGCGCAATGCATTATGGTATGCCAACACTGTTCACACTTCCGAGTGCTTAGTTTGGCCTCAACGTGTTCATCTTACCCATAAAATGCCAATTACTTTAAAAGTAATTTGTTGCAAATAGTGTAGATCCAGATCAGACTGCTCCTCTAGGAGCAGTCTGATCTGGGCCTACACTATTTGCCTGTATGCAAAAATATTTTCAAAAGTTTGCAAAAAATAATCAACAGACGACATAAGCAGACAACATTTTCAGATGTTGTTTTTCTCGGCGTCGGCTTAGGGTTTACATCTACTTACGGGGAGTGGGGTGGGGGAGGGGTTACAAGGACCTTGTTTAAGATAATGACAAATGTCATGATTAATCGTGCTTCTGACCCAGGGTGCCATGATTAAATATGGATATAAGTTATCAAGAGTCTTGAGAAGTCATAAGAGACGCCGATTTTTGTATTGACCCAACAAGTTGGTTCCACTGCGCCAAGACCCCAATGTTTTTCTTCTATATTTGGCGTTAATGCGTTCTTGTTGACACGCTAAACAGGCGGCACTTTTAATCAGTCGATAAGAATTAGCGGTCTCGTACAACTGTAATGTCTTTTCACGGGCCCAGGGAGACCGAAGCTAGATATGTTTTCACAGCTTGTTGGCCACAGACTCTTACAGTCGATAAAACCACTGTCGGGCGACCGCAGCTAACACACGTAACATTACTTTGGGATTAAATCCGAGAACAATGCCAAGAACAAACATGAAGAAATCAATTTGCATCGAGACTTCAAACCAACTTAGGGGAACTGGAGTCAACACTATTTAGATCATTTTGGAGGCGCTGCTTCCAATTGTGTGGGACTTTTACCCGACACTTGGAAATGACATCTCATTGCCGCCCATGCTGTGGGTACTTGTTTGAAAGCAGTGCGCACGAGTCGGACCGTCCATGCTTATAAACCCTATTGGTTTCATTGGGCGACAGGGCTTGAGATGTCATATCATCTCAATGTCGGAAGCAACGTCTCCAAGATGATCTTTACAGTGTTGACGGAGACGTTAAACCTCAAATCAAATAAACAAAACATACAAAATTTGTTTGAATTGCCTCCTCGAGGCGATTCGAACATGTACCCACAACATATGGTTGCCAAGAAATAAGAATTTATCATCATTACTCGGTAGGCCTATTTTTAGATTGCAACATCACGTGAACAAGTCCGTGAAATGAACACCCCCTACACCCCACTTTATACAGAGAAAACTGGGGTTTAAAGGAGTATTAATTATTTTTCTTATTTCTGCTCCAATACATAGGTTGTGGGTACTCGTTAGAACCGCCTCAACGAGGCGGTTCTAACGAGGACCCGCAACCTATGTTTGCAGTATTTATAAGAAAAATATCCCAGATTTTCATCAGAAGAGTAGCCATTTTGGAGATGTAAAAAATGCACTATGTCACACGGGTGTGTTATCGTAATAAAAGCATGTTGTTCCTATGAGACAATCGATGGCAAAACTTGTGAAAGTATCCTTTACAGTTGAAGGGTCGGTCAATATTTGCTGAAGTGTTTCTTGTTTGCAGTTGTCGTTAGACCGAGCTTTGAAGTTTAATTGGTAAGCAACAGCTTCGCTCTCAGAAGTAAATAAGAAAAGAAAAGGAAAGAAAAGTAATATTGGACACTTCACCCATGGGCCTGTGAAAATTTGTTCGAGATTGGGGTGGTACGATAATGCCCTAAAATATTCCGAAGCCTTTACTCTTCTACGATCGATAGGTTCTATTGTTAGATCTTGTCTGGGGTTACATTTGAATGATAAAAATGCATTGTGCATTTTTATCATTAAAACGTAACCCCAGACATCAAGTATGAATGAGATTCTTTCAACTGCACATTTTTGTCAATCGTGTTTTGAAAGCGATATTCTTTAAGTCTTCAGTTTGTAGTTTTATATTTATATGCTCATTAACGTATACTCACTTGCATAAGAAGTGTCCAATTATGACGTGTGGAGAGTGGGTGGGGCGGGTCAAATGAAATCGAATGGGTTTACATGCTGAAGATATATTAGCTTAATAAATCGCTATCAGAGCCACAACCTTCCATCCTTGCCACCAATCACCCACCCTTATTTGTTCCTTACGTGCTAAGATCTAGTTTAACATTCGACGTCTTATTTTACCCAGTTCGGACGGGAAACCCCAAAACAAGGCATTGGCAAATCCAGGTCAGTTGCTGGAGAACGCGACGTCTGTCTTCACGGTTTTTACAAGAAATGAAACCGTTTTCTAATTTAATTTCTAAAAGAAACTTAACATGTTACCCCTACATTTCGAAGATATAGCATTATGACACATGTAACACGCATTTTTTTCACATCTCCAAAATGGCTATTTTTCTGATAAAAATCCGCGACATATTTCTTATTTTTAGTGCAAACATATGTTGTGGGTACTCGTTGAGGCGGTTCTAACGAGTACCCATAACCTATGTCTTGGGGCAAAAATAAGAAAAATAATGTATACCCTCAGTTTAAAAACCCAGTTTTCTCTATATACAATGAGGTATAGAAAGATGTCCATTTCACGGACTTGTTAACGTGAAGGCGAGGAATTTTCTATTCAGCTGAAAATGGGTTATGTTTGACTAAATCTCATAATCTAGTAATATTTCCCTATAGTTTACAAGTACTTGATTGAGAAGGAAACATCAAATAGTGCTAATCTCATAGACAAGGGCCTTACAATAGCAGTCGGAATGGCTTTAGAACTAATATGATAAGTGACAACCCAAAACTTGGCAACAGTTTTTGTTGAAGAGGCGAAAATCAGATACAAGGAGACGTGAGTAAATATTAGCATCGCCTTCTTCATTATTCGAAAACGGATAATATGTCTGACCGCGATATTTTTGAAGAAAATTTTGTAAACCCTTAAGGTGCCAAGAAAAACTGCGTCTGAAAATGTTGCATGCTTTATGTGCTCTACTCCATATTCTTGCAAACTATTTAAAAACCTAAGTTTGCATACTGGAAAACAGCGTGGACCCTGATCAGACTGCTCCTCTGATCTGGGTACACACGCTTTTGAAACTATGAGGTGGTTGTATCATGAATACAAAGAAATAATGTATATACTCTTGTAAACCCCATTTTCCCATATATAAGATGGGATCTGCCGATGTTGTTATTATTTTAAACCTGATGGCGTGATAAGACTATAATCTTATTATTTTTTGTCCAAGTATGAAATGAAGATATGGTGAGAGCATATCCAACGCGTCTTAGGAGGGGATTAGAGTTTGGCAGGTCATGACATTATGGGAAAAAATATAGACATGCTTTATATGGAGACTTTTCAGCTATATTCCACCAAAAAAGCATATTAATGGCATCCTAATCCGGGGCTTTGTGTCACTAAAATCCAAAAGATCCATTAGGGTAGAATATGAGTGAAGGCGTGAGAAAACGCGTTTAGAGACGAATATCTGTGAAGTTTGAAGAGATATTTTGCTTTTATGACCATGGACCGCAAAATAAATGAAGATGGGTCTATCGTGTTGTTTAAATGTACAGACATGAAAATGCACCATATAATGATTTCTAGTGAAATAATGATTTCTCTCGTGGCTCTGTTTTTAATTTCGTTATTACTGTCTCAAAAATTAACACTTTGATAATTTATGGCAAATATACTAATTTTGCTGAAAATGTTCATCTTTTGCAAGGTAGTCATCTTACAGGAATTCTTAATCGAATTCATAGACCGCCTACCTTTACAGACAAGACCCCCAATGCTAAGAAATGCAAAAATAAGTCAACAGGGGTCAATAAGAATTTGCTCCCGTGGAGCAAGAGAAGACAAGAGAAGGCTCCTTTTGACGTGAGACAGAGAAAAGCGAATACTTGGCTCCCTTTGAAAATAGGGTTTTCAGGGGTGTACATAATTTTGCTTATTTCTGCAAGACATAGTTTGTGGGTAATCATTAGAACCGCCTTAATGAGGCGGTATTGAGGCAGTTCTAACGAGCACCCACAACCTATGTTTGGAACACAGACAAGAAAAATATTGCAGAACAGAACAAAACTTTATTTAACTAACTGCTTCTCAGGCCACTCACGGGTGGCGTAAGAGAATGAATTTGTACAAACATTTATACCCGCCCCGCCCATCGGGGCTTGAAGAAATAGATGGGCTGCATGATGCTTCCACGCAGAGTTGAAACCGACCCGCACACGAGTGCTGGTAAACAGCTTAGAGGCAAAGCGGTGAGAGTCGGCCCGTCCATGCTTATAAACCCTATTGATTTCATTGGGCAACAGGCCTTGATATGTCATTTCATCTTAATGTCGGGTAAAAGTTCCACAAAATTGGAAGCAACGTCTCCAAAATGACCTTTACAGTGCTGACGGGGACATCAAACCAAACAAACAAACAAGCGAAAAGCCATTACTAAGTTTTATAGACGTCATTTCAATTTAATTTCAAAATTCAATGTTGGATTTAAATCTCTTCTGCAACAAGGCCTATCGGAACCCCAATTCTATGGTGACTTTGTACATTACGAAAATAGAAGTGAAGGCAATGATCAGTAATACAACTACCTATGCACACACATGAACAAGTAGATGACAAAATAGCGAAAGCATCACGAAAACACATGCAACGAATAATGAAGATTTTTACATGATAGATTCTGATAGTTTTTTTATATTTCTGGGTTGTGGGTGCTCGTTAATTTGCAAATTTCCACCCTTTTTGTACCAAATCTTCCACCTTATTCATAGCAGGAGTTAATTTAAAAATTTATGGGTTGTCTTTTCTTCAAAATTTATTTGGAAAATCGCTGAAAGTTTTGCAAACAGTGTAGGCGTCTGATCTGGGTCTGCACTGTTTGCCAGGGTACCCGTTTGGTATTTCCGGTACAAAATGAGTTAATCTGCACAATCTATGATAGTTAACTTAAATAAAATAGGGTAGCAATAATTTTCTTGACACTGCTATGGAATCAGTTTTCACTCTATCAATAACACGGAAGGAAGGAGACAATTGATACCGGTTATGCCAATTACATGTAATAAAATTAACACATAAGTAATAAAATTGAAATGAATGAAAAAATATGTCAACCATGAATAACCATTGTAGATAAAATCTGCTATGCAAAGTGGGTCCTTTTAACATATCTGTGATAATTTTCGGACAAAAAGGCTAAATTAAGCAGGAAAATAGTGTCAAGCCAGTCCAAATGTTATCACACTATTCTGGCATTTTCGGGAGAATGAGAGAGTGAGAATTTGCAGATAAATAATAAATGAGACGGTGTGAAAAGTCTGTATTGACCATATGTTTGTGTTTTCTTCAACATATATAAATGTTTGAGACTAACAATTCAATTACCTAATCAAACCATCAATTCTCACCTTTGTGTATATATGCACACCAGTCTCATAATAAATAATTGTTAATACAAACAAATACAATCACCATTGTGAAGGTAATTGATCAAATACAAAACTGCTAAATTGAATAGTTGATTAATGAGCACAATTTACCGTGTTTTCTTTTGATCTTGTGAGTCTTGAATACATAAATTAATAAGAATAAAATTAAACTTTAGTTTTTCATTTTTTTAACGTATTTTCATTTATTCCTAAAAATACATGACCACACCGAATTAAGTTCGACAAGATATTTTATAAGTATTGTAATTCTCCTGTTAGTTAAATCATCATCATCATCTATCGTCAACGTCATCATCATCATCAACGGCATCCATCGCCATCATCATCATCATCATCATATTATTATTATTATAGTAACAGTATCAGAAGGGCATACAAACATACATTATAATAATAATAATAATAATAATAATAATAATACACCACAACCTCTTTATAACTATTGTTGGGGTCCAAAGCAGAAATAGTGTTATATCTAAACAAAAATGTATAGATGATACAGAAAAATGACCATTTATGGTCATTTTTCTATATAATCTATACATTTTTGGATCCATGTTGAAACCGTGTTATATCCTTAACCGTGTTATAATGAACCGCGTTATACTGAAGTTGTGTTGTAATAATAACAATAATAATAATAATATCGGACATATTTAAACAATGTTCATAAATGGGCACTTACCACCATGACCCTTGGACAGACTGGCATACTGCGGCGATGATAAGCAGCCTGAGACTCCATGACACACCCGGGCTCGACCCAACTTCCATTATATCACTTGTTGTTATGTCAAACCACAATTATGAATGAAATGTTGTTTATGAATGATCTTTATTTTTAACACAATCTCTATTACTTATGTTTTATCTGTAAGACTATTGTCAAGTTTGAAAAATCACAATTTCAGTTGGAATTCTACACCACAGAACCCTTCTCTTATTCCACTGATATATACCACTGGTTTTCACAATCGAAAATTTTGACGCGCACAAATATAAGTTGATTATTATAATAATAGAATTAAGCCTCTAAAGTTAGCACAGTCCTGCAGAGTTTGATAAATCTAATGATAAACAAAGTATGTCAGTTTAGAAACGCTTAATTAGCAATAAATCCAAAGTACTCTAAGTATTGTTAATCACATCGATTAATTATATTCAATCCAAATTTAATGAAGCACAATTAATAATCTATATGCGAAGACAACGAAACAGTTTTAACCTCGAACACGCAGCCATTCGATATTAATACCGAAAGAATTACTCAAGCGCACAATATCACAGACAAAGGGCTTTTCTGATTGGTCAAGTGGCGTCCTTTCATTTCCTATTCTATGACGATTTGAACCAATCGCCTGGTGGCTATTTGGATTTCGGATAAAACGTATTGTCAGAAAATTAAAGAAAGCCATTTTTCGCTTCATTGGTCATGTTTATTCGATTGGAAAATATTTCCATAGTTGACTTAGGTTATCAAAATAAAATATTGTAACTTTTTCCTAATCCTTTAAAATATTAATATTGAAATTAAAAAGTTTTCCTTGATGACTAAGCTATACACCATATCTCCGCAGTCCCCTATTTTATTTACTATGTTATAAAGCCTATTACGTTGCCAAGTTCATGCAATGAAACCCCTGAAAAACGGACTTTATAATAAAGTTTATATAGATAAAATAATGGATTACACTCATCGCGCAAACACGCCTGTATAATTTGACCCCCTCAAACCCCACTTTTAAATAATAAAACGGGGGTTTACAGGGGTATGCACTATTTTTCTTATTTCTGCTCTAAAATATAGAGTATGGGTACCCGTTAGATTAGGCGGTTTTAATTTGTACCCACAATCTAGATTTTGAGCAGAAATAAGAAAAATATCACAATTTTTCATCTTAATTTTTTTTTCAGCGATAAAGTTTACAATGCATTTGTATAGGCGTGTTTTCGTAATGTTATACACTTAATTTCCTTTATTTCTGTTTAGAAACATAATAAAATGATAATGGTGTGCTCTGGGTACTCAATGAGTCGGTTATAACGAGTACCCACAATCTCTGTTTTTGAGCAGAGAAAAGACAAAATTATATATACCCATGTAAATCCCAGTTTTCTCCATTTTAAATGGGGTCTAGAGGGGTGTTTATCACATGGACCTGTTAACGTGCGATGAGGCATAAGGAAAATGTATGTAACCATGTCTACCCTGCTGATTCCATTTTCCCCTGTATCAAATAGGATTGTAATGATTGGGGTGGGGGCGGGAAATGTCATTCATATAAGCGTGAAACAATATTCTCTGTTCAGGGCCTGACAAATCCAAGTTTCAGCCACTTGCCCGACTCGAAAATGGCTCGGAATTACAATATTCCCCATATATTTTATATATATTTCTGGGCAAGTGAAATAAAAACATCGCTTGTCCAGCCAAAATTTGGACTTGTCGCGGGCAGCTGGGCAATGATCGCCCCCCACACAAAGCTTTTATTTATATATAGAAGTATAAATGTACGAGTATGTAGAATAATGTAAAGTTTTATCACTATATACTCGTATGCAATACACCATACTTACACATGCACAGGATTTTTTTTCATTATTGTTAATATTTATTTATTTATTTATTTATTTATTTATTTATTTATTTATTTGAAATTTTCGGCCGTTTCAAGATGAAAATAGCTTTACGAGTTAGTGTTTCTGAAGCAAACCTATAACGATCGGTAATGCAACTTTAAAAACCAAAATAATAATGTCAGGGCATGACAAAAAGCTACACATAGGCTTGTTCGATAAGCGAATCATCGGATCAGCCTGCGCATCCGCGTAGTCTGCTCTGAGTCTTCGCTTGTATGGTGCGTGGTGCTGGGACTGTAATCAATCTTCGTTTGTCGATCTTCTTGTAGGAATTGTCGTGCCCGGGCCCATATTGGTTATTTTCCTGCGGTATTACAGGAATTGGTTATAGGTTATAGTACATGAAACGCGCCAAGCAAAATGGTGTCTCTGAGCATGTGTACCCAGAGAAAACTCAGATCAGCCTGCGCTTCTACACAATCTGATCAGAGTCTTCCCTGTGCGCTATACGGTTGATCGTTTGCGGTTACAGGGAACGTTGGATTCTGACAAAATTTGTCTCGTTACGAAAACACGCCTATCCAAATATATTCAAAAAAGAAAACGTTCAGGTAAAAAATTCTGATATATTTCTGCTTAATACATAGATTATAGAAACTCGTTAGAATCGCCTCGGCGAGGCAGTTCTAACGAGTACCCACAGTCTATGTTTTTGACCAGAAATGAGAAAAAATATATATATCACTGTAAACCTTTACTGTATAAAAGTGGGGTCTAAGGAGTCAAAATTATATAGACGTATTTTCGTTTTGAGACTACAAAAGCTGGTTTCCGGGCTTCTACAGACTTTCGGAATAGTCTTTAAAATCGCGGTCCCGTCTCCGTATGACCTTAGTTGGTGGTGGGAGGTAAACTCAAATACATTGTACATAAACAAGGAGATGGCCTCCACCAGACGCCTGTATACTCATCGTTTGTTTGTATTGGAGTTTAACGGCCCAGTCAACACAATTTTAGGTAATTTTTGAGCCGGTCAGGGGCAGAAATATGAAACATATCGGATTTTTTTCATCGTAAAATTTTCAATATTTCTTCCTTTGTAGTAAAATTTTCAATATATTTAAAAAGGCGTGTTTTTTCGTAATGAATCGCGTTTTTCATATCGTTTTGGATATTTTTCTAAGCTCTAGGCCATGCATAGATTCTGAGTGCTTGTAAGAACCGCGCCTCAAAAATTTTCCTTATTACTATGCCAAACATACATTATGGAGACGTAAGTGAGTGAGTGTTTTGAGTTTTTCGTCTCACCAACAGCTAAGGTCATACGGAGACGGGACCTCGGTTTAAAGACTCATCCGAAAGTCTGGCGATTACGGAGTCACTGAAGCGATTCCAACGAGCAACCACAAACCGTGTTTTAAACAATGCATACCCTAATGGACCCCACTCTTACATTTATACCAAGTGAGTTTTTATGAGGGCTTCATTATATGGACTTACTAACGTGATAAGTCGAACTTCGATAATTCGAACACCATCGGGACCACGAAATTTTATTCGAGATAGGGGTAGTTCGAGTTATTGAGGGTTATATATACTGCCAGGTCATGAGGCATAACAGGGATGACCTTTGGATATATTTTCGACATTTTGATAAAATAATTGTATATTGTGTGTACACATTAGAATCGCCTCGTGGGAGAAAACCAGAGTTTCCGGAGAAAAGAAAAACAGACCTTCAGTTGCAGAACTTGGGGTCTCAAATGTGACCTCGCTTGTACTTTAAACAGCCAGCGTAGACTCTGATCAAACGCCGAGTTATACGGCGTCTGATCTTGGTCTACACTGTTTGACAATGACATAATTCACGAGCCCTGTCCAGACTTGACTTTTTACACAGCTCTATGACGACACAAGCTGCTATACAAATACTGTAAAATTCCGCTATTAAGACCACCTAAAATTAACACTAATTCTGCTTTAAAAAGCTTATTTATTCTTTCTGTCTTTGTGTTTTCTGCACACGTTGTCCTCTAGTCAGAGACTACCTTTGGGACTGTTCAAAAAGTGGTCTTAAAGACCATTTTTGAACAGTCCCAAAGGTTGTATTAATAAAGGAATATTAATGTAACTGTACTTGAATTTTGCACATGAAATGTGGTAGTCACCTGAACAAGAGCAGACGTGAAGCTTCTGTAGTTAGTAACTGGGCCGATTGATAAACAATCGACCCAAAATGCCCCTTCAGGGAAAGAGCTGTTGGGTAAATACAGCGCCTCGACATGAACATAACGATGTATATACTCTAAACCAAATCATATGGGTTCATGAAATTATCATTTCCTCATAAATTAGTAAAACGCTTAATTAATCATTCATCATTTATAATTGTCACCTGTTTACAAGAATACCAAAGTGACACTAAAATTCTTATTTCTATTTCAAAATGAACAAATTAATCTTTTTCTACGACCTGACAGGTGTTCAAGAAGAAATTTGTCAATAACTTCGGCCATGGCATAACAAACACTATTTTTACAATCTTTACCATAAAAAGCAAACAAAAATCAGATGTAGAAAAACTTGTATTTTGATACAGTTCCTAAAGGGCCTTTCAGATTCGCCCTATATACACATCTTTGTGACTGTTCAAAAGTGGTCTTTAAGACCACTTTTGAACAGTCCCAAAGGTGCTCCATGACCAGAGGTCACTGTGTGCAGAAAACATGCAGAGTTACTGCATTCTTCTTAATAAGCTTTATAAAGCAGAAACAGTAAAATTCCTATGTTCAGACCACCTTTGGGATTGTTCAAAAGTGGTGTTTAAGACCACTTTTGAACCGTCCCAAAGGTGGTCCCTGATCAGAGAACATTGAAGGCCGAAAACACAAAGAAAAGATAAGTGTACCCTTCAAATAAGGTTTTCATAGCAGAATTAGTCTTAATTTTAGGTGGTCTTAATAGCGGAATTTCACTGTTTGGTTGTTTGATTTGAGGTTTAACGTCCCCGTCAACACTGTACAGGTCATTTTCGAGACGTTACTTCCAATTTTGTGGGACTTTTACCCGACATTGAGATGAAATGACATCTCAAGCCCTGCCACCCAATGAAACCAATGGGTCTATAAGCATGTCACTGTAGTTGCTTACCATTGCTTACTGACAGAACGTGTACACACTTTATAGACAACTTAAAACAGACCTCTCTGAAGCATGGATCAGTTCGATTCATTCGCCTCTGGACTCTGCGAACTGTGGGTTTTAACGCGCAATGGCATTTTTGTCAAAAATATTTACCATGTAACAAGGGCCGCGAGAAAATGATTTTATTGACAGGTTAAAGATACGACCCTATCAATCATTGTAAACAGACAGGTCAGAGAAACCACACACAGAGAACTACCTACATTTTAAAATGTTTTATGCCCGTTTTACATTAGTGAAACAATAAAAACAAAACTTTGGAAGAGTACAGCACCCACGGGCATAAGAAAGAAGCCCCCGGCGGCAAACAGGTCCTAAGATAACACGAGTCTAGATGATATCAATATTTGGTCATCAGATATCGTGGGACAGACACCTTGTTACGAGATACGTTCGATTTATCGTGAAAATCTAAACCCGAGATCCTACTTTACAGTTTCTATCAAAATATTGTTTTTGTAGGTGCTTAATTTGAGAAGAATTGGGTAATGTATATGGCTCAAACAATGTGAATGTGTGCATATTTAAAAAGGCAGTGTCATCACGGAAACACGCCTACATTGACCCCCCCCCCCCCCCCCAACCCCAACCCCACACAAACCCATTGAACCTACTTTTCTACAGTAAAACTGAGATTTATAGGGGAAAACCTTATTTTTTCTTATCACTGCTCAAAAATGTAGATTGTTGGTACTCGTTAGAACCGCCTCAAGAGGCGGTTCTAACGTGTACCTCCAATCTATATTTTGAGCAGAAATAAGACAAATATCACATTTTTTAATCGAAAATTTTCGGGTTTTTTAGGCTATGAAAGTTACAATGTATTTGGTATAGGCGTGTCCCCGAAAAGAATGGTTTTCAGCTAAAAAAAAAATTTAGCGCCACAATTAATAGTAAATATTCAGTAGGTATCCGTTGTTTCAAAAATGAGAACGAAGGTTATAAAGAGAGAACAGTTTCTAAAACTAAACACACTGATGTCTAGACTTTGCTAAAGACCCAAAAATCATGATGAAACATGTCCTGCTCATAAATTTCAAAATAACAACAAATTCACAATTGCTGTTGGCATTTTGAAATAACCATCCCTTTCTGACAATGTAAACTTCATTGTTGACATTTTTTATTATTTCTGGGCAACTTCTGACCTATGAGCAGAGCATTATAACCCCGAACTCTGGTCAAACATCACGAAAACACGCCTTTATAATTTCGCCCCCCTTGAACCCCACTTTTATATAGTAAAACTGGGGTTCCCGGGGGTAAACCTAATTTTTCTTATTTCTGTTCTAAAATATAGATTGTGGGTACTCGTTAGAACCGCCTCATCGAGGCGGTTCTATGGAGTACTCACAATCTATATTGTGGGCAGTACTCGTGTGCGGTCGGTTTCAGCTCTGCGTTGAAGTATCAGGCAGTCCATCAATTGTTTCAAGCCTCGATGGGCGGGGTCCAAACACATGTCTTGAAGTAGAAATAAGGACAATAATGTTTGCCCCTGTAAGCCCCAAATTTCTCTAAATAAAGTGGGGTGTTCATTACACGGACTTATTAACATCATGTTTGCTGCATTTTCTTTCAACCTTTTCAAATATATTTTTGCATATAGGCAAACAGTGTGGACCTTGGTCAGGCTACTTCTAGAGGAGCCATCACGAAAACACGCCTATATAATTTTGACCCACTTAAACCCCACTTTTATATGGTAAAACTGGGGTTTCCGGGGTTATACCTTATTTTTCTTATTTCTGCTCTAAAATATAGGTTGTGGGTACTCGTTAGAACCGCCTCGATGAGGCGGTTCTGACGAGTGCCCACAATCTATATTTTGAGCAGAAATAAGAAAAATATCACAATATTTCATCATAAAATTTTCATTTTTTCGGCGATAAAGGTGGCAATGTATTTGTATAGGCGTGTTTGCGTAACCGATGCAGTTTTCCAATACGATCACATAGGCGTTATCACATAAGGATAACATGGGTGTATTGAAAAAGCCAAGTGGTCATAGATTAAAAAAATACTTGGAAATGTTATCGAATGATTCTCTTAAAGATATAATTTATGACACACAGAAACGATGAAAAATATATACAAATTGGACAACACCGCAAGTTGTAAATGACAATTATGCTGTAAAAATAGACAGGTGTAAATCCTATTTGTATAAGCTAACATCTTTCAGATCTCTTAGATAACAAAGAGGATTTCGGCAGAATGAAAACAATATTTACGAAAAGCTCTGATAAGTAAACTGCTTTACACGAATTGTGTCCCCCTGCCCATCGGGGCTTGGAGAAACAGATTGAACTGCATGTGCTTCCGCGCAACCGAACTTGAGTACTGGTCTGAGCCTGTCCAGGAAAAGTGGTGCGAAAAACCTTAATGGTTTGTTTGGGCGGTAGGACTTGAGGTGTCATTTCATCTCAATGTTGGCTAAAAGACGGTCCAACAAAATCGAAAGCAACGTCTCCAAAATAACCTTAATAATGTTGACGGGAACGTAAAATCTAAACACAAACAAACAAGAAAACTGTTTTAAACGTGTGCGCTGCCATGAGTATAAAACTCTCTAACTGTTAGGGCTCATTAGGTCTCTCACTAATATGGGTTTGAGCCTGGCTTGGATCACATGTGAGACGCCAAGTTCAGCAACGGAGGGTCAGGTGTTTTTTTCTCCGGGTACTTCGGTTTTCGCCCGCCTCTGATTAACGATCTGCTCGATATGAGTGAAATAATCTTGAAAGGGACATCAAACCGAAACCAGAAGGAAAGCCTCGCCTAAATAAACTTACTGAAACTCTTAATTTGCAAAATTTCAGAGAATATACGGCAGAACATCGATGGCTCGAACGCCCTTGGGACTGGGGTAGTGCGAGACACTGAGGGTTATTAATCACGCCAGCTCAGGTGGCATAATAGGAATGATACAGTCGAACTTCAATGGCTCGAACACCTTTGGGACCTCGAAAATCTGTTCGAGGCAGGGGTTAGTTCGACCGACAGAGGCTTACTGCCAGGAGGCATAACGAGGTACTTTTTGACATATTTTCGGTGTCCTGTAATGAAAATGTATGTTGTGTGTACTCGTTAGAATCACCTCATCGAAGCGAATCTTATGAGTACACACAGCATACATTTGCAAGATAAAAGACGAAAGTCTCCTAAACCAGCTCGCACCATTTCTTATGTAGAGGACTTCCCTAGGGGCTCAATAACGGGTTCGACTTAGCCATGGTAAACGAGCCATCGGTGTTCGAGCCATCTAAGTTCTACTGTATTTCCATAAATGAAGGTATGTTGTGTACACATTACTCGCCTCGACGATGCTATTCTAATGAGTACGCACAACATTTCTCATTTTCTCTATAAAAGAAGAAAAATCTCCACAATTTATTCCCATATACCTCGTAGGCGCTAAGAAAAAAATAATTCTCTAGGGACTACAGAATGGTACGAGTCCTCGATGCTCGTGTCATCGAAGTTACTGTATACCTCTGTCACTTATTAACTTCGCCCATTACGAAACACGCCTATACAAATACATTGTAAACTTTACCGCCGAAACAATGAACATTTTATGATAAAAATGTGATATTTTTCATATTTCTGCCCAAAATATAGATTGTGAGTACTCGATAGAACCGCCTCGATGAGGGCGGTTCTAATGAGTACCCACAATCTACAATCTATATTTTAGAACAGAAATAAGAAAACTAAGGTTTTCTCTGGTAAACTCCAGTTTTACAATATAAAAGTGGGGTTCAAGGGGGTCAAAATTATATAAGCGTGTTTTCGTGATGCAAATCTCAATATGCAGTATTGTTTTCTGTAATAATGCTGTCCTTCGTGGATCTACGTAGAATACTTTTATTCACCTTTTTTGCATTATTGCTGGTTCCTAGTCTGAAGATTATAAGTGTTGGAAAATTAGGTAACCAGACCCACCTGACCTTAAAAGGTCAGGGGGGGGTCTGGTTACCTGTTTTTCAATATTGACAATTTGCAAGCTGGGAGCCAGCAAATAATGCAAATATGGTGAATAAACGAAAGATACGATGTTTTTCAAATTTATACTGCTCACAAAGATTGTGGTTTTTCGAAAAAGGAAAAAAAAATGGTCTGATCAAGGCCTTTGCAATCTGTATGTTCGCCCTTTTAGGTATATCCCAAATCTATGTTTACGTGCGAAAGGAAGTCCTTGCAAAGACCTACGTTTGCTTGTAAAATGTGTGGTTTGCAATGCTGCTGTATTTAATTTAATTTAATTTAATTTAATTTAATTTAATTTAATTTAATTTAATTTAATTTAATTTAATATAATATAATTTAATTTAATTTTTAAATAGAACGCTTCTTTTTTTCGGCATATTACAAAGAAACCCTGAACAATGTCAGACATATTTAAGAAAAAGGTGACGATTCCAAAATCCAGTCATCAAAATAGAGTATTGTTCTTTTCTTTAATATGTCGGCATCGGTAAAGGACTATTTAATTTTTACTAGCAATTAAAATTTCATAAAGCCGACGTTTAATAATCGAATAAGAAAGAAGATGTCGGTGCACGCCACCAATCAAGAAGCCAATTTGTAGCAATTATCTAGCGGCCATCTTCATCTATTTCTTTTATTAAAGGTATCACCTTTTGATTAGAAAATAGGTGGGCTTTAACAAGATAATAGCTGTGCGGCCCCTTTGATATGCGGAAATGACAATTTTCACAAACACTTTAACCCCAAAGGCAGTCTCTCTCTCTCTCTCTCTCTCTCTCTCTCTCTCTCTCTCTCTCTCTCTCTCTCTCTCTCTCTCTCTCTCTCTCTCTCTCTCTCTCTCTCTCTCTCTAACCTCTGCCTCTACCAAACCCATAACGAAAACACGCCTGTATACTTTTGACCCCCCCTTGAACCCCACTTTTATATAGTAAAACTGGTGTTTGCAGAGATATACATTATTTTTCTTATTTCTGCTCAAAAACATAGATTGTGGATACTCGTTAGAACCGCCTCGTCGAGGCGGTTCTAACGAGTATCCACAATCTATGTTTCGGGCAGAAATAAGAAAAATTTCGAAATTTTTCATCTGAAAATTTTCATTTTTCGGTGATAAAATTTACAATGTATTTGTATAGGTATGTTTTCGTAATGGCAAACTTTGGGTTTCAAATATGATCATATTTAGTGTTTCTTTCATCATTTTTCCCGAAAAAGTCTAGATAATCCAAACGTGTACATTTTGATGCATTTAAGTTTGCTATTAAGCTCTGCGTTGAAGCACCATGCAGCCCGATCTATTTCTCCAAGCACCGAAGGACGGGGACGAAGATGTATTTTAAGTAACTTTTGTGTTACAAAATTGTATAAGAAACCACATCTTTAGTGGTGAAAATTTGGTGTAAGAAAACATAAGTTTAATGGAGGAAACTTGGTGTCAGACACCACAGCTAAAGTAGTCTTGAATAATCATATGCAGTGAAGTTCCGCTTTTAAGACCACCTAAATTTAAGACTTAGTCTGCTTTTTTATAAGCTTATTTAGTTTTTCTTTGTGTTTTCTGCATATAGATTCCACTGGTCAGAGATCACCTTTGGGACTGTTCAAAAGTGGTCTTAAAGACCACTTTGAACAGTCACAAAGGTGGTCTTAATACAGGAACTGACGATAACATACTCATCCAGTAGAACGCAGTACTTTTTGGCTCTTCATTTGGCATTTTCAAAAAAAAACAAAGAAATATCTTTTTTTTTTTAAAATGCTGTTGACGTATTCGATGGGCCGGTTCTAAGGAGTTCCGCCAATCTCTGTTTTTTGGGGGTGGGGGTTGGGTTGTTATTCTGTTTTATAATTTATAATAGCGCTGACCAGAGACTTTGACTGTTACGTTTAACCCTTTGATTCCTTTACTGTAAACAAATAGTGTAAAACCTTATCAGACGCCGCGTTCTCTTGGTCTACACTGTTTGCCAAACCTAACACATGATTCCGGGCCAGATTTTATAGATAAATCTCTTTCGCAGTACAGTGATGAGAACATATTTTCTATCTGTATTTCCACAAATCAGTGATAGTCACGTGGACATAAACAACGAAAAGCTAGTGTGCTTAACTTAGTTATAAGGAATTTAACAAGCTTGACGAAGCCGGCCTCGGTAGCTCAGTCGGATGCGCGTCTGACTGGTGATCGGGAGGACGCGGGTTCGATACCTGCGGGTCGACAACATTCTTTCGTGAGAAATCTTTTCTACGGTCATTCTCTCACTTCTGCTGATTCAAGAGGGCAGTTGTCAGTTTCGGACTGTACTGGTTGTGACATTGAGATGCCACGCCATCTCAAGCCTAGTCGCCCAATGAAACCAATAGGGTTTATAAGCATGGATACGGCCCCCGCCCATCGGGGCTTGAAGAAATAGATGGGCTGCATGATGCTTCCACGCAGAGCTGAAACCGACCGCACACGAGAACTGGTAAACTGCTTAGAGGATCTAAGCCTACCCAGGCAAAGGCGTGCTAGTCGGACCGTCCATGCTTATAAACCTTATCGGTTTCACTGGGCGACAGGGCTTCAGATGCCATTTCATCTCAATGTCGGGTAAAAGTCCCACAAAATTGGAAACAACGTCTTCAAAATTGGGGCTTACCGGGGTATACATTATTTTCCTTATTTCTGCTTCAAGACATAGGTTGTGGGTACTAGTTAGAAGTAGGGCTTAGAGCTTCACAACTCTACATATGTTAGCAGGTTTGCCTGTATTAATCCCTTGTCACACTATGTCGCGTTTTCACTGCGATGGGACGGCGTTGTTTAATTTTTCAGAACGCCGCGAGATCGCAAGAAATATGGGATATTTTTGTGAACATGGACCTGTCATGGCGTCCCTACAGCGACCAAGACGTTGCTACGGAGCTTACATGGCGATCTATCGCGATCCTGTGGCGTTCTTGATGGCGATTGTATGCGCTCTCACGGCGCTTCCTCTGCGCTTGTACGGCGCTCACAATGCGTGCACTGCGCTTTTACGGCGCTCTCAATGCGTGCACTACGCCTTTACGGCGCTCACATGTTGAAGACGTTCTCAAAGTGTAAACAGACATCTTCATCAGTCGAACAGTTTTGTTTGATTTAAGGTTTGACGTCCCATCAACACATTATAGGTCATTTTGGAGACGTTGCTTCTAATTTTGTGGGACTTTTACCCGACATTGGGATGAAATGACATCTCAATCTCTGTCACCCAATGAAACAAATAGGGTTAATAAGCACGGATGGTCCGACTCGCGCCCCTTTGCCTGGGCAAGCTTAGATCCCCTAAGCGGTTTTACTAGGACTCCTGTGCCGTCGGAAGCAAGTCCACCGCAATCACCGCAAGCAGGAGCAAGTCCACCGCCATTACCTAACCTCAGAAGTAGGGTTTTTATCAAACTCTACTCTAGCCACTGTTTATACAAGCGGGCGGCCCCCTCCCATCGGGACTGGAAGAAATAGATGGGCTGCATGATGCTTCCACGCAGAGCTGAAACCGACCTCACATGAGTACTGGTAAACCGTTTAGAGGATCTAAGCCTGCCCAGGCAAAGCGGTGCGAGTACGTGTAAACTCTATTGGTGTAAACATGCTTATGTATGTGTAAACTCTATTGGTTTCATTGGGCGACAGGGCTTGAGATGTCATTTCATCTCAAAGTCGGATAAAAGTCCCACAAAATTGGAAGCAACGTCTCCAAAATGACCTATACAGTGTTGACTGGAACGTTAAATATCAAATCAATCAATCATTTAATCAATTATACAAGCGGAGCTTATATGGCGTTGTAGGAGACCTCTGTGCGTCCCTGCTGAGCTCCTGTAGCGTTGTAGGAGACCTTACTGCGCTGCTATGGCAACCTTACGGCGACCTCACTGCGCTCTGATCAGAACGCCGAGCGACGGCGTTTGTTTTGAGCATGCTCAAAATACGCGCCGTCGCTTGGCGTTCTATGCGATCCCAACGCGTCTACTGGCGACGCCACTGCGTTGCTACGGCGATGTTTGCGATCGTACTGCGCGCACCACGGCGTTCTGCATTTTTCTTGGACGCCGTGAGAACGCAGCCCTGGTGTGACAGGGGTTTTACATGAAAATACAAAAGTGGGAATGTAACTTCATAGTTCACAAATTTTACTATAGGTATAGTGTGAAATTGTTCGCTATACCGTCTCTCTTAAGCACACTTTTAATTAAGAGTGAATAAAAAACAAAAAAACAGACATGGGTTCAAGTCGGCGTTTGAACAAGCCCACATGTCCATTACTCTGACATCTGTCTCTGTCTCTCTGTGTCTCTGTCTCTCTCGCTCTCTCTCGCTCTCTCTCTCTCTCTCTCTCTCTCTCTCTCTATGTCTGTTATTAATGACTAAAAATCAGACTGCACCGCATATTATGAAGGACAAAATATTTTTGTATGGCATTTTAACCCTTATCTTGCTGAATATTCATTTAAGTCACACCAATTTCTGTCTATCAACCAATCCAATTACTTGATGTAATTTATTGCTTCAAATTCATAAGCTAAATGCCAAACAGTGTAGATCCTGATCAGATGGCTTCTTCAGAAGCCATCTGATCTGGATCTACACTGTTTGCAAAGATAGGGGTTGTCGTGAACAAGAAGATAAGGGTTAACATTACATGACCAGAATTTTGGTTCCACCTTCTAATGAATCTCAAAATTATTGTGATATGTGTCTTTTGGTTTCCATTTTATTCGCTATTACCTCCGAACAGACGTGCTTCGCCCATCCGGGGCATGAATGCAGGATGCTTCCTCGCAGAGCCGAAACCGACCGCACATGCGTACTGGTAACCACTTGGAAGGTCAGGCAAAGTGGTGCGAGTCGGATAAACCATATTGGTTTGTTTGGGCGGTATGGCATGAGATGTAATTTCATCTCAATGTCGGGTAAAAGTCCCACAAAAGTGGAAGCAACGTCTCCCAAATAACCTAAATAGTGTTGACGGGGACGTAAAGTCTCCATGGCCAAGTGGACTACAACATTAGGTCTTACACCGCTGTGGGTTCAGGTCCGGTGCTCGGCTCACATGTCGCTCGGTTCTGCAACGGATGGTCAGGTGGCTTTTCTCCGGCTACTTCGGTTTTCGCCTACCTATGATAAACGATTGGCTGGGCATAAATGAAGTAATCTTGAAAACGCAGAAAATGAACCAAAAAAAAAAAAAAAAAAGGGTCCGAGGTTATATTTTTATGCCGAAATCAACTGCACACGAAATTTGACTAGTTCATGAATAATATAATACAAAAACAATGAAGCAGTTGTTCTGCTCTTTATAAAGAGAATGTAACTTGTCCTGTTCATAAATTTAAATTCGGCAATGAAATTCGAATGTAAAACACATACAAAGTGCAGTAGAATTGCTCAAACAGGAAACTACAGACCTAGAGACCCGCGGGACACCATCAAAAAGGCAGACAAAAGGCTCCCTGTCGCGGCTTTTAAACTCAACGGCCGTCTTTGGCGTCGGTTACTCACCCTTAAGATGCCGGCACAACAATTGTCGTCTGCTTTGTTGTCCTTGTTGCAAACAGTGAAGACCCAGATCTAGGAGCTGCCTGATCAGGGTCCAAACTGTTTGCAAAAATATTTGAAAGGTTTGAAAGAAATTGCAGCAGGCATTATGTTAACAACTTCGTGTAATGAACACCCTGCTAAACCCCACTTTATTTAGAGAAATTTCGGGCTTACGGGGGTGTACATTATTTGCCCTATTTCTGCTGCAAGACATATGTTGTGGGTACTCGTTAGAACCGCCTCAGTGAGGCGGTTCAAACGAGCACCCACAACCTATGTTTGGAGTACAAAAATGAAAACAAAAAATCAGAAAATTAACCGTTTTCAGAAATCTGAAAGATTGCACTAAGTCACCCGGATGTGTTATCGTAATGGTCGCCATAAACAGACGACATTTTCTGATGTAATTTTTCGTGGCATTTTTAGGGTAAAGTAGGGCTTAGAGTTTCACAACTATACATATGTTAGCAGGGTTGCCTGTTACATGAAAATACAAAAGTGTGGAAAGTAAATTTCATAGTTCACAAATTTTACTATAGGCAGTGTGAAATTGTTCACCATATCGTCTCTCTTAAGCAGACTTTTAATTACGAGTGAATGGAAAACAAACAAACATGCATGGGTAAAAATCGGTGTTTGAACAAGCCCACATGTCCATTACCCTGGCATCTGTCTCTGTCTCCCTCTCTCTCACCGACATACACACAAACACCCTCTCTCTCTCTCTCTCTCTCTCTCTCTCTCTCTCTCTCTCTCTCTCTCTCTCTCTCTCTCTCTCTCTCTCTCTCTCTCTCTCTCTCACACACACACACACATACACACACGCGCGCGCACGCGTTTACGAGGTCGTAAAATGAATGAGACGGTATACAGAATAGTGTTTTTATGACTAACCGCATAAAGGACAAAAAAAATGTTTGGCATTTTAAAATCTTCATATGAATCTCGCGGAGAGCTCAAAATTATTGTGATATGTGTCTTTTGGTTTCCTTCTGATTCAGTTTTACCTCCGAACAAACGGGCTCCGCCCAGCCGGGGCTTAAAGAAATAGATTGGGCTGCAGGGTACTTCCAAGCAGAGATGAAACCGACCGCACGTGAGTACTGGTAAACCACTTGGAAGGTCTAAGCATGTGCGAGTCAGATAAACGATGTTGGTTTGTTTGGGTGGTATGGCTTAAGGTGTCACTTTATCTCAATGTCGGGTAAAAATCCCACTAAATTGGAAGCAACGTCTCCCCAATAACCTAAATAGTGTTGAAGGGGACGTTAAATCTCAATTCAAGCATGCCACTGCAAACAACGCAAACAAAACGGGATTCCGTGGCCTAGTGGACTACACTATTAGGTCTTACACCGCTGTGGGTTCATCCCCGGTGCTCGGATCACACGACGCCCGGTTCTGCTACGGAATATCAAGTGGTTTTTCTCCGCTACTCCGGTTTTCGCCCACGATCGACTGGAAAAAAAAGCAATCTTGAAAACGCAGAAAATTAACTGCAAACTAGAATCGCGCAGTCGATAGCACGCCATCGCATATCCCCACGCCACTACATAATCTACTAATCATGCCGTTCGCTTTGATATGTTACACGACCATGTTCTGGAAATTTTTATTTTTGACACCCCGCGGGCCCCATCCCCTTGGCCCACCTCTAGGGGTGTGATCAAAATTCCGAAAGAGTCATGCACTCCCCAGACCAAAGATCTATCAGTTCCCAAAGTTTCAAGTTTCTCTATCTATAACCGTCTAGGAGGAGTTATCCGGTAAGACGGACGGACGGACGACGAAGACCATTACAATATCCCCACTTTTTCTTCGAAAAGCGTGGGGATAAAAAAACACACCAAAAAAAAAAAAAAAAAAAAAACACCCGGATCCGAGGTTATAGTGTTTATGCCAAAATCAATAACTAGTTCATAAATAATAAAATACAAACAAAATGGAGCAATGGTTCCGCTCTTTCTTCAAAGAATGGTATATGTCTTGCTCATAAATTTTAACCCCTATATGACATATAGGATCTTACATGAGTGGTCATATTATTGAATTTATTAAACCAGTTGTGGAAAAGCCGAGCAGTTTATCCCTTTTCGTCAACGAGTTTAATAAATTTAATAATACATGAACACGGATCGAGATTCTATTTACAAAAATGGATGTTCTTTACTTGAAGCAAACAGTGTAAATCCAAATCAGACGCCGCGTTCTCTGGGTCTGCACTGTTTGCAAAAGTCCCAAAAAGGGCCTCTAGGTATATATGGGTTAAATCGGCAACGAAATTCGATTCTAAAACACATACAAAAGTGCAGTAAAATCGCACCAACAGGAAACTACAGATCTGTACATTTCTTTATGGAGACCCGGGGAACCCTAAAAAAGGCAGGAAAAATATCCCTGTGATGGCATTTAAACTCAACGGCCGTCTTTGTCGTCGGGTTATTTACCCTTAAGATGCCGGCACAACAATTGTCGTCTGCTTTGTTGTCTGTTGGTTCCTTCAATAATCATTGTTGCAAAAAGTGTATGCCAAGAACAAACGGCTGCCCCAGGAGCAGCCTGATCAGGGTCCACACTGATTGTCTATTTGCAAAAATATATTTGAAAAGTTTGAAAGAAAATACAGCAGGCATTATGTTAACAACTTCGTGTAATTAACACCCAACTAAACATTACTTTATTTAGAGAAATTTCGGGCTTACGGGGGTGTACATTGTTTGCCTTATTTCTGCTGCAAGACATAGGTTGTGGGTACTCGTTAGAACCGCCTCAATGAGGCGGTTCTTACGAGCACCCACAACCTATGTTTTGAGTACAAACATGACAAATCTAGAAAAGTAACCGTTTTTAGAGATCTGAAAGATTGCACTAAGTCACCCGGATGTGTTATCGTAATGGTCGCCATAAACAGACGACATTTTCTGATGTAATTTTTCGTGGCATTTTTAGGGTAAAGTAGGGCTTAGAGCTTCACAACTCTACATATGTTAGCAGGTTTGCCTGTTACATGAAAATACAAAAGTGTGGCAGTAAATTCATAGTTCAAAAATTTTACTATACGCAGTGTGAAACTGTTCGCCAAACCGTCTCTCTTAAACACCTTTTTAATTATGAGTGAATGAGAAACAAACAAACAGACAGGGATACAAATCGGTGTTTGAACAAACCCACATGTCCATTACTCTGGCATCTGTCTCTGTCTCTCTCTCTCTTCACACACACACACACACACACACACACACACACACACACACACACACACACACACTCTCTCTCTCTCTCTCTCTCTCTCTCTCTCTCTCTCTCTCTCTCTCTCTCTCTCTCTCTCTTTCTCTCTCTCTCTCTCTCTCGTTTAGTACGAGTCCGAGAAATGAATAAGGCGGTACTTGAACATTGAATACAGAAGAGCATCTCATGCTATAAAGGACAAAATATTTGTGTTAGGCATTTTAACATTTCCTGACAAGAATCTTATGAATCTCGCGGAGAGCTCAGAATTATTGTGATGTGTGTCTTTTGCTTTCCTTTATATTCAGTCCCCACCCCCAAACCCCCGCGAACAAACGGGCTTCGCCCATCCGGGGCCTAACTGAAGAAATATATTGGGCAGAGCTGAAACCGACCGCACACGAGTACTTGCAACCACTTGGGAGGTCTAATCCTTTCAAGGCAAAGTGGTGCGAGTCAGATAAATCGTATTGGTTTGTTTGGTCCGTATGGCTGGAGATGTCATTTCATCTCAATGCCGAGTAAAAGTCTCTCAATCCTGAAAGCAACGTCTCCAAAATAACCTAAATATTTGTTGACGGGGGTGTAAATTCTCAATTGAATCTTGTGCTAATGCAAACAAGGCAAACAAAACGGGATTCCGTGGCCTAGTGGACTTCAACATTAGGGTTTTGCCGCTGTGGGTTTCTGGCCCGGTGCTCGGGTCAAATGTCGTTCGGTTCTACAACGGACGGTCAGGTGGTTTTTCGCCGGCTACTCCGGTTTTCTGCTACCTCTGATAAACGATCGGCTGGAAATAAATGAAGTAATATTGCAAACCCAGAAAATTAACCAAAAAAATAAAAACAACAAAAACACCAGTGTCCGAGGTTATATTATCAACTGCACACGGAATTTGACTAGTTCATAGATAATAAAATACAATTAAATGAAGCAATTGTTCTGCTCTTTCTTCTGAGAATATTCTGTCTATCTATCTTCATATACCGAGTCGGTCATACTTGGCCATTGCCTCAGTTGGGTGGTGCGCTAAATTTAGAATTTAGCAAAAAAAACAACTCACTCGCTGAGTTAAACTATATACATATATTAGTCAGGGATTTGAGACCAGATTTCGAAAAATTTAATGCACCCAAAATTCTCACGCTTTATTTGTGCCGTTTCATTGAGATAGGAGCCTAACCTATATGACATGTGATTATTTAGCAAAATTGGTGGGGAAAAGCGGTTGAAAATTCTATGAGTTTACACCCACCCCCATGCGGATGGTATAGTTGGATTGAGTTTAGTTATGTGAAGCTTGCGCTTACATATGAATGTTGATTAATTGCATCAGCCAAAATATTTGTCAATACTCGAAGACACCAAAATTCATGTTATGACGTAATTACATCCGGTGTTACCATAAATTTTGACCATTGAAATTTGACCCCAAAAAATTGGTAAATTTTACACTATTTTCGCGCTAAATAATTTTTAGTACTTTTTGAAACAATTTCTTTTTCGCCAGTATGAAGGACGGTTATTTTTGCACGGGCATGTGAAACTTGATGACTCTGTTTCAATCCGGGCATGAACAAGGGACTCCGATACCTATGGACCATTGTAACACTTTTTCCTGTTGTGTCACAGATCGTGATAAAAATTTATATTAAAACCAACATAAACTAAATTATTTTACTGGCTGGTCATAGATGTATCATAACAGGGACCGATAGATATGTTTTTGGAAAGTTACTGATGGCCATTTCCTTCCGGTTTATATTTAGTGAGGGGAATATACATCACCAAGCATATTTGTCAGCGGGTGAATTGGCAAGTGATTCTCTAAACTGGTGACTTGAAACAATCAACATTTAATGAATAAATTGTATATTTCAAGAATCATTATCCAAAGTTTCCGGTTTGTGCGGAAAGCTCCCCAAGTAACATCGACGTTATTTTATTTTAAACACGTAAATGTTACTGGCCTCTTGAAATCTTACTGGGTACCTTACTAAGTTTTCTGTTAAGTCGCACGACTAAAAATAAATTGTACCCGAGGTTTAATGTAACGTCAAGCCATCCCTTAAACATTCTTCTATCTTCCCTTTTCCCAGAGTTGTGGTATAACCTGTAAACGTGCATCTTAAGATGTCACCTGCACTTACTTTCTACCACTTTGTTGGGCAACCTACCTACGATAGCCTTGTCCCTCTATTCACCATTAGCTTTTAATCATCCTGTGTCTCTTGTCACACACTGATTAATCTGTTCTTCATCTCCTTTATTACTATTTCCTTTTTCTTCCATTTGTCCCATATATTGATTGTTTTGGGCTTAAAGGCCCTTGTTGGTCATTTTTGTCCCCTCCCCAGAGAAAGGGAGAAAAGCGACAGAAGAGATAGTTGAGCAGATGAAAGTAAGGGGCAGAGGAGAAATGGGAAAATGGAAAAGCAGAACAGAAGAAATAACTGTTTTCCCCCTCTACCCATAACTGCTGGAAGAACAGCAGGTCTTGTCCAGCTGTAAGCCACTATCAGCTGGACGCCCTATTGACGCAAGATACACGTCACCTTTGCCTCACCCAACCACCCCAATTGTCCCATATAGATTGGCCAAAAAGGCCTTCTATGACAAGCCATCAGGAGTTATCACGTTTGAAAAACAGAGTGTATGCAATGATCAGGAATCTATACAAAATATCTCGCACCTCCCATTCAAAACACAAAAATGAAAACGTCATGGATGGAAATCCAGAATGACAGTTATCTCCCACATGACCGAACGGCTATCCAAAATTAACAAAGGCATTAGCAATACATACATCTTAAGGACTAACTATGAAAATAATAAACCACAAAAAGGATCGACGACGGGGTCAGTAAGAAGTTTTACGGGGGCGGGGGTGGGGTTGGGCACTTTAATAGATTTTAGATGGTCACACTATTCGCCCTTGCGGATTATCGTGGTTAAAACCGATACATTGTTCACTCTACATGATGGAGTTCTAGCTCATCAGTGCAACATCTCCGAGAACAGAAAATCAAACGACTAAAAAGATGAAAGAACGATGAGGACTCGACACCGTGAAATAGCTAGAATTCTGCAGCAAAGGAAACCAAACAATTAGGCTCCGGTTAACCCTACCAGAGACAAAGCATCAGACACCTACCTTCAGGCGTTCTGGCGGAAATGCGTTCGTACATAAGAAAGGAACTAGGCGGGCGGGTTAATTTACTTGAGGTTGAAACCTAATCTGTCATATATATTGAACAGTGAACAAGGACGATGCTTAGCATAATAAATGTTACGATTCCTACGTAAATCAAGCTTCTTCTCTTCACCTTTGACAAGAAGGGTGGGAACATAGGGTTCAACACCGACCCTCGACTGAACTTTTCTGCGTCTTCATGTAACTTGGTGACCTCAATTTGCGCATGTTTGCCAAAAGATCGACCAAAACCAGAGTCATTCAATCAGCAAATAAGTTGGAGTATATAAAATCCGCAGCTGGAGAATTAGATGCCGATATTTAAATTTATTAAAGTATCTTTTTTGCAGCAAATTAATGTTATAAACCAAAACAATAAACCTCTAAAACATTTAAGTAAAATCGTTCCACCAAATACTGTATAATGTTTCTTTTTTGTTCGCAGCAAAAATTTCGCACACCTTCAGTCAAAAGGAGGCTTGATTGTTCAGAGGCGTCTCATTAAAACACGACTTTCCTTCAATTATTATTATTATTTTTTTTGTTTGGGTTTTACGGCCCTTTCAAGATTATTTCACTCATATCTAGCCGATCGTTAATCATAGGTGGGCGAAAACCGGAGTACCCGGAGAAAAACCACCTGACCTTCCGTTGCAGAACTTGTCGTCTCACACGTGACACCAGCGAGGCTCGAACCCACGGCGGTGAGAGACCTAATGACTAAGAGTCAGCGCTCTTATCCATTAGGCCACGGAGGCCCGTCTCCTTCAATTATGAAATACTGAACAAAAATCTGCCAACCCTTTGAAAAAACAAAACTGAAATAGGGCCGCGCTGTTATCTTCACTGAACATTGTCGTCTTTCAGAGGTATTGCTGTCATGGTAACTTCATACCAAACTACCACTGGTCACCAATTAATTGTTCATGAAGCTAAGCAACAAAAGATAACCAAACAAGCGCAATCAGTAAAGCAGAAAACTGTGGCTGCTGTATCATGACAACGCCAATTAGATATGGTTTACGCTTGCCATCAAGTTTACGCGACTTTTCCCTGAACACAAAATTGTAAACAAGCGGCCGATGGGAAACTACGCTCACCAGAGCTCAAGTGGGCATAAATCCCACTCCCCGCCACCCCCCCCCCTCCCACACACACCCGTGGTGGCCATTTATTTTAGCAGACCATAATGGTTTAGTAGAGGCCAATCCCAGGACCATCGATGCCAAATTATTTCGAAATCAACCATTGTTTTCTTTTGTTGCCGTCGCATACATTATAGTCAGCTTTGAACCATCTTAGGGCTAGAGTCCAAAATGCTGCATACCAAGGTCTTGTATTTCTTGAGATGCAGAAATAAAAATCACTTTTTGCCGTTTATTGGTGTGACGACCACACAGATCCCTCTAACAAACTTGGATTTCTCGACCACACTGATGCAGTATATGTAATTTAGTATCACTTAGCCCAGTAGTTTTAGAAAAATTAAAAACTATTTAATCTTATGGCCCCAGGATCATTAAGCTGATTGCAAATATCAACTATGATGTCATAAGCTGCAACAGAACCAGAAAACCCTGTCTTTTCCATACAAAATCCTAACTGACCGAATGTGACCTTGACGTAAGAAAGGTCAAGGTCAACGAAATTTCATCATTTGAACAAATTCGATAGGGCCCAAGTCCCATATATTGTATACCAAGTTTCAAGGTCATCGGTCGATTGGTTCCTGAGAAGGCGATTTTCAAATGTTTTTACCATATATGGGCATGGCGGACATTTTGGTCACGTGACCCAGATATTCGGAATATATGTTTGTTCTTCCACCCCATGGCGGCTTCACATATAATTTGGTTCCAGTTGGCCATGTAGTTTCAGAGGAGATGTCGTTTGGAATTGTTTGGATGCTTAAATGAGAAAAGAGGGTAGGAACATTTATCTCCCCTTTTTATGTCTTTTTCCCCACTTTTTTGATTTTCTAACTCCATTTTCAAGATGCTGAGAGACGTCTAAATAAATTCATATCATAGTTAAGTGTGAGAAAGTAAGGTGCATTAAACTCCTTAAATACGCGTGCTACGAATTTCAAATCCCCGACTATATATTTACAATCTGCTTTCAGAGGTGTACTTAAAAGCACACCTCTGGGTCCCAATCTACACCATGTGGGCTTTGAACCCATCTGCAGTTTTGGCATTTACCACAGAGGAGGGAAGACTATTCCACTGAGGAATAGTTCTAGGGAAGAAAGAATTCTTCAGGGCATCACTATACGAGTAGGCCTGGTACCTACGATATTGGCTGTTGTTTAATTTTGCTGCCCTTGTTAGACTTAAAGTAGTCACATGGGTCAAATATTTATCTTTATTAAGAGACTGTGTCAGAGTGTATCTTATAAAAGACGGTTAAAGAGGAAGACGGTCCTCCAACAATGGCCACTCAAACTCATCGAGCATTTCATCAACACTACTTGTACGTTCCGCCATCGCCCGCAGGTCCATCGGGCAGCCGTCCTCTGAACCTTCTCAGCGTGTTGAGCCTCAGTTTTAACATGGGGATGCCAAACAGGTGATGCATACTCGAGTTGAGGTCGAACCAAGGTTTTGTATGCAACATCCTTTGTCTGTAGGAGCAAAAGCCAAATTTCGTCTAAGAAACCCTAATGTCCTAGTTGCCTTAGACGTAATCTCAGAAACATGTTGACCCAATTCAAGATTATCAGTGATGGTGATACCAAGATATTTTGTGGATTACATATGTTCCAGTGTATGCTGATGTAGTGAGTAGTTGAATTTAATCTGCTTGTCTGGAGGGTGCCGTTACACCCTCATTGCATGACATTTGGCCACATTGAACTTCATTTGCCGATCGGCCTCCCAACTTGCTAGGCTATCCAGGTCATCTTGTAAGATAAGGCAGTCAGAAGATATATATATATATATATATATATATATATATATATATATATATATATATATATATATATATATATATATATATATATATATATATATATATATATATATATATATATATATAAAAGACTGGTTCAAGTACCGAACCTGGTGGGGGACACCAGACAAAACTGGGGCTGGATCCGACGCTTGGCCATCAAGTACAACTTGTTTTGTGCGTCCAGAGAGCCATGAGCTAATCCACTTAAGTGTGGATCCTCTTATTCTATAATGATCCAATTTGTACAATAGCCTCCTGTGAGGTACTTTGTCGAAATCCTTGGCAAAGTCCATGATAACCATGTCAGTTTGTTTGTGGCCACGATTAATGGCCCCATCCAGATTGCTCACTATATCATGGTAGAATTGGACAAGTTGAGTTTCACAAGACCTTCGACTTCGGAAACCATGTTGACAGTCAGCAAGAATGCTTTCAGAGGCTAGGTGATTGTTGATGTTGCTCACTAACATATGCTCCAGGGTTTTGCAACAGATACATGTGAGCGACACCGGTCTGTAAATTGCAGCATCAATTTTTTCTCCTTTCTTTAAGACCGGGGTTTCGTTTGCTTGTCGCCAGTCATCTGGTACAGTGCTCTGAGCAAGTGATTCATTGAACATAAAGGCCAGCAGGGGAGATATTACAGCACTACACTCCTTAAGCACCCTGGCATGCAGACCATCAGGCCCAGATGCCTTATGATGTTGAGCTTGTCTGTCTCAGAAATTTTAAATCGGCAATGAAATTCGAATCTAAAACACATACAAAAGTGCAGTAAAATCGCACCAACAGGAAACTACAGACCTGTTGATTTCTCTAGGGAGACCCGCGGAACCCCATCTAAAAGGCAGACAAAATATCTTTGTTGTGGCTTCTGAACTCAACGGCCGTCTTTGGCAACGGATTATTTACCCTTAAGATGCCAGCACAACAATTGTCCTATGCTTTGACGTCTGCTGGTTACTTCAATAGTCATTGTTTTGCAAACGGTGTGGGCCCAGAACAGACGGCTCCTCTAAAAGCTGCCTGATCAAGATCCACAATGTTTGCTTACATGCAAAAATATATTTGAAAAGTTTGAAAGAAAATACAGCAGGCATTATCTTAACAACTCCGTGTAATGAACACTCCAGTAAACCCCACTTTATTCGGGGAACGGGAGGTCACGTGTTCGATCCCGGGCCGAGACATACCAAAGTCGTTAAAAATGGTACTAGCTGCTTCTCCCTTGGCACTCAGATTTATGGGGTAGAGCTAGGACTGGTCGACCCAGTGTTAGGATAATGTGACTGGGTGTGGTATCATGTAATGTGTCTGGGACATAATACTTCAGTGAGGCAGCACTATAAAAGTGAGCATTCATTAAGCTCCTTGTCGCAACCAGACACCGTCGTGATATGACTGAAAAAATGTTCAAAGCGACGTTAAAACCGAATTCACAACACACACACACACACACACACACACACACACACACACACACACACACACACACACACACACACACACTGTTACATGAAAATACAAAAGTGTGGAAAGTAAATTTCATAGTTCACAAATTTTACTATAGGTGGTGTGAAATTGTTCACCACACCCACCGTCTCTCTGTAGCACACATTTAATTATGAGTGAACAGAAAACAAACAAAATAGACATGGGTACAGCTCGGTGTTTGAACAAGACCACATGTCCATTACCCTGAATCTGTCTCTGTCTCTCTCTGAGGCGCGCGCACACATACACACGCGCGCGCCGTGAAGTGAACGAGGCGGTATTTGAACGTTGAATACAGAAGAGTGTTTATTTACGACTAGAAATAAGACAGCACCGCATGTTATAAAGGACAAAATATTTTTGTTTGGCATTTTAACATTGCATAACCAGAGTTTTGGTACAACCTTCTTATGAATCTCAAAATTACTTTTGGTTTTCTTTTTATTCAGTTTTACATCCGAACAGACGGACTTCGCCCATACGGGGGTTAAAGAAATAGATTGGGCTGCAGGGTACATCCACGCAGAGCTGAACCCGACTACACATACTGCACATGGGTACTACTGGTAAACCACTTGGACGGTCTAAGCCTGTCCAGGCAAAGTGGTGCGAGTCGGATAAACCATAATGGTTTGTTTGGCCGGTATGATTTGCGATGTCATTTCATCTCAATGTCGGGTAAAAGTCCCTCATAATTGGAAGCAACGTCTTCAAAATAACCTAAATAGTGTAGACGGGGACGTAAAACTTCAATTCAAGCAAACAAACAGACTCTTGTGCCACTGAAAACAATGTAAACAAAATGGGATTCCGTGGCCTAGTGAACTTCAATATTAGGTCTTTCACCGCTGTTGGTTCAGCCCTGATGCTTGGGTCACATGTCGCTCGGTTCTGCAACGGAAGGTCAAACCGATTTTCGCCGGCTACTCCAATTTTCGCCCACCTCTTATAAACGATCGGCTGGAAATAAATGAAGTAATCTTGAAAACGCAGAGAATTAACTAACTGAAAAAACGCTAGGGTCAGAGGTTATATTTTTTCATGCCTGTATCAACTACACAGGAAATTTGACTAGTTCATAAATAATAAAATACAAACAAATGAAGCAATTGTTCTGCTCTGTCTTCAGAGAATGTTATTTGTCCTGCTCATTAATTTAAAATCGGCAACGAAATTCGAATCTAAACACATACAAAGTGCAGTAAAATCGCAACAACAGAAAACTACAGACCTGTAGATTTCTGTAGGGAGACCCGCGGAACCCCATCAAACAGGTTGGAAAAAAGTATCCCTGTTGTGGCTTTTGAATTCAACGGCTGTCTATTTACTCTTAAGATGCCAACCACAACAACTGTCATCTGCTTTGTTTTCTGCTGGTTTTTTCAATAGTTATTGTTGCAAAACGTGTTTGCCCAGAACAGACGGATGCCCTAGGAGCAGTCTGATCATGGTCCACAATACTTGCCTATATGCAAACATATATTTAAAACGCTTGAAAGAAAATGCAGCAAACATTATGTTAACAACTCCGTGCAACGAACACCCAAGTAAATCCCAGTTTATCTAGAGAAATTTGGGGCTTACGGGGATCTACATTAATTTCCTGATTTCTGCTTCAAAGACATAGGTTGTGGTGCTCGTAAGAACCGCCTCATAGATTGTGGGTGCTCGTTAGAACCGCCTCAATCGTTACTTCAATAGTCATTGTTGCAAACAGTAAGGACCCAGAACAGACGGTTCGTCTAGGCGCAGCGTGATCAGGGTCCACACTTTTTTTTCCTACATGCAAAAATATATTTGAAAAGTTTGAAAGAAAAAGCAGCAGGCATTATCTTAACAACTCCGTGTAATGAACACCCTATTAAATCCCACTTTATTTTGAGACATTTGGGGCTTACAGGGGGTATACATTATTTTCCTTATTTCTGCTTCAAAACATAGGTTGTGGGTACTCGTTAGAACCGCCTCAACCTATGTTTTGAGTACAAACATGAAAAACAAAAAAAATAACTGTTTTTAGAGATCTGAAAGAATCCACTATGTCACCCGGATGTGTTATGGTACATGTAATGGTGGCCATAAACAGACGACATTTTCAGATGCAGTTTTTCGTGGCATTTTTAGGGTAAAGTAGGGCTTAGTGCTTCACAGCTCTACGTATGTTAGCAGGGTTGCATGTTTAATAAAAATACAAAAGTGGGGCAAGTAAATTCACAGTTCAAAAAAAGTTACTATAAGAAGTGTGAAATTGTTCACCACGCCGTCTCTCTGTAGCACAAATTTAATTATGAGCGAATGGAAAACAAACAAATAGACAGGGGTACATATTGGTGTTTGAACAAGCCACATGTCCATTATACTGGTCTCTCTCTCTCTCTCTCTCTCTCTCTCTCTCTCTCTCTCTCTGCCCGAGGCTGACACACATACGCACGCACACACGCTCGCGCGCACGCACGCATGTTTACGAGTCCGTGAAATGAATGAGGCGGTATTTTGATCGCTGAATACAGAAGAATGGTTATTTATGACTCACATCAGGTAGAAATTGTTATAAAGAACAATAATATTTGTGTTACATATTTTCAACATTTCATAGCCAGAAGTTTGGTACCATCTTCATCAGAATCTCGCTGAGAGCCCAAGATTATTGTGATACGTGTCTTTTGGTTTCCTTTTATTCCGTTTTACCCACGAACAAACGGGCTCCGCCCAACTCGGGCTTAAAGAAATAGATTGGGCATCAGGGTGCTTCCATCGCACATGACCACTTAGGGCTAAGCCTGTCCAGGCAAAGTGGTTAGAGTCGGACCATTCATGCATATAAACCCTGTTGTTTTCATTGGGCTTCTATTTCATCTCCCTGTCGGGTAATTCAAAATGACCCAAATAGTGTTGAAGCGAAACATAAACCTCGATCTAAAAATAACTAACAAACAGGCCCCGAGGTTATAAAACTTTTTTATGCTCAACTCACTTGAGCATGAAATTTGTCTTGTGAGCAGGACAAATAGCATTCTCTGATATCTGCGAAAGAAAAATCGCTCAACTTCTTAGTATTTTAATTTTTATGAGCAACACAAGATTTATGCTCAGCTGAGTTGAGCATGAAAAATGTTTTATAACCTCGGGGTCAGGACCGATCAACAAAAATTTGTCGATAATGGGATTCATCACGAAAACGAGTACAGTAAAATTCCTATCATTACGAAAACACGCCTATACAAATACATTGTAAATTTTACCGCCAAAAAAAGAATATTTTACGATGAAAAATTGTGATATTTTTCTTATTTCTGCCTCAACGCGGCGGTTCTAACTAGTACCCACAATCTATATTTTAGAGCAGAAATAAGAAGAATAAGGTTTACCCCTGCAAACCCCAGTTTTACTGTATAAAAGTGGGGTTTAAGGGGATCAAATATATATATGCGTGTTTTCGTGATGATTTAGATCACCTTTGGGACTGTTCAAAAGTGGTCTTTAAGTCAACTTTTGAGCAGTCCTAAAGGTTCTGACACTGGGTGTAGAGTAAGTCAATGTGTTTCAGTTTTACGTCCCACCGACAGCTAAGGTCAAATGGAGACGGGACCTCGGTTTAAAGATTCATCAGAAAGTCTGGAGAAGCCCGGGATCGATCCTGCAATCCCTGGTTTATCGGGCGAGCAGTATAACCACTACACCACATTGGCATCACACTGGGTGTAGAAAACACAAAGAATATCTGAACCGTCTCAATTAGTTCTTAAAAGCAAATTTAGTTTTAATTTTAGATGGTCTTATTAGCAAATTTTACTGTACGTGAAAATGAACGCCCTTCTAAACCATACTCTATATTGAGAAAAGTGTGAGGATTAGCATTTATATATTATTTTTACTTTTTGACCAAAACCTCGATTGTGGGTCCGCATTAGTTGAGGTGTTTCTAACGGCCACTCACAGTCTATGTTTGAAGCATAGATTGTGGATTCTCGGTATAACCGCTTCTGTGAGGTGGTCGTAATAAGAACTCACAATCTATGTTTGAAGCACAAATTGTCTTAAATTTTCAGACACGGTACAGATAGCATCATGTGGACGTGTTTTTTCTTATGGTCCCAGGCCAAATCTTCAAGAAAAGTATCGAAATTCTAACCTAAAATACTCGGACCCCCGCCCAGAGGGGCCTGAAGAAATATGTGGGCTGCATGATGCTTCCACGCAGAGCAGAATCTGGCCCGCACACTAGTACTGGTAAACCGCTTAGAGGATCTAAGCCTGTCCAGGAACCGCGGTGCGAGGCGGACCGTCCATGCTAATAAACCCTTTTGATTTCATTGTGCGACAGGGCTTGAGGTTTCATTTCATCTCAATGTTGGGTAAAAGTCCCACAAAATTGGAAGCAAGGTCTCCAAAATGACCTTTACGATGTTGACGGGGACGTTAAACCTCAACTCAAACAAACAAAAAACTAACCTAAAACACACTCAATGTGCAGTAAAATACGAGTACACATCAATCACGAAAACAAGTCCGTGCAATAAACACACTTTAAACCACACTTTATATAGGGAAAACTGGGATTTGCGGGGTTATACAATATTTTCCTTATTTCTACTCCAAGACATAGGCTGTGGGTACTCGTTAGAACCGAGGCGGTTCTAACAAGCATCTACAACCTATGTTTGGACTAAAAAAAAATATCGCAAAGTTTCAAAAGAAAACGTAACCATATTGCAGTCACACGGATGTGTTAAGATAATGATTAGGTGTAGATTTCTCCCGGGAGACCCGCGGAACCCCATTACAAATGGAAAATCTCCCTCTCTTGGCTTTTTAACTCGACGGTCGACCTCGCAGGCGGTCACTTTTCAGGCGGCGGCGGAACCACTGGACTTCTTAATGAAATAGCATCACGAAAACACGCCTATATCATTTTGACCCCCTTGAACCCTACTTTTATATAGTAAAACTGGGGTTTACAGGGGTAAACCTTATTTTTCTTATTTCTGCTCTAAAATATAGATTGTGGGTACTCGTTAGAACCGCCTTGATAAGGCGGTTCAAACAAGAAGGCGGTTCTAACGAGTACCCACAATCTATATTTTGAGCAAAATTAAGAAAAATATCACAATTTTTCATTTTAAAAATTTTCATTTTTCGGCGGTAAAGTTTACAATGCATTTGCATAGGCGTGTTTTCGAAATGGGTAACTTCCCATATTTAGGTAAACATATGGTAGTGTTGTGAGTTTCACAATTGTACAGATGTTAGCAGGTTTGCCTGTCAAATCACAAAACCCAAAGTGTGGAAGTCAATTTCATAGTTCACAAAATTTACTATAGGTAGTATGAACTTGTTTACCATACCGTCTCTCTTAGGCGTACTTTTAATCAAGTGTTAATTGAAAACAAACAAACAGAAAGGGACAGAAATCGGTGTTATAACAAGCCCACATGTTCCATTGCCCTGGCATCTATGCTTCTCTCTCTCTCTCTCTCTCTCTCTCTCTCTCTCTCTCTCTCTCTCTCTCTCTCTCTCTCTCTAGAGTCTCTCTCTAGACTCTAGAGAGAGAGAGAGAGAGAGAGACGTTGAATATATTAGTATTTTTATTAGTATACTTTCATCATTAATAAAGAACAGAACAAATTTGACAGCACCGCGTCTCTCTCTCTCTCTCTCTCTCTCTCTCTCTCTCTCTCTCTCTCTCTCTCTCTCTCTCTCTCTCTCTCCTCTAAACGTTGAATATATTAGTATGGTTATTTATTACTTTCATCATTGATAAAGAACAAATTTGACAGCACCGCGTCTCTCTCTCTCTCTCTCTCTCTCTCTCTCTCTCTCTCTCTCTCTCTCTCTCCCTCTCTCTCTCTCTCTCTCTCTCTCTAAACGTTGAATATATTAGTATCGTTATTTATTATTTTCATTGATAAAGAACAAATCTGACAGCACCGCGTCTCTCTCTCTCTCTCTCTCTCTCTCTCTCTCTCTCTCTCTCTCTCTCTCTCTCTCTCTCTCTCTCTCTCTCGAAACGTTGAATATATTAGCATGGTTATTGATTACTTCCATCATTGATAAAGAACACATTTGACAGCACCGCGTGTTATAAACGACAATTATGTTAAAAAAGTGACAGGCGTAAATCCAACATTGCTAGATTTCGCAGATAACATACCAATAAGAATTTGATCAATATTTATCATTTCTAGTTTTTTTGTTTTTTTTTTGTTATTTGCTGTATGTTTGTTGATGTTCTTTTGTTTTAATTGTGGCTTATTGTCCCCGTCAACACTATTTAGGTCATTTTGGAGACTTTGCTTCCAAGTTTGTGGGACGTTTATCCGTTATTGAGATGAAATGACCGCTCAAGCCCTGTGGTCCGATGAAACCAATAGGGTTTATATGTATGGTCCGACTCGCACCACTTTGCCTGGGCAGGCTTAGTCTTCTAAGCCATCTACCAGTACTCATGCGCGGTCGGTTTCAGCTCTGCATGGAAGCATTATGCATCCCAGTCTAGCCGATGGGGGGGGGGTCCCTATTATTACTAGTAGATATGGCAAAGAGGATAGATTCTAATTCTTCTTGACGTTACACCTCGCCCTCGTTAGTAGAAGTGCTTGGCTGGATCATGGCGTTGACTGATTTCGTGGTGCTACGCTGGTGACAGGGCTTTGGATCGAAATGTCATCTCCTATCCCCTGTGTACAGGAATATCTGTCCCTGGCTCCGTTGCAGACCTGACTTTATGTCCGTTGACAGAACAGTTTATGATTTCAGTATAAGTGAAGTAAGATGTAAAGGTAAGCTAGCCGGCTTTGTTACAAATATTGTATTTCATCAATAGCTTTGCCTGAGTTTTACATCCCACCAACATCTAACATATAGTAATATGCCGATATAAAGACCACCTTTGAAGCTGATCAAAAGTGGTCTTGAAGACCACTTTTGAACAGTCCCTTCAAAACCACTTTTGAATAGTCCCAAAGATGGTCTCTCTTACTTGGCGTAGAAAACAAAGAACAACTGAAACCATCTAAATTTGATTTTAAGAGCAGAGAAAATCTTAATTTTAGCTGGTGTTAATACAGTAGCATGAATGACGTTGTTTGTAAGGTAACCGGGCGCTAGAAGCACACAGGGGCTACCCCCAGTTCGCCTGCTAGGATTAGTTATTGGTACTGCTCTTTTCCTCAGGCTGTCAATGTGCCGACTCCTGTCAATTCGACAGTTATCAGCTAGCCTGTGGGGATTGAAGTGACTTCTTTCGCGGAGAATGTGGAAAGCATGTCAATCCCGCTTTCCAATCCCCCCGCTCAAGATGCCTTGGAGCCACAAATCGCACCCAATGTGAAGCGTTTGTCCTGTAAATTGAGCAGTCCTCAGGTGATTTTTGAATTTTAGATGCAGATACGGACTAATATTCGGGATCTGAAATGTGGTGACAAGTTGCCAATTCCGGCTGCAAAATGTGCCAGTACACTGCCCTTTGTCTGACCTTGGAAAAAACCTTTGCATGCATCATCGGGTTTTGACTTCTATTAGACTCTACCCCCACCCTGACATGGCAGAGAAAAACGCCTTCGGGCACGGTGCTTGTTAAATGGTAATAATACATGAAATTTTGAATTTTGAACGGCGATCCAAAGTGAGCCAGGAAGGGTTACTATTAGACCAGCCAATTCCGGCTATTGCAAAATGTCCTAGTACCCGTGCTTTGTGTAGAGTTGTGTGGTTTTGGGAAAGGCGATGTTGAGGCTAACCAGCCACTATGCAATTCCGCTATTGATTAATTTTGATAGGTCATCCTAAATGACATTTTTAAGGGTCTTTCTATTTCCAAATCCCTAGCAAAGGTTGGTTATTACCGTTGCCCCGCCTATTAAATTATTATGCGCGTGACCTTATCTGGGTGAGTGTGTTCCGTTCCGACAAGCTACTGTCCCTTCGCTTTGCATACGTCCAGATATTCATCAGATGGGTACTAATGCGGGGGGGGGGGGGCCTCGGCGAGGCCCTTCACTTGGTACCCACGTGATGCCATCTCTGTAGTTTATTCTACATGAGATGTTGGGGATCCCCGTTAGAGATCCCCGTGTACCTGAAAGGGACGGTGTGGATAGTTGTTTGGGGCCCCAAGGGAGTGTTCATGCTACAACCGTCGGGTTAGGGTTGGCTCTGATACGTATCCGAGTCCCGTTCGGGTAGCATCGTAGGTGCTATCCACCGTGGACCAGTTCCGTACCATGTGACAAGTTTCCGATTGGGGTCCAATGTACCTGTGGAAGAGAAATCAAGGATATTAATTCGCTGCCAGTTAGTGCTGAAAGAAAAGAGCCACCTGCCCTGTTTTTGTGGCTTCGATGTTGTCACGTCTTTGCGCATGATGTGCACGGGCCGGGTCGCGTTCAAAAGGGTAAAAGTTAATACCCGTTGCTCGCGGTCCGACCCTTACCGTTAATTCTGCTTTTCAAAATTGGGAGGGCAGGTGGCTTGGTTATTACATTATAGGTAAAACTAGAAAAAGTGTCCATAGGACACGGATGCCCCCGCCAAATGCCATTCATAAACAAGGCATCGCATGCGATACAAATCCCCTCGCACAAGACAACTTCGTGTGAAAAGGCAAAAGTCCAACTTGCTTGAGATATTATCATATGCAACATTTGTGTAAAGGTTGTTTAAAAATCCATCAATAAATGTAGGTTCTAGAGTGATGACAATATTTCTCTAAAAATAGTCATAGGGACCTTGACTTGAGGTCATGGCCGCGAAAGTAGATCTTGCTCAAGATATTATCATAAGCATCTTTTGGGTGAAGTTATATTAAAATCATAAATGTAGGCGGTAGAGCGATGACAAAGTTTTTCTAAAGATAGCCACAGTGACCTTGACCTTGAGGTCATGCCCTTGAAAGTCAAAGCAACTCGAGATATTATCATAAGAAACATTTGTGTGAAGTTCTATTAACATCCATCAATAAATATAGGCACTAGAGCGATGACAAAGTTTTTCTAAAAAACAGCCACAGTGACCTTGACCTTGAAAGTCGAAATAGCTCGAGATATTGTCACAAGGAACAATTGTGTGAAGTTATACTGAAATCGGTGAAGAAATGTAAGCGCTAGAGCCATGACAAAGTTTTTCTAAAAATAGCCACAGTGACCTTGACCTTAAAAGTGGAACTCGCTAGAGATATTGTCATAAGGAACATTTGTGTGAAGTTATATCGAAATCAGTGAAGAAATGTAGGCGCTAGAGCGATGACAATTTTTTTCTAAAAATAACCACAGTGACCTTGATCTTGAGGTCATGACCTTGACAGTCAAACTCGCTCAAGATATTGTCAAAAGGAACATTTGTGTGAAGTTATATTGAAATCAGTTAAGAGATGTAGTCGCTAGAGCGATGACAAAGTTTTTCTGAAAATAGCCACAGTGACCTTGACCTTGAGGTCATGACCTTGAAAGTCGAACTCGCTCGAGATATTGTCATAAGAAACATTTGTGTGAAGTAATATTGAAATCAGTGAAGAAATGTAGGCGCTGGAGCGATGACAATGTTTTTCTAAAAATAGCCACAGTGACCTTGAGGTATTGACCTTGAAAGTCGAAATCGCTCGACATATAGTCTTAAGAAACATTTGTGTGAAGTTATATTGAAATCAGTGGAGAAATGTAGGCGCTAGAGCGATGACAAAGTTTTTCTAAAAATAGCCACAGTGACCTTGAGGTATTGACCTTGAAAATCGAAATCGCTCGACATATAGTCATAAGAAACATTTGTGTGAAGTTATATTGAAATCAGTGGAGAAATGTAGGCGCTAGAGCGATGACATAGTTTTTCTAAAAATAGCCACAGTGACCTTGACCTTGAGGTCATGACCTTGAAAGTCAAACTCGCTCGAGATATTGTCATAAGAAACATTTGTGTGAAGTTATATTGAAATTAGTGAAGAAATGTAGGCGCTAGAGCGATGACAAAGTTTTTCTAAAAATAGCTACAGTGACATTGACCTTGAGGACATGACCTTGAAAGTCGAACTCGCTCGAGATTTTTTATATGGAAGATTTATGTGAAGTTATATTGAAATCAGTGAAGAAATGTAGGCGCTGGAGCGATGACAAAGTTTTTCTAAAAATAGCCACAGTGACCTTGACCTTGAGGTCATGACCTTGAAAGTCGAACTCGCTCGGGATTTTTTTTATAAGGAACATTTGTGTGAAGTTATATTGAAATTGGTGAAGAAATGTAGGCGCTAGAGCGATGCAAAGTTTTTCTAAAAATAGCCACAGTGACCTTGACCTTGAGGTCATGACCTTGAAAGTCTAACTCGCTCGAGATTTTTTATAAGGAACATTTGTGTGAAGTTATAATGAAATTGGTGAAGAAATGTAGGCGCTAGAGCGATGACAAAGTTTTTCTAAAAAATAGCCACAGTGACCTTGACCTTGAGGTCATGACCTTGAAAGTCGAACTCGCTCAAGAGTTTTTTATAAGGAACATTTGTATGAAGCTATGCTTTTATCCCCCCTCACAACTATGTTGTGCGAGGGGATAAATATATTATAAATGTACTTCAAATCAATCATAAAATATATGCATCAAGGGCAGATAATCCAAAAACCAAAAATGCATGTGTTGTCTTCCTTGTTCATGACACATCGTCTCAGTGTGATGAATGCACCTGTGAAGTTTCATGAATATATTCCATACGGTTTAGGAGTTATGGCCCGGACACGGTTTACTATTTGGTACTAAGTCAAGGGCAGATAATTCAAAAACCAAAAATGCAAGAGTTGTCTTCCTTTTTCATGACACATCGTCTCAGTGTGATGAATGCACCTGTGAAGTTTCATGAATATATTCCGTACGGTTTAGGAGTTATGGCCCGGACACGATGTCGGGACGGACAAACGGACGAACGGACGAACGGAATAACGGACAGGGGTAAAACTGAGGCAGTTCTAACGAGCACCCTCAACCTCCTTTTGGGAGTAAATCCTACTTGAAATGGAGAAAACTGGGGTTTACATCAGGGTTGTACATTAATTTTCTTACCTCTACTTGAGGAAATAGGTTGTGGGTACTCGTTATAGAGCCGCCTCAATGAGGCGGTTCTAACGAGCACCAACAACCTATGGAGTAAAAATAAGAAAACTGTCGCAAATTTTCATCAGAAAAATAACCGTTTTGGAGATACGAAAAATGCTCTTTGACATACGAATGTGTATCTATCCTGTTCCTGCACTCATTAGGTTATCATTTATCATACCCTTGTGACATTGTAAATTATTTAATACTTGAGAAATTACGTTGTTTTTTTTTTTTTTTTTTTGTTTTTTTTTTTTTTTTTTTTTTTTTGCTGTCATATATATGAACACTGGACTTATTTCTGCGTCATGCTCGTTACGAGTACAAACATGGTCCCGCCCATCGGGGCTTTGAGAAATAAATTGGGCTGCATGGTGCTTCTACGAAGAGCTGAAAGGTCTGGTAAACCGCTTAGAAGAACTAAGCCTGCCCGGGTAAAGTGGTGCGATTTAGACCGTCCAGTGCATATAAGCCATATTGGTTTCATAGGGCGGCAGGGCTTGAGATGCCATTTCATCTCAATGTCGGGTAAAAGTCCCATAAAATTGGAAGCAAGGTCTCCGAAATGACCTAAATAGTGTTGACGGGGACCTTTAACTTTCAATTCAAACAAACAAAAACGAGTATACACAGTCTATGTTTTGAGCAAAAAGGGGTGGGGAATATAATCATATCTTTGCGAACCCCACTTTTCAATATGAAGTAATGTTAACATTCGTGACCTTTTCAGGGCGCTGAGAGGATGCTGATGACATCATACACTATGGGTTATCTGCCTTGCTGGAGACACGCAGGCCGAATCTGCATAAATTATGATCTTAAGTAAAGGAGGCTAAATTCAAACAATGGTTGCATAATTCTTCTATAGCTACAGCTTAATTATGACAACATCTTAAAATCCCTAAATATGTTCGCTATTCAGATACAATGCGATGAAAATGGTCAAACTTGTGTCCATAAACATGCCTGGTGTCCTGTAGATCAAGGGAGATAAACCTTTATTGGAATTGGAAACACACATAAATAAGCTCTACGAACAGAACAGAATAGAACTTTATTTTCAGTAAATCTCGGGCTACAACAGTTAGCATATGAGAAAAAGTATGTATACAATGTTTTAAACACGTATATGGAATGACAAACATGGCATGCTATATTAAACAATTACACTGCGGCATATGTTTACAACAACTATGGATACTGTTGGAGAGAAAATTTTGGTAATGGTGGGGGGGGGCACAAAAGCGATGCCACGTTGACGTAGCGCCGCTTTAACGCGTATTTTACCATTTACGGAAAGGTAATCCTTTGGAAGCAAGGACAATACAGAACTGAAAACTGTCGCGTGGGCAAGGTTTTTCTTGGTCAGACTAGCTAGTTTCGGTCAATTAAGCCTCATTAGTGACCCTCAGATATTTTCAAAATATGGCAGTGGAATCAATGATTGAAAGGACTAGAAATATGACCCACACAATGACGAAGGGCAGGAAGATTTTTACGACCGCCACGCATTCCCTAAACACCAGCTGTGGTGAGGTTAAATAACTTCCATCATAATAATAATAATAATAATAAAGTCTTTATTTCAAGAGGATTACATATTAAGCATAAACATATACTTATCTAACACATGGTCCTCTGTAACATAAACTATTAAAATATTTACAAAGTATATACATCATATATAAACACCGTTACTCGATAAAATCTAGGAAACATTTTGAAAGTAAGATTAAAATGGACCTTCTAAAGGTGCGGGTAGTATAAAACGATAAAAAAATAAAATAATGTTATCATTAAACTTTTCAGTGACCCACAGTTAAATCCTTCATATTTCACAAAAAAGAAACGTGGAGGTATTTAAAAGTTACTACTTGGCAAAAAGCTCAAGTTAGGTTTGATTTAATCATCATCTATGCCGAGCACGCACCCGCAGTCGAGATACGCAGCGAGGCAGAGAACATGTGGCGGAAACCAATGTCCAAACAGCATGCCCCCACAACGACAGCATATTCATCGGATGCGTGCCAGACACAGTGTAATAATTTTTTCTGTTGTGTACAAATAAGGTACTAAATGATAAACGAATATGAAGGATTCATTTGATCTCATAAAAGCTATATGGTTAAAACTTAGTTATGGATTAATTAAAAGTGTAGGTAAAACTGTCTTATCATACCGATCTATCACAGTGTTCGATCACAGAGGTTTGATGAATATTTGCACAGTTTCAATATCAAAGTTTCACGTAGCGCTCATTATTTCATCGCAACTCCCGATCTGGTTAGTATACTGCAGTTAAGCGAAAACAGTAGATAGTGCTTTAATATATCATTTTATCACTTTGGTGTCGTCACTGACTATTGTGTAAATAAGTTTTCAGATCTTTTTTAAACACTTCTATGTTCTCACTGTGTCGGATATTAAATGGAATTTCGTTCCATATTTTAGCTGCCGAGATGATAAATGAATTCTCGTACATTTTAGTCCGAGAGCTTGGAATTCGCAGCAGTTCATTTTTGACAGAGCGTAAGCTTACATTATGGGTGTCTGAAATTTTGATAAACATTTCACACAGGTATTCAGGTGCAAGGCCCATTAAAGCTTTGTACACCATATTGCATGTGTGATATTGAACTCGATTTGGAAATGTTAACCAGTTTAGCTCTTTGAACATCAAACGGGATGGAGTAAATATATCTGCTTTGAGAATAATGCGCGCTGCCCTTTTTTGAAGTTTTAGTATTCTTAAAGTGTTAAAATTGGAACAGCGACCCCAAATTAAACAACCATAATCTAGAATTGGTAGAATGTATGAGTTGTAGTATTGATTCATGCTTTCTTTGTCGACGTATTTTGATAAATGTTTCAGAAAAGTTATCCTACGAGTTACGTTTGAGCAAACTGCATCAATTTGCTTGTCCCAACTAAGCGTTCTATCAATTATGATCCCAAGTAATTTTTGCTGTTCAACGGATTGGATAATTTCGTTGTCAATATATATTTCAATGCTTTCATCATGACTAACGTTTTGACGCGATGAGAGTGTCATATATGCTGTCTTCTGAATATGCACGTGCATTTTATTAGCCTTGCACCAAAGATGGAAGCCTAAGGTGCCACTTTGCAGTTGAACTGCAACGGTGTTTAAATTTTTATTTGCAGAGTGCATTGTTGTATCGTCTGCATAAATATCGACTTCTGTCCCATTCGTGAAAAGGGGCATGTCATTTATAAAAAGAAGAAACAACACAGGGCCTAAGACTGAGCCCTGTGGCACACCTGATTTTACTGTTTGAAATTCGGAGTTCATATTTTTTGCTACTATACATTGCTTACGGTTTGTTAAATATGATTTCATCCAATTTTACTGACTGACATTTGTTTTTAAGGTAACCGGGCGCCATGGGCACATAGGGGCTACCCCCAGTTCGCCATCTGGGATTAGTTGTAGGTACTGCTCTTTTCCCTAGGCTGCCAATATGCTGACTCCTGTCTGCTTGACAGTTATCAGCTAGCCGATTGGGAGTTGGGTGACTTCTTTCGCGGAGGATGTGAGAAGTAGGTCAATCCCACCTCCCACATCCCCCGCTCAAGATGTCATGTAGGCACAGAACGCACCCAATGTTAAGCGTTTGTCCTGTAAAATGGGCAGTCCTCTGGCGAGGTTCGAATTTTGAATGCAGATGCAGACCAATGATCGGGCTCTAGAATGTGGTGACACGTTGCCAATTCCGGCTGCAAAATGTGTCAGTACACAGCCCTTGTCTGACCGAGGAAAAAAGCTTCTCATGCATTATCGGTTTTGGCTTCCATTAGACTCTACCCCCACCCCTGCCGTGGTAGAGAAAACGCCTTGGACACGGTGCTTGTTAAAGGGTGATAATGCATGTAATTTTGAATTTTGAACGGCGGCCAAAAGTGAGCCAGGAAGGGTTACTATTAGACCAGCCAATTTCGGCTATTGCAAAATGTCCTAGTACCACCTTGAGAACACGCCTATGCTGTGTCGCTACCCCCACCCCCCCCCCCCCCCCAGGTCTCTACAAGGATAATCTTGGTAGTACCATGTACTACTGGCCCCTACTTTCGTCGCGTATGGATGTCATATTTGGTGTTTTGGTTGTTGCTTTTCTCTTAGTTTGTAGTTAATTCAGCCAATCAGTGTGCAGTTGTTGACTTGTATCGCGGAGGATGCGAAAGGAGGTCAATCCTATTTTGCTTCTTAGCTTTCCAGTTTCTGAAAAGGTGATGCTTTCATCGACGTAGGATGTCGAGTTCTTATAAATTCGTAAGTGGGTCAATTGGGACCGGACCGCCATATTTGCATATCATTATCTCATCCTCCGTGAAGGAGGATATCATATTGGGGATATATGGATCGTAATACATTATGGATCAGTACTGATTGTATGTGGTGGTGTTGTAACCCTCTTTTGTTCAGGATCAGTGTGGTTAGAATTATAATGTTTACACATAGGCGTGTCTTTTGGCGGTGAAAAGTTATGTGGTTTGGCAAAGGCGAGTATGTGGCTAACCAGCCATGGTGCAATTTCGCTTTTATTTAATTTTGAACGGTCGGTCTAAAAGGCTTTTTTAAGGGTCTTCCTGTGTCCAAATCCCTATCAAATTTGGTCATTACCGTTGCCCCGCCTATTAAATTGTTCTGTATTTGACCTACTCCAGAGATGTATGCTCCGTTCTGACAGCATGCTGTCTTCGCTTCGCACATTTCCGGGTTTCATCAGGAGGGTGTCCCCAAGGGGACCTCTACGAGGCAGCCTTCTGGGCACCCAGCTGATGACTTCTCGGTAGCTGTCCTACACGAGGTATGGTGGGATTCCCCGTCAAGGATCCCCATGTACCTGCAAGAGAAATTATGATTAGTGTGTATTGGAGTTAGGGTTAGGGTTAGGGTTAGGGTTAGGGTTACATAAGCCTAAGTTTAGACTTGTCTATCACCGATGTGTTGCGTCGGCGGAGCACTCATAAGTGCAAAGCAAATGAGCCGCAACCACAGCGCCCCGTTTCGGCTCAACCGGCTCTAGCCCAAGTCATGTAGGGTAGGGTATGTAAGAGGTAGAAGCAGTGCTCATGTAACCACTGTATAAGAATGTGCGGGTTTTGTGTTCCCCCCCCCCCCCGCACCCATGCAACCGGGGACCCAGGGCCACCGCCTCGGGAACGGCCAGTCCGCCCAAAGTGGGGGAATCATGTCCCCAGGGGCACCAGCCCGTGGCCCCCAGGTGCACGGAGAGGCAGAAATATGAGAATGGGGCCTATATCTATGGGTTTTGTGTTCCCCCCCCCGCACCCATGCAACCGGGGACCCCGGGCCACCGCCCCGGGAACGGCCAGTCCGCCCAAAGTGGGGGAATCATGTCCCCAGGGGCACCAGCCCGGGGCCCCCAGGTGCACGGAGAGGCAGAAATATGAGAATTGGGCCTATATCTATGGGTTGGGCAGCATAAGCAGCGCTGTTGAATTCTTAGTAAAAATAATTCACCTGTTCGCGACGGCGCAGGCCAGAAGCACAACGCGGTCACGGTCTGATTGGGATAACCCCCACCTAGGTTGCAATCAGCCCATGCCCCAGCAAGCACGTGATCACGACCAGGCGCAATTTTCGATTTGAATGATTTGTTTAGAGAGAAACATATATGCTACTTCAGTTGATTCTCCCGACCCAGACACACAGATGAAACTGCCTGCCAAAATCGAGAGAACCAATGAATATGAATCATTTTCCGGCACACACAGCCATAGCGACCAGTGTGCCTGAACAGGAATATATAGGTTCACAAATCCGCACACGCCAAACTACATACAAGCACTTTTGGCATATACGGATGTGCAAACCTAATGCATTCAGGATGTCCTGAACACAGTTCTGGGCATCTACATGTAATTAAAGACTGGTTATGGAACAAGGCACAGGGAACCAGATTGCCTCCCGCAGTCAGTAACCTAACGTTAGCAGCATTGGTTGGCTCTCTGATTGAAACCTAGAAACCTTAGTCCCACGCCCAGCATAATTGGATTGAGAGATTCATATTGCTTTATGATCTAGTTTAGAGAGTGGGGGAATCCTATCTCCGGACAACCTCCCCTCGAGTCCCTGGGGGGGCAAGGATATATGGTGTTATTGGGTTAGGGCCAGGTGGTTATTGGAGGCTGTGTCTGTAATAGAAAGAAACATGCAGTATTAATGATCGCTGCATGAAAGGATTCCAGCGCTGGAAGAGAAATAAACTTGGATTAGTATTACATGGTTACTCTTTTATACTGCAGCTGTCTATATTTTATCGAATAACTCAGTGTCTTTCAAAAATGTAATGATTGCCTCAACTATCTGAGGCCTAATGTTTCGTGGGGGGTTAAGTAGGTCTTGTTCATCAAAAGTGTTGTATCCCAATATAAACAGTGCAGCTTTTAATTCCTGTCTGGGTTCTATATTTCCCTCACAGTGAAAAAGAATATGTTTGATGTTATTTTGCTCATCTTTATCACATCTATTACATTTGATGTGGTTTTGATTAAATACACAATGGGTTCCTAGTTTACTATGGTTTAGACGCAAACGTGTGTAAACTGCGTCATGTTTTCGGTTACCGCTGTAATGGGTAGTAGTATTTTAACCTTAGGTTCTAGTCTATGGTAGAAGCGACCTTTAGTTTGTGGGTTGTCCCATAATTTTTGCCATTTTGTCATAATGGCCTGGTTAATTGCCGGGTATATTTCTGTTTTGGTCGGTAAGGTCTGGTCGTTTTTACCGTTTGTCATTGCTGATTTGGCACTTGAGTCTGCCATTTCATTACCTGGGATATCTACATGGGAAGGAATCCATTCCAGGTAGATACTGTTGCCTTTGTCTTTGGCTGAGTCTAAGAGTAGTAGTATTTTGTTTATTTTATCTGGTCTTGTTTTTGATTGGCCAGATTGGAGGGCTTGTATTGAGCTGAGGGAGTCTGTAAGTATGACTGCCTCCGGGATGTTATTATCGATGATCCATTTAATGGCATGTTCTATTGCTATCAGTTCAATAGTAAATATAGACAGGCTCGGATTGGTTTTGAGTTCGATATTCACGTTTTCATCAGGGACCGAAACTGCTGCTCCTGCTGTTTGTTTTTCAATATCTTTGCTGCCATCTGTATATATCTGTAATCTACCCCTATGTTCCCCTTCTATATAGTTTATACTAGTTTGTTTCATAAATGTTATGTCATTTTCGCCTTTTTTCCCAATGATGTCTTTGATTGCACAGGAGGGGGGGGGGGGTTGTGCTTTAAGTCACACTTGTTTCTATAATGGGGTGGTTCGATATCCTTAGGTATGTTCAGCTCAGCTATGAGCTTCTGAACTGTAACGGAATATGGTCGGTATTGGTGTGCCTTTTTAGTAGTTTGGCACCCATGTTCCCCAATGAGGTCATTTACAGGCAGATTTTTACCCAAAGGCGAGGAACGTGCCCAATATTTTAGGATTAGTTCCTCTCTTCTTAAATGGAGTGGTTTTATGCCACATTCTACTTCGAGTGCATTAATCGGGGTGGATATAAATGCCCTTGTTGCAATGCGGAGGGCTTGGTTTTGTACTGTGTCGAGCTTTTTAAGTTGGGCTTGTGAGGCAGAGTTATAGGCTTGTGCGCCATAATCTAGTTCACTTAGGATGAGGGCTTTGTATAGGTTGATAAGGGTATTCTTATCAGCACCAAAAGTTGTGCCCGTGACCAAACGAAGAATGTTCAGGTCCTTCTTACATCTCTGAATGAGCTGTTTTATGTGCTCATCCCATCTGAGTGCTTTATCAAGGATCATCCCTAGAAAGTTTACATTGTCCACAAATTCAAGTTTTTTGCCAAAAAGTTTGAGATCGAATTTGGAGGTGTCGATATTTTTCTTACGTCTAAAAAGTATGGCTTTAGTTTTAGTGTTGGACACCTTAAACCCCCACGCCTCAGCCCAAAATTCGATTTTTTGAGTGCTTTTTGAAGGGCATCTACGGCGCAACTGGGTGAATAATGTTTTCTCCATATTGCGCTATCGTCTGCAAATTGCGACAGCTGCAGTCTTTCTTCAGGGTCGAGATTCTCTTTTAGTGAAACCATGATTATATTGAAGAGAATGGGACTAATAACACTGCCCTGGGGACAGCCATTTTCTAATTTGTGCTGATTTGATGTTTCTTGTCCCACCCTTACTTGAATTTTTCGATTGTGGAGGAAATTGTGTATCCATTTGAGCATGTTTCCGTTTATGCCAAATTGTTTCAGTTTACAGATGGTTCCTGTTGACCACATGAGGTCAAAGGCTTTTTCCAGGTCTAGAAAGACGGCAGCTACTATCTTATTTTCCATAAAGGCCATATTTATCTCAGAGTCTAATCTGGTTAGTTGATCAGTGGTAGATCTGTTGGGTCTGAAGCCGGATTGAGTGTCAGCCAGGTGCCCTTTGTTTTCTAAATGGGCCGTCAATCGTTTAGCAATCATGGTTTCCATTGTTTTACAGATACACGATGTAAGTGATATAGGTCTGTATGACCCTGGTTCCAGTTTATTTTTATTTGGTTTCATAATAGGTATGATGGTGGCGAGTTTCCATTCCAATTTTGAGACGAATCATTGAATTTATAGTATGCTAATTTTTTCAATAGTAGGTCATGGTCGACAACATCAAACGCTTTACGTAAATCGAAAAAGATAGCACCTACGCTCTCCCCATTATCAATACTTTTTAACCATTTGTCGACTAAATTTATCATAGCAGTTTGGCATGAATGATATTTTCTAAAACCTGATTGAGCCTTATGAAGAACATTATATTTGTTGAGAAAGGCAAATAAATATAATGTTCTTCATAAGGCTCAATCAGGTTTTAGAAAATATCATTCATGCCAAACTGCTATGATAAATTTAGTCATCATAGCCCGTGAAACGAATACCTCTCTGGAACCCGCTTTACATGTATATAGAGAAAAATGGGGTTTACGGGAGTATACATCATTTTCTTTATTTTTGATCCAAGACATAGGTTGTGAGTACTCGTTAGAACCGCCTCATCGAGGCGGTTCTAACGAGCACTCGCAACCTATGTTTGGAGTAAGAATAAGAAAAATATTTATCGAAAAAATGTCCGTTTTTGAGATAAGAAAAAATGCACCATGCCACACGGATGTGTTATCGTAATGTATGGAAAGATAATTCTTTGGATTTTTTGTTTGTTTGATTTGAGGTTTAACGTCCCCGTCAACACTGTAAAGGTCATTTTGGAGACGTTGCTTCCAATTTGGAAGCAAGGACGACAGCACAGAACTGAAAACTGTCGAATGGGCAAGCCTTTCTCTGGGCCAGACTAGCTAGTTTTGGGAAGTTAGTCCTCAACAGTGACCCGCAGAATTTCCAATATTCCACAGGAGAATCAATATCGCAAAGGACTAATATAATGAATACAGTGAAATTTCGCTATTAAGATCACCTAAAATGAAGACTAATTTTGCTTTAAAACACTTATTTAGAAGTACGCGCTTATCCTTTCTTCGTGTTTTCTTCATGTGTTCTGCGCACAATGTCCTCTGGTCAGGGACCACCTTTGGGACTGTTCAAAAGTGGTCTTAAAGACCACCTTTGAACAGTCCCAAATGTGGTCTAAATATAGGAATTTTACTGTATAGTATAATGGAGGACAAGGAGACTTTTTACGGCCGCCCCGCATTCCCTTAATATCAGTTGTGGTGTATGGGGCACCGTTTTACTATTTAATTAGTATTTATAGATATCCATAAATCGAATTATGGATATCCATAATTCGATTTATGGATATCCATAAATCAGCCGAATAATGGATATCCATAAATCGAATTATGGATATCCATAAATCGAATTATGGATACCCATAATTCGATTAATGGATATCATTAATTCAATTCGATTTATGGATATCCATTATTCCTCCGATTTATGGATATCCGTAATTCGAATTATGGATATCCATAATTCGATTTATGGATATCCATAATTCAGATCGATTTATGGATATCCATTATTCGAATTATAGATATCCATAAATCACCGCCAAAGCTTTTGCTTTAATGATTTCTCCCTAAAACACGTGATTGTTTATTGTAAAAATCTTAAAAATCTTCAAGGTCTTTTTCATCGCTTGAAGATGATGGCCAGTCAAAGGGACCTATCTGCCGTGCAGCCTTTTCAGTCCATAAGGCTTCCAAAGCAACGGACGGCATGCGCTGAACGCCCGCCATGTGTGCATTAAATATCGGAAACAGCTGTAAGATCTGGAAATTCTGGCCAACGCATCCGGTCCCTCTGGAATCACCTCTATGAGGACTGCGCACCCTAGGACACTGAAAGTCGGATGTAAGATTATAATGATCCAAACAGGCAATCCGTGCATGCTTTCTGGAGAAAAATGCACATGGTCGTTATATATAGTGGTAACATATATCCATATGATACTCTACTTGAGATGCATGGCGTACGAGTAACAGACAGATTCACATATATCTCCTGACCCCCGTCCTTTGGGGCTTGGAGAAATAGATTTGGCTGCATGAGCTGAGGATACTGGTTAACCGTTTAGAAGGTCTAAGCCTGTCCAAACAAAGTCGTGAGTGAGTGTTTGAGTTTTACGTCCCACCAACAGCTAAGGTCATACGGAGACGGGACCTCGGTTTAAAGACTCACATCTGAAAGTCTGGAGAAGCCCGGGATCGATCCTGCGATCCCTGGTTTACAAGGCGAGCAGCGTAACCAAAACACCACGGAGGCTTCTAACCAAACAAAATCGTGCGAGTCAATGATCAACAGGGATTAAGATTGTTTGTTTGTTTGTATTTGAGTTTAACGGCCCAGTCAACACTAATTAGGTTTTTTTTTTAGCCGGTCAGTTTACCTATCTACACTTTTCCTGGGCAGGCGTATACGTTAGCAGTTAACGTGTACAGTGCACATTCTTTCGCCCGAAAATGATAACTGCCTTTCTTGAATCAGCGGAAGGGAGAGAATGACCTTAGAAAAGATTTCATGATCAATCTCCACGAAAGAATGTTGCCGGCCCCGGAAGGTAGCGAACTCGCGTCCTCCTGATCACCAGTCAGACGCGCATCCGAATGAGCTACCGAGGCCGGCGGGATTGAGATGTCATTTAATCTCAATTAAGGCTAAATGCCCAACATAATTGGAAGCAACGTCTCCAAAATGAACTGAATATATTGAAGGGGACGTTCAACCTCAAAACAAACAAAACATACCTCCCCCACACCATAGCCCACCACTAAACCTACCCTACAATACCTCCACCTCCATCCCGGCTTTTATTACACGCCTTAATCGGAAATCTGACGCGAATATATTTATTTTCTTCTTTTATTGCAAAGGGAGCAGTCATTATTCATTAGGTTTATTTGCAGAGGAGAATTATGGATATCCATAATTCGATTTATGGATATTCATAAATCAGCCGAATAATGGATATCTATAATTCGAATTAAGGATAACCATAATTCTATTTATATATATCCTTATTTCGATCTAAATAAATGATATCCATAAATCGATTTATGGATATCCATAATTCGATTTATGGATATCCATAATTTGATTTGTGGATATCCATAAATCAGCCGAATAATGGATATCCATAATTCGATTTATGGAAATCAATAAATCGAATAAAGGATATCCATTATTGGAATTATGGATATCCATAAATACGGATTAAATAGTAAAACGTCACCCATAGTGGTGAAGTTAAATAAGTTCTAGGAAAAGATAATCCTTTGGAAGCAGGGACGAAAACACAGAACTGAAAAAAAAACGTCGAGGCGACAAACTTTTCTCTGGGTAGACTAGCTAGTTTCGGTCAGTTATCCTCACCGCCGTGGAATCAATGGTCCAAAAGGACTAGAAAATATAACCCATACTATGATGAAGGTCAGAGATACTTATTAAGCCTCCTTGCTAAAACCCTGTTACTAGCGCACATGCACGCACAAACGCCATACGCACGCACTCACACACACACACACACACACACACACACACACACACACACACACACACACACACACACACACACACACACACGCACACAGACACGCACAAATTATATTTTGCGACAGCCTTCAAAGTGAAGTTAGAACTAATTAATTGTTTTTAAAGGCATTAATGTTATGGATTTAAAAATTCTTTTTTAATATTTGAGTATTGTTATCCCGGAAAAGGCCGGTATACTTGAAAGATTCTTTCAACTTTAATTACCAATTAAAAAATTCATAAAGTCTCCTTTAAATATCACAGAACAAAACATTTCGGCTTTTGGCTCCACTCAAAGAAGACAATTTGTAGCAATTACCTATTGGCCATCTTTACCAATTTGTATTGTTGTTAACTATCACTTTTTGATTAAAGGTAAACAGGCAACTAAAGACACGTTAAAGGGATAATTGGTCGGATCCTTTGACATACGGAAGAATTAATACTCCTACCCTAAGGGATTGCCATCAGAAGAAAGACTAAACCAAAAATACCTTATGCGTTATTAATGAATTTTTATGACATGTAAAATATGTTTTGGACGATGAGCTTATGCATTTGCCCATATGTGCCTAGCGTCTCCAAACACACCATAAAGCGCGTCTGATCGGGGTCTCTACTGGTTGTTAGAGTATAAAATTTTGTGTAAAACTTGCAACAAACAAAACAAATGTAACAATTCCAAAACTGGAAATAATTCTGTTCAAGGTCATTACGATATCACACCCGTGCGACGTAGTGCATTATTTCACATCTTCAGAATGGCTACTTTTCTGATGAAAATCTGTGATATTTTTCTTATTTTTACTTCAAATATAGATTGTGGGTGCTCGTTAGAACCGCCTCACTGAGGTTCTAACGGGTACCGACAACCTATGTACTGGAGCAGAAATAAGAAAATAATGTATACCCCAGTAAACCCCGGTTTTCTCTATATAAAGTGGGGTTTAGTGGGTCTTTATTTCACGGACTTGTTCGCGCGGAAGCTTCAACACAGTGCATCACGTTACAAATCCGTAAAATGAATTCCCCCTTAAACCCCGCTTTATATTGAGAAAACTGAGCTTTATGGTGGTATGCAACAGTTCTTCTTATTTCTGCTCCAAGAACGAAAACCTTCTACAGTAGAACTTCGGTGGCTCGAACACCGATGGCTCGTTTACCATCGATGAAACGAACCAGTTCTTAGGCCCCAAGGGAAATCCTGTACAATACCCCTTAATTGTTGGGGTAATTTAGATTTTCGTTTTTTATCTTGCAAATGTATGCTGTGTGTACTCATTAGAATCGCCTCGATGAGGCGATTCTTATGAGTACACACGGCATACATTTTCATTATAGAACACCGAAAACATGTCAAAGTATCTCGTTAAGCCGCCTGACAGTAACCTCAGTGGTTCGAACTACCCCTGTCTCGAACAGATTCTCGCGGTCTCAAAGGTATTCGAGCCATTGAAGTTCGACTGTACTTGTTTTCTGGGGGTATAAATAATAAAAGTTCGACAATGACCAATCTTAATCATATCTGAGAAATGTTACAACATGTATTTTGTGTGTTCTAAGATGGCTGATGAGACCGATTCTAGGTCTGGGCTGTCTGTTGCAAATAGCGCAACAGAGGATGGAGGAAGACAGCACTGTTGGTGATGCCTTAGCACTGATTTTATTTTTTTGCCTCATATTCATTGGCACCCCTTCTGATGAGACCTCGCCACATTGCTCTGTCCTGTGCAATTTGTTCCCAAAATGTAATAAATAATAGAAATACCACATAAGTTAATCAGAAAAATACCCTTTTGGATATATAAAAGAATGCACTACAGCCCCGCCCATCGAAGCTTGAAGAAATAGATGGGCTGCATGATGCTTCCACGCACAGCTGAAATCCGACCGCACTCGAGTACTGGTAAACCGCTTAGAGGATCTAAGCCTGCCAAGGCAAAGCGATGCGAGTCGGACTGTCCATGCTTATAAACCCTATTGGTTTCGTTGGGCGACAGGGCTTGAGATGTCATTTCATATCAATGTCGGATAAAATCCCGCAAAATTGGAAGCAACGTCTCCAAAATGACCTTTACAGTGTTGACGGGGACGTTAATCATCAAACCAAACAAACTATCTTAGGTGGTCTCAATAGCGGAATTTTACATTAGGCTCGCCAAAAAAGCTTTAATATAAATATCCGTGACTTGACTTTGAGATCATGGGCATGGGCGGGGTATTGCGGAAATAAAACTTTGGACCTTTATCATGTCATCATACCAAATATAAACCAAATCCAATATATGATTTGGAAAATATGAGCTCTAAAAACTTTAACATTAAAAATTTCTAGGTCCGTGACCTCGAGGGCATGGGCGAGAGTATTGCTGAATAAAAATTAAGGACTCCTCGGACTTGATGGGTCCGAGATCATACGAACTAAATATGAACCAAATCCATCATATGAGCCCCGCCAAGCGAATTTGTGTCTTCGAGCATTCCGTCATGACAAATTTTAACTGCGCATGCCCAGCCATTCAGAGGGGCCAGGGATATGGTTTTCTGTCTGAAGGTTCCTCTTGATTCACTGCTTGTATGAGCGAGCAGCGAAGGTTCTGGTGAGACTGCGCGGATGCGCAGGCTCGCATGAACCTTCGCTGCTCGCATAGACGATAAGTACCAAAATCGCTTGGCGGGGCCCATATGGTGTGGAAGAAAATTCTGACATAGAAATGACCTTGGCGTCATTGATCTTTGGACCTATCACGTTTACAGCCCCCGCCCCGATCGCCCATCGGGGCTTGAAGAAATATATGGGCTGCATGATGCTTCAACGCAGAGCTGAATCTGACCCACAAACACGTACTGGTAAACCGCTTAGAGAATCTAAACCTGCCCAGGCAAAGCGGTGTGAGTGTCGGACCGTCCATGCTTATAAACCCTATTGATTTCATTGCGCGACAGGGCTTGAGATGACATTTCATCTCAATGTCGGGTAAAAGTCACACAAAATTGGAAACAACGTCTCCAAAATGACCTTTATAGTGTTGACGGAGACGTTAAACATCAAATCAAACAAACAAAAACCTATCACGTTTCTGTTAGTGGACATTTCGGTCTAGGATATTTCGGCCTGGGGCATTTCGGCCTTGGACGTTTCGGCCAAGAATTTTCGAAAATGTGGATGTTTCGGCCAAAGTGTATTTTGTTCTTAATAAAATAGGACAGGTGTCAATTTTTTATGTAATTGATTGAACAAATTTCTGTTAGAATATGGTAGTGGTAACAAGTTGTAAAATGGGTACGTGTATTTAAGTTAAAAATGTTTTGTTTGTTTATTAAAGCAATATTAAAGGTAGATGAAATAAGAAAAGCATACGTTTTTAACCCATTTAGAACCAGAAACCCGAAAACGGGTACCCAGGCAAACAGTGCAGGCCCAGATCAGCCGTCTGATCAGGGCCTCCACTGTTTGCTAGAAGTTCAGTCATTTTCCAAATAACTTCTGATGAAAACGCAACCTGATACCCCTAAATTTTGAAACGAACTCCTGCTATATATAGGAATGAAGAGCCCATTTGGTACAAAAAGGGTTAAAGCAAAAGCATGTTATTTCATTTTAACACTAGATATGAAAGAGATATGTTTGAAGTTAAATTTTATCATTGCACAGTTACAGATAAGTCTCATAAACAATGTCTAAATGTTCGGCTGACCACCACGAATGCTGTAGCTAACACCTCTCAAGTATGCGACCATGATCTCTGACTTCATATAAGTTAAATACTGAACTCAAATAGGCCGTTTTTTTTTCTCTGTGAACAAGCGAAAGATTTTTTTCTGCGTTGCAACGCGGTAATTTCCTCTGTGAAACGCCGTGCAATTTCTACAGTAGAACTTCGATGGCTCGAACAGCGATGGCTCGTTTACCATTGATGTGTCGAACCCATTTTTGAGCCCCTAGCGAAATCCTCTACATAAGAAATAGTGGGGGATAATTAATGAGATTTTAGTCTTTTATCTACCAAATGTATGCTGTGTGTACTCATTAGAATCGCCTCGATGAGGCGATTCTAATGAGTACACACAGCATACATTTTCATTATAAAACACCGAAAAGGTGTCTAAAAGTATCTCGTTATGCCTCCTGACAGCAACCTCAGTGGCTCGAACTACCCCTGTCTCGAACTGATTTTCGAGGTCCCAATGGTGGTCGAGCCATTGAAGTTCGACTGTATTTGTCGAAACTGCTCAAATTCTCCACTCCCCCTTACTATATTACCTACCATCTCATTTGTACAGTCGGGTGAGCGATCCAGGGCCATCATGGAATTCTTGTTTACTATTTGAGTACTGTTATCCAGGAAAAGGCCGGTATACTGAAAAAAGAATTTTTCAACTTTTATTACCAATAAAAAATTCATAAAGTCGCCTTTAAGTATCGCACAACAAAACATTTTGGCCTTTGGCTTCCATTAAAGGAGACACTTTGTAGCAATTACCTATCGGCCATCTTTTGCAATTTGTATTGTTGTTAACTATCACCTTTTCTTTAAAAGTAAATAGGCAACTGAAGACACGTTTACGGGATAATTGCAATTCGGATTCTTTGACATGCGGAAGAAAGGATTAATACTCCTACCCTAAGGGCCTACCATTAAACGAAAAAAAAATATGTTGAGGTTTGACGTCCCCGTCAACACTATTTAGATCATTTTTGAGACGTTGCTTTCGATTTTGTGAAAGGTATAACCCGATATTGACATGAAATAATATCTAAAGCCCGATCGCCCAAAGAAACCGCTAGGTTTAAGGAGCGGCCGAACACCCACTACTTTTTCTGGGCAGGTTTAGACCTTCTAAGCGGTTTACCAGTACTCGGATTCAGTTAGAGCTCTGCGTGAAAGCACCATACAGTCCAATCTATTTCTCCAAGACCCGATGGATGGGTGCACCGCGAATATATTGTTTGTTTGAATTAAGGTTTAACGTCCCCGTCAACACTATTTAGGTCATTTTGGAGATGTTGCTTCCAATTTTGTGGTACTTCTACCTGACACTGAGATGAAATGACATCTCAAGCCCTGCCGCCAAATAAAACCAAAAGGCTTACATGTATTGGACGGTCTGACTCACATCACTTTGCCTGGGCAGGCTTAGTCCTTCTAAGCGGTCTACCATTACACGTGTGGTCAGTTTCAGCTCTGCGTGGAAGCACCATGCAGCCCAATCTATTTCTCCAAGCCATCACGAGAACACGCCTATATAATTCTGACCCCCTTGAACCCCACTTTTATATTGTAAAACTGGGGTTTACAGGGGTAAACCTTATTTTGCTTATTTCTGCTCTAAAATATAGATTGTGGGTACTCGTTAGAACCGCCTCGATGAGGCGGTTCTAACGAGTGCTCACAATTTATATTTGGAGCAGAAATAAGAAAAATATCACAATTTTTCATCATACAATTTTCATTTTTTTTTCGGCGATAAAGGTGGCAATGTATTTGTATAGGCGTGTTTGCGTAATGCCCATCAGGCCAAATGATGCACGAAAATAAAAACACACACAAAAGAAAGAAAAAAAGTCACATACATAAATGTTGCATTCATCACGAAAACACGCCTATATAATTTTGACCCCCTTGAACCTCACTTTTATATAGTAAAACTCGGGTTCACAGTGGTAAACCTTATTTTTTTTATTTCTGCTCCAAAATATAGATTGTGGGTACTCGCTAGAACAGCCTTGATGAGGCGGTCCTAACGAGTACCACCAATCTATATTTTGAGCAGAAATATGAAAAATATCACAGTTTTTCGTTTTTTAGGCGGTAAAGTTGACAATAATGTATTTGATTAGGCGTGTTTTCGTAATTTTTGGCAGCATAAACACATACCTCATTACGAAAACACACATATAAAAATGCAGTGTAAACTTTACCGCCGAAACACACACACACACACACACACACACACACACACACACACGCGCGCGCGCGCGCGCGCGCGCGCGAAAATGTTAACCCCTTTTGTACCAAATGGAATCTTTCTCCTTATATATAGCAGGAGTTCATTTCATAATTTAGGGGTGCCAGGTTGTGTTTTTATGAAAATTCTGAACTTTTAGCAAACAGTGGACGCCCTGATCAGACGTTCTGCGGCGTCTGATCTGGGCCTGCACTGTTTGCCAGGGCATCCGTTTTGGGATTTCTGATACTAAATGGGTTAAGATAAAAAATGTGATATTTTTCTTATTTCTGCTAAAAAAAATAAGGTTGTGGATACTCGTTAGAGCCGCCTCGATGATTTTAAGCAGAAATAAGAAAAATATCACTGTATTAAAATGGGCCTCAGTGGGGTTAAACTTAAATAGGCGTGTTTTCGTGATGATGGTTATGTAAATTTTTAATGTGTCTAGAAATGGTATGTAAGAACTTAGTCAAGTACTACCACAGATCATTGTCAACAATAATGATATTAAACTTATGCGAAACTTATACCTTTTATGTTAAAATCGCAGCTCGTTAACAAGTCCATATAATGAGTACCCCTCTAAACCCCACTTTATTCAGAAAAATGAGGTTAACAGGTGTATACATTATTTTGCTTATTTCTGCTCCAAGACATAGGTTGGTATTCGTTAGATCCGCCTTAAGACATAGGTTGAGCACAAGACATAAATTGCAAGTACAAAATGAAGAAGTGATATTAAAATTCGGAGAAATTTGGATTGTGACTTATTTCCCAGCTAAAACTGTAACTCTATATCTGTTATTTTTGCCTGTGACTTTTCTTTCTTCATTTTTCTTCAATGAAGCAAAGCTGTTGTGTCATAATGGGGACAAAACAAGCTCTCCCTATACGAGTTTTTATCCGTACGTGTATTTTCATACACATAAGAGGGAGCGGCCCTCGCCCAGCGGGGCTTGAAGAAATATATGGGCTGCATGATGCTTCCACGCAGAGCTGAAACCGACTCGCACCAGAGTACTGGTAAACCGCTTAGAGGATCTAAGCCTGCCCAGGCAAAGCGGTGCGAGTCGGCCCGTCCATGCTTATAAACCCTATTGGTTTCATTTGGCGGCAGGGCGTTTGATGTCATTTCATCTCAATCGCGGGTAAAAGTCCGTCAAAATTGGAAGCAACGTCTCCAAAATGACCTTTACAATGTTGACGGGGACGTTAAATCTCAAATCAAACAAACAAACAAACAAAACATAAGAGTGAAATATTTTCGTAAATGCTAAAAAAAAAATTAAACTGCAAGACAAAAGAAAAGTAAGGACTATTCAAGGGGATAATCTCATCACGATGGCATGCCCATGTAGATGGTGAGTAAGAAGAAGAAGAAGAAGAAGAAGAAGAAGAAGAAGAAGAAGAAGAAGATTTTATTCAGATTCCAGTGGGCACATATGCCCATGAGGATACAAAACACAGTATGGCAAATATGATAGTGTTGTTGTGCGTAATGACCACATAATACACATATATATATATATATATATATATATATATATATATATATATATATATATATATATATATATATAGTTTCAAATAATGTGAATATTCCACAATACGGGTTTTAAATACTTTGATAAATAAATGAAGTTCAGATGCACAAACAATATTTTATTTTTGGCTAACCGGTTTCATGACATTAGTCAATTTTCAAAGCCTTTATTTAAGTATAGCGCTGTCCATATAATGGCGTCTTGTTACTACTAGTAACAAGACGCCATTATATGGACATCGCTATACTTAAATAAAGGCTTTGAAAATTGACTAATGTCATGAAACCGGTTAGCCAAAAATAAAATATTGTTTGTGCATCTGAACTTCACTTATTTATCAAAGTATATATATATATATATATATATATATATATATATATATATATATATATATATATAGAGAGAGAGAGAGAGAGAGAGAGAGAGAGAGAGAGAGAGAGAGAGAGAGAGAGAGAGAGAGAGAGAGAGAGAGGGGATCTTACACGAGTGTTCATGTATTATTGAATTTATTAAACGAGTTGAGGAAAAGGGATAAAATGCGAGGCTTTGCCGAGCATTTTATCCCTTTTCCTCAACGAGTTTTATAAATTCAATAATACATGAGCACGAATGCAAGATTCTATTTATCATATGACATATAAAACGCATTTTATTCACGATTGTTTACAAAAATGTCAATATTCCGTCATTAGTAAACGCGACGCCGTTAAGGACGTCGTACATGTAACGTTAGGGAACGTATCTAGCTAATTTGCATATTTAATCCACTAGTGGATTATCGAAAATAATGCATGGTGTTATTACACTCTCAGACGCGACGTCATATATAAACATGTCCGTGAAGTTGGCTGCAAGTTGCCAGTTGCTTTTTGCCTATTCAATCTGCAACTTCCAAATGGCAGCAAACTTTACATTCTGGATGCCAGTTGCAAACTCTAAAACTCTCTCAAATCGAATTGGCAGCTGACTGCCAGTTTAGTTGCCACTGACCAATTCAATAGAATTTGCGAATTGGCATCTGGCTGCCGTTTGTCAGTTGCCTATTCAGTTATATGCTCTAAAACTCTTTCAAATCGAATTGGCAGCTGGGTGCCAGTTGCCAGTTGCAAATTCACTAGAATTTGCGAATCGGCATCTGGCTACCGTTTGTCAATTGCCTATCCAGTTGTTAAACTCAAACCATCCAAAATCGAATTGGCAGCTGGCTGCCAGATGACAGTTGCCAATTCATTAGAAGTTGCAAATCGGCATCTGGCTGCCGTTTGCCAGTGTCCGATTCAGTTGTGATGCTCTAAAACTGGGTGCCAATTGCCAGTTACGAATTCGCTCGAATTTGCGAATCGGCATCTGGCTGTCGTTTGCCAGTTGCCTATTCAGTTGCTAAGCTATAAAACCCTCTCATATTGAATTGGCAGCTGGCTGCCAGTTGACAGTTGCCAATTCACTAGAATTTGCGAATCGGCATCTGGCTGCTGTTTGTCAGTTGCCTATTCAGCTGTTATGTGATAAAAACCCTCTCAAATCGTATTGGAAGCTGGCTTCCAGTTGCCAGTTGCCAATTCACTAGAATTTGCGAAGCTACATATGAGTGCCGTTTGCCAGTTACCTATACAGCTGTGATGCTCTAAAACCCTCTCAAATGGATTTAGCAGCTGGCTGTAAATTGCCAGTTGTTAATTCACTAGTTTTTCGAATGGGCATCTGGCTGCCGTTTGCCAGTTGCCTGTTCAGTTGTTATTTTGTAAAACATTCTCAAATCGAATTGACAGCTGTCTGCCAGTTGCCAATTCCCTAGAATTTGCAAATCGGCATCTGACTACCGTTTGCCAGTTGCTAATTCATTTGTTAACCTCTAAATCCCTCGAAATTCGAAATGGCAGATGGCTACCTCTTGTCAGTCGCCAATTCATTAGAATTTGCGAATCGGCATCTGACTGCCGTTTGCCAGTTGCCTTTTCATTTGTAATGCTCTAAAACATTCTCAAATCGAATAGGCAGCTGTCTGCCAGTTGCCAATTGCCAGTTGCCGATTCGCTAGAATTTGAGAATGGGCATCTGGCTGCCGTTTGCCAGTTCCCTATTCAACTGTTATGCTCTAAAACCCTCTCAAATTGAATTGGGGGACTGGCTGGCAGTTGTTAATTGCCAATTCACTAAAAAATTCGAATCGACATCTGGCTGCCTTTTGCCAGTTGCCTATTCGGATTTTATGCTTTAAAACATTCTCAAATCGAATTGGCATCTGGCTGCCAGTTGCCAGTTCGCTACAATTTGCGAATTGGCATTTGGCTGTCATTCGCCAGTTGCCTATTCAGTTGTTAAGCTCTAAACCCTCTCAAATCGAATTGGCAGCTGGCTGCGAGTTGCCAATCCACTAGAAATTGAGAATTGGCATCCAAACATACTGATATAAAATTTTGACCAGCTTCTGAATAGTGCTGGATAGTAATAACAGACAGCGGAGAAGGCGTAAAACGAAAAACCTGTTCTTAAGTCTAGCAAGGTAACAAAATTCAGATCAGTCATATACATCCGGCCTCCGCCCATCGGGCTTGGCGAAATAGACTGGGCTGCATGATGCTTCCACGCAGAGCTGAAACTGACCGCACGTGATTACTGGTAAACCGCTATGACGGACTAAGCCTTCCCAGTCAAAGTGGTGCGAGTCCATGCATATTGGTTTCAGTGGGTGACAGGGACATTAAAGCACAATCAAACAAACAAACAAACAGTCATATACATCGGGGCTTAGGGAAAAAGACTGCATCTCTAAATTTAGGTACAACAAACTACCGTAACCGGTCTTGCTATTTACCGAAAACAACCATCAATTATCCAAGTAACTAGCATCCGACACGTTTATTTATTGTCTATTGTTTCTAGCACAATAATGACTGAAACGGTTATATTATAGAGGATGTTCAAATTGACCTCCGGGTATGTATAAAGTTGTTTAAAATTGACCTCCAATTTTACCAGGCGCACCCTATCTGGTGCACATATCGCCATTTCCATGCAAACGTTAGCCATATATGGCTCGAACAACTGTGTTACCGCGACAAATCTCTCTAAATTATCCTTCGTCTAAGGAAAGAATTCCCTAGCACCACGAAAACATGCCAAATTATTTTTGACCCCCTTGAACCCCACTTTGTAAAACTTGGATTTACAGGGGTATACATTATTGTTCTTATTTCTTCTCAAAACCATAGATTGTGGGTACTCGTTAGAACCGCCTCGCCGAGGCGGTTCTAACGAGTACCTACAATCTATGTTTGGTGCAGAAATTTGAAGAATATCAGTATTTTTATCTGAGACTTTTTCCTTTTATTTTTTATTTGTTGTTGTTGGTTTTTGTCTACCGGCCCTTTAAAGATTATTTTACTCATATCCAGCCGATAGTTAATCAGAGGCGGGCGAAAACTGGAGTACCCGGAGAAAAACCAAATAACCTTCCGTTGCAGAGCTTTTCGTCGCACGGGCTCGAATCCATAGCGGTGAGAGGCCTAATGATTAAGAGTAAGCGCTGTTATCCACTGGGCAAAGGAGGTCGAAAGAATCCGTTCGAATCGGCAATGGGGAACGAGACATCCGTGCTCAATGAATTTTTTAAATTCACAAGCCCAAGAATAAGGAACAAAACCCCACCCAGTCATAGCGTAGATCCAGACATAGTTGTGTCCCTTACAACGTACAAGACTGTGACGTAACAAAGCGCAAAAACATTGATTATGGAGAACCGATACATATAAGAAGCTATAAAGCTGGGCCTTCAGAATTACTAGTATTCGGAAATTGAGTATTACGGGGATAAGATGGTTCTTCCATCTTAACCGAAATATAACAATGTAATTTTCCGCCATGAAGTTTGGAGTGGTCCATTTTCAATTATAGTGGTGTCAAGTTTGTTTTTGTTTTTAGCAAACAGTGTAGACCCAGATCAGACACCGCGTTGCCAATGACCCAGGAAAGGGCCGCTAGGCATATACTGTATACGGGTTAAACAATAAATGAGGTTTTTCATCTTTCAATTAAACTGAAAAAATGACCATTAGAAGAGATGGCAAATCTCCGCCAAAGGGCAGTTGAATAAAAAATACAATAACACCAAAAAAAAAACAAAAAAAAAACAGCTAGTCCTCATGTACATTGCTGGAAAGTATCCATAAGAAATTGCATAGATTACATGTGTACGAGTATTAGGGTTTTCATGACCAGATGAAATTGACATGGTTCGGTGCGAGGCGGACCGTCCATGCATATAAACCCTATTGGTTTCATTGGGCGACAGGGCTGAAGATGTCATTTTATCTCAATGTCGGGTAAAAGTCCCACACAATTGGAAGCAACGTCTCCAAAATGACCTTTACAGTGTTGAGGGGGACCTTAAACTTAAATCAAACAAAACGAAAAACGTACAACCTTGGGTCAAGTCCTTCGAAAAAAACTATGGGTTCTAGAGAAAGAAAACATTCAAAGGATGTTTATGTTCTGGCGATCATAAATTTATCTGGTCAAGGGAGATAACTCATTTACGATAGCACCTACAGGTGCGGCTCTTGCTCGTGATATGCCTTCTTAACCCTTCTCTTGCTGAATATTCATTTAAGCCACACCCATTTCTGTCTATCAACCAATCAGATTACTTGATGTAATTTATTGCTACACATTCATAAACTGAAGGTCAAACAGTGCATATCCTGATCAGATTCAGAAGCCATCTGATCTGGATCTGCAATGTTTCCAAAGATAGGGGTTGTCGTGAACAGCAAGAAAAGGGTTAACCTCGTGTATTATTGTACCAAGTACCGTCAACACGTTAAAGAGTGTTGGAGTATTTGTTTGATTTGAGGTTTAACGTCCCCGTCAACACTGTAAAGGTCATTTCGGAGACGTTGCTTCCAATTTTGTGGGACTTTTACCCGACATTGAGATGAAATGACACCTCAAACCCTGTCGCCCAATGAATCCAATAGGTTTATTAGCATGGACGGTCCGCCTCGCACCGCGGTTCCTAGACAGGCTTAGATCCTCTAAGCTGTTTACCAGTACTAGTGTGCGGGCCGGATTCAGCTCTGCGTGGAAGAATCATGCAGCCCATATATTTCTTCAAGCCCCTATGGGCGGGGGCCGGAGTGTTGGAGTAATGGTGATCACAATGTTATATTGTCAGGGGAGATAACTCAAATCCCATCGTTCTAGCACATAGCATGCCTTCCAATCTCATGTTCAACTACAAGTACCATCGGTATATCTCAAAAGGTGTTGGAGTTATGGCGACCAGAAAGTGATATTGTCAAATGTCATGGGAGATGACTCATACCACCATGTCAACCAGAATTTTGGTTCTTATTCATGGCACGCCTTTCTTAACCTCATGTACAATTGCACCAAGTACCATCAATATACAATAGAACGTCAATGGCTCGAACACTGATGGCTCGTTTACCATGGCTGAGTCGAACCCATTTTTGAGTCCCTAGGGAATGAAGGATAATTAAGTAGATTTCCGAGTTTTATCTTTTTTATCTTGTAAATGTATGCTGTGTGTACCCATTAGAATCGCCTCAAGAGGCGATTCTAATGAGTACACACAACATACATTTCATTATAGAACATCGAAAAAATGTCCCAATATTAACCCCTTTATGCTTCCTGGCAGTAACCCTCAGTGGTTCGAACTACCCCAGTCTCGAATAGAGTTTCGTGGTCCCAAAGGTGTTAGAGCCATTGAAGCTCGACTGTACCTCAAAGTGTGTTGTAGCTATGACGATGACAATGGATACCTATCATTCGATTTATGGGTATCATTAATTAAGATCGATTTATGGATATCCATACAGTAGAACTTCATAGCTCGACCCCCGATGGCTGGTTTACCATGGATGCGTCGAACCCGTTCTTGAGCCCGCAGGGAGTTCCTCCAAATACGATATAGGGGTAATTTAGGCTGATTTTCTTCCTTTATCTTGCAAATGTATGCTGTGTGTACTCATTAGAATCGCCTCGATGAGGCGATTGTAATGAGTACACACAACGTACATTTATAATACAGAACAGCGAAAAGATATCCACAATTATCTCCATTATGCCTCCTGGTATGGCACTAAAAGTATCCATCTGTGACTCGAACTACGCTGTCTCGAACAAATTTTCATGGTCCCAAAGTGGTTCGAGCCATCGAAGTTCGACTGTATATGGATATCCATAAACCAGCGAAATGATGGATAGCCATATTTTGATTCATTGATATCCATAATTGGAATTAGTGTGTGAGTGTTTGCGTTTTACGTCTCAGCAACAGCTAAGGTCGTACGGGGTCGGGACCTCGCTTTAAAGACTCATCTGCAAGTCTAGAGAAGCCCGGGATCGATCCTGCAACCGCTGGTTTACAAGGCGTGTAGTATAACCACTACACTACGGAGGCTTCTATTGGAATTAGTGATATCAATAAATCGAATTATGGATATCTATAAATATGGGTTAAATAGTAAAACGGCACCCCATATAGGCCAGTCTATACAGTGGCCTGTTTGTTCACCTTCTATGTTTTCGACATCGCCCAAGGACCGTAAGTCGAGTTGAGCTGATGCTTCCTAGGAGGCATTGGGGCACAATTGAGATCCAGAATCGCTAAGACACCCAGGATGGAAATTCTTTAAACGACATTTAAACCCAAGTCAGATTCAGCCAAAACTGGATTGGAGGCATGAGGGTGACATTAAGATTCAAAATTCATCGGCGGAAATCTTTTTCTTGCACGCCAGACAAGGAAATCCGTGATTTTACCCTGGGATAGAAATTTATGTTCTGACCCTGGTGTTCCGACCCAGGCAACTAACATAAATGCGCTTCAATTCTATTCAACTGTCGGAACTACTTCCGCACTCCTTTTATTTTGTAAACAATATACATGTGCGAGCTGTCAAAACTAACCGGAGGTGTTGTGCATGAAAAAGAATCCAATATGGGGTTCTGTTGTAGATGGGCGTTTCCAACCCTCCGGATGACCGTGCTGAGCGGAACCTCGGCGTAGCCCCGGTTCCGCACAGCACGGTCATCCCTCGGGTTGGAAACGCTCATCTACAACAGAACCCCATATCAGATTCTTATATTGTTCCGCTCGAACCGAAAGTCGGATGCTGAAACATGATGCTAGGCATCAGGGCGATATGGGAGATTCAGAACTACTAAAATTGTTCCCTTCCGGTATCCAAGATGGCCGCAATCTTGAAATTCTCCGAACGATATCTCCTCCTGAACCGAATATCGGGTTGAGCTGAAGCTTGATGGGAGGCATTGCGGGAACATGCGATTCAGAATTCCTGACATCACGAAAACTCGCCTGTATAATTTTGATCCCTTGGACCCCAGTTTTATATGGTAATTATGTTATATTAAAGGGTTATCCTTTGGAAACAAGGAATACACCACAGAAGTAAAACATATGGAGTGTACATGTTTTCTGGGCCAGACTAGCTTGTTTCGGCCTATTAGGCCTCATCAGTGACCCTCAGATATGTTCCAAATTCGACAATGGAATCAATGATCCCAAAGGATAAGAAAATATAATCTACACTATGATGTAGGGCAGGGAGACGTTTTACCGCCGCCACACATTCCCACACATCAGCTGTAGTGAAGTTAAATATGTTCTATAAAAGGGTTATCCTTTGGAACCAAGGAATACACCACAGAAGTGAAAAATATGGAGTGTACATGTTTTCTGGGCCAGACTAGCTAGTTTCGGCCTATTAGGCCTCATCAGTGACCCTCAGATATTTTCAAAATTCCACAATGGAATCAATGATCCCAAAGGACAAGAAAATATAATCTACACTATGATGTAGGGCAGGGAGACGTTTTACCGCCGCCACACATTCCCACACACCAGCTGTAGTGAAGTTAAATATGTTCTACAAAAGGGTTATCCTTTGGAAGCAAGGAATACACCACAGAAGTAAAACTGGGGTTTACAGGGGTAAACCTTCTTAAAATTTTCGTGTGTATGTGTGTGTGTGTTTGTTGTTTTTGTTGTTGTTGTTGTTATTGTTGTTGTTGTTGGTGTTGTTGTTTATTTTTTTCGTGGAAAAGTTTACAATGCATTTGTATAGGCGTGTTTTCATAATGAGTCAGATTGAGTTGAAACATGATGGACAGCATCAGGACAAAATGAGGTTTCAGAACTGTCAAAATCATACTGTTCTGATATCCATGATGGTCACCTTGGCGACGAGCTTGAAAAACTTAACCCTTATCTTGCTGAATATTCATTTAAGCCACGCCCATTTCTGTCTGTCAACCAATCAAATTACTTGATGTAATTTATTGCTACAAATTCATAAACTGAATGCCAAACAGTGTAGATCCTGATCAGATGGCTTCTTCAGAAGCCATCTGATCTGGATCTACACTGTTTGCACCGATTGGGGTTGTCGTGAACAGCAAGATAAGGGTTAAAGTAACATCCCAGCAAGCCAACGAGGTGCCCACAATATTTGCTGGCTGAGATTAGATACCGAACGGTTTAACAGATTGAGTCAAAACTTCTTGGGAAGAATTGGTGCATCAGGCCTAAAATAAAAGTAGCCGTGTTTCCGCTTACCCGAGCGACCCTGCTTCAGACCCTAAGACTCTACTATTTTTATCAATAAAAGAACAAAACAAAATTAAAACACCCACCCTACCAGTTTCAATTTCCGACCCCACCCAGTGTCGTCTTTGCATCTTCGCACAGTAACTTCGTGTTTTTAGTATATTTTCGTAGTTTTTTGGCATTAAGTACCTGCCAACCTACAGAGCTGACTTTTTGAGCATCTAAAATGAATTATGATATACAGTGAAAGTCTCAACATGCCAATTTTATTATCAAAACACATATACAAAAACAAAAACACATAAAAAATACAGGTCAGACCCTGTTTTTTTTGTTGTTTTTTTCGGGAAAAAAATAAATAATAAAAAAAGTTTCTCCTACCTACCGACCAAAACTTTTTTCAGCATGTTAGCGGAAACACAGCTATTTTTCTTTTTCACGCCTCATGGAGATTGATAGAAAACTGCCAAAATTGTTGCGTCCCAATATCCACAATAAAAATGGCCGCGCCGTGTGAAACTTTTTTTCAAACGACATCTCCCGCACCTAAAATCAGATTGAACATTGTGTAAGTATACCTAATTTAATGCCACAGAGGACTTTTTGATATTAAATCGTCATCAGTGAGCTAGGGCAAATAAAGTTTCAACCCAAAGTATGTGTTGGGCACTCATCAACCTGTGTAGCTCATGAGACAAGATCACGAATACCCGCCTATATAATTTTGATCCCCTGGAACCCAACTTTTATATAGTAAAACTATGGTTTACAGGGGTAAACCTTATTTTGCTTATTTCTGCTCTAAAATATAGATTATGGGTACTCGTTAGAACCGCCTTCTAACGAGTACCAACAGTCTATATTTTGAGAAGACATAAGAAAAATATCATTTTTTTTTTTCATCTAAACATTTTGCTTCTCTTCGGTGGTAAAGTTTACAATGCATTTGTATAGGCGTGTTTTCGTAATGAGAACTGAAATGGGATTAGAAGTATTGAGTCGACATGGAGATTTCAGAATCGCAAAACTCGTTCCAATATATGGTGGCCATTTTGAAAATCCTCAAACCACGTATGTTCCGTAGTGGTGAGTTATACTGAGCCAATGGGAGGCATAGGGGTGACGTGGTGATTCCGACCTGTTAAATTCATTCTGTTCCGATACCGAAGATGGTCGCCATAGTCGGTTTGATTTGTTTGTTTGATTTTAGGTTTAATGTCCCCGTCAACACTGTAAAGGTCATTTTGGAGATATTGCTTCCAATTTTGTGGGACCTTTACCCGACATCGAGATGAAATGACATCTCAAGTCCTGCCGCCCAATGAAACCAATGGGGTTTATAAGCATGGACGGGCCAACTCGCACCGCTTTGCCTGGGCAGGCTTAGATCCTCTAAGCGGTTTACCAGTACTCGTGTGCACGTCGGTTTCAGCTCTGCGTGGAAGCATCATGCAGCCCATCTATTTCTTCAAGCCCCGATGGGCGGAGGCCGATAATCGGTTTCAAGCCGAAACTTGACGTAAGGCATTGGGGGTAACATGGAAATGCAGAATTGCTGAAATCGTTCAGTTCCGATGTCAGCGGCCATACCAGATCTGCTCCCGAACTGTCAGTCGGATTGGGTCGAAACTTAATTGGATGGACATGGAAATTTAGAATTGATCCATTTGAGGTTTAACGTCCCCTTCAACACTGTATAGGTCATTTTGGAGGCGTTGCTTCCAATTTTGTGGGACTTTTACCCGACATTGAGATTAAATGACATCTCAAGCCCTGTCGCCCACCGCTTTGCCTGGGCAGGCTTCGAATGTTAGAATTGCAATGAAAAACCTTCCATTACGAAAACACCCCTATACAAATACATTGTAACCTTTATCACCGAAAAATGAAAATTTTAAAATGAAAAATTTTAATATCTTTTTCTTATTTCTCCTAAAAATATAGATTGTTGGTATCCGTTAGAACCGCCTCATTGAGGCGGTTCTAACGAGTACCCACAATCTTTATTTTAGAGCAGAAATAAGAAAAATAAGGTATACCCCTCTTAACCCCAGTTTACTATATAAAAGTGGGATTCAAGGGTCAGTATTATATAGCCGTGTTTTCGTGAATTTCCAAAACGGTCGCCATGGCGACCATCTAAGAACACCTTCACCCTCCATCCTGCACTAACATCGTGTTCTTGTTCTCTCAAAGCCTAAGACGAAAAATTAATCAGGGGCATCAAGGCAACATCCAGATTTTGAATTGTTAAAGAGAATCCGATCTGACCAGTCCGACCATGGCATAATGCAACATATCATGATCAGCTCATTCAGGTGAGCGATTTCTGACCCACTCGGGCCTGTAAGGCCCCCGCCCATATGGGCTTGAAGAAATATATGGGCTGCATGATGCTTCCACGCAGAGCTGAATCCGGCCCGCACACGAGTACTGGTAAACCGCTTAGAGGATCTAAGCCTGCCCAGGCAAAGCAGTGCGAGTCGGGCTGTCCATGCTTATAAACCATATTGGTTTTATTGGGCAGAAGGGCTTGAGATGTCATTTCATCACATTGTCGGGTAAAAGTCCCACAAAATTGGAAGCAACGTCTCCAAAATGACCTTTACAGTGTTGACGGGGACGTTAAACCTCAAATCAAACAAACAAAACTCGGGCCTGTAGTCAATATTACGGTCATGAGCAGGTGCCAAAGGCTTGACCAGGAGAGCAGGAAAGAATAACAGAAAGTGGATATATCTTCAGAAAGCTTGAAATGAACAACACATGATGGATATATATCATAAATGAAGAATCAAGAAAGATTTGACTGAGGAATGGCATCCGAGGCCCGAAGAGCTTTGCGGCTCATGGCCGCGAACAGACTAACATTTAGAGGCGTAGTCACTGTTTGTTTGGTTGGTTGATTGATTAATTTAGGGTTTAACGCCCCCTTCAACACTGTTTATGTACTTTTGGAGACGTTGCTTCCAATTTTGTGGGATTTTTTTTAACCCGACATTGAGATGAAATGGCATCTCAAGCAATGTTGCCCAATGAAACCAATAGGGTTTATTATCATCGACTTGCACCGCTTATCCTGGGCAGGCTTAGATCTGCGCTTACCAGTACTCGAATGCGGTCAGTTTCAGCTCGGCGTGGAAGCATCATGGAGCCCATCTATTCAGTTCTTCAAGCCCCGAAGGGCGGGGTCCAGTGGCATAGTCATAACACCCTGACTTCCTATGGAACTTTATGATGAGACTTCTCGAGACAACCGTCTCGGACTGGTTAAGGTTTTCTTCCTCTACATTAAATATCTGCCTCCGTCCGTGTAGACCACCAGTCCAAAATGTCATTTTTGATGATTTTTTTTTTTATATTTTAGTTTTTATTTTTTTCTCAAACACTCATCTCTATATTCCCTGTCCTGACCTACAGCAATTTTTCGCCCCACCCACGAGTACTGGTAAACCACTTAGAGGATCTAAGCCTGCCCAGGCAAAGCGGCGAGTTGGACCGCCCATGCTTATAAACCCTATTGGTTTCATTGGGCGACAGGGTTCATCTTAATCTCGGGTAAAAGTCCCACTAATTGGAAGCAAACGTCTCCAAAATGACCTATACAGAGTTGACGGGGACGTTAAACCTCAAATCAAACAAAACAATTACCTACAGTATTCTAAACAAAAACACAATCCTCGTAAACGGCATCTTTAAAAAGAATTGCCTGTAAGAGCCAGCACCTCACGTGGGAAAACGACTCACAGTAGCATTTACCGATACCTCCGTAGGATGGATATCTATCTATCTATCTATCTATCTATCTATCTATCTATCTATCTATCTATCTATCTATCTATCTATCTATCTATCTATATATCTATTTATCTATCTATCTATCTATCTATCTATCTATCTATCTATCTATCTATCTATCTATCTAGAGAATTTAAGCCTGCACAGGCAAAGCAGTAAGAGTCGGCCCATCCATGCTTATAAACCCTATTGGTTTCATTGAGCGACAGGGCTGAGAGGTGATTTCATCTCAATGTCGGGTAAAAGTCCCACAAAATTGGAAGCAACGTCTCTAAAATGACTGTATACAGGGTCGTTAAACATAAAAAAAAAAACAAAAAAAAAAAACATCACGATAACACACCCATGCGATATAGTGCATTTTTTCACATCTCCAAAATGGTTACTTTGTTGATGAACATCCGTGATTTTTCTTATATATACTACAAACATAGGTTTTGGGTGCTAGCGGTTCTATAGAGTACCCACAACCTATGTCTTGGAGCAGAAATAAGAAAAATAATGTATACCTCCATAACCCCAGTTTTGTCTATATAAAGTCGGATTTAGGTGGTGTTCCTTTTTTTTTTTTTTTTTTTTTGTTTTTTGTTTGATATGAGCTTTAACGTCCCCGTCAACACTGTACAGGTCATTTTGGAGACGTTACTCACAATTTTGTGGGACTTTTACCCGACACTTCGATGAAATGACTACTCAAGCCCTGCCGCGCAATGAAACCAATAGGATTTATAAGCATGGACGGTCCGACTCGCACCGCTTTGCCTGGGCAAGCTTAGATCCTCTAAGAAGTTTACCAGTACCCGTGTGCGGGTCGGTTTCAGCACATTTCATGCAGCACATTTATTTCTTCAAGCCCCGAAGGGCGGGGGTCGGGTGTTCCTTTCAACGGACTTATTAACATGGTATGTTTTCAGGAAAACTCTCCTTTTGGCTCTCTGCTTGCAATGTTTTATTTATACATTACGAAAACACGCCTATACAAATACATGAATACATTATAAACTTAACCGCCGTAAAAACGAAAATCTTAAAATGTAAAATTTCGATATTTTTCTTATTTCTGCTAAAAACATAGATAATGGATACTCGTTAGAACCGCCTGGACGAGGCGGTTCTAACGAGTACCCTTAATCTATGTTTTTGAGCAGAAATAAGAAAAAGAATGTATACCCCTGCAAATCCCAGTTTTATTATATAAAAGTGGGGTTTAAGTGGGTCAAATTTATATAGGCATGTTTTCGTGATGCATAGAAGGAGACGTGGTATTGTACCACCATCCATACTTCTTTCTTAGCATGATGTGTAAGTATTTTTGTTAATGCCATCGCAAGGTTATTCTTTCCATCATTTCGTTTTCCATCACGAAAACATGCCTATATAATTTTGACCCCCTTGAACCCCACTTTTATATAGTAAAACTGGGGTTTCCGGGGGTATACCTTATTTTTCTTATTTCTGCTCAAAATATAGATTGTGGGCACTCGTTAGAACCGCCTCGATCGATGAGGCGGTTCTAACGAGTGCCCACAATCTATATTTTGAGCAGAAATAAGAAAAATGTCACAATTTTTCATCATAAAATTTTCATTTTTTTTTCGGCGATAAAGGTGGCAATGTACTTGTATAGGCGTGTTTGCGTCATGAGACATTACGAACGACATCACAAAAACACGCCTATGAATAAGGCCTACAAAATAGCCATCAGAGGAGATGGCAAATCCCCGACCATAAGCCAACATGGCCTTCAGAAGACTGTTCACAAATACAGTAGAACTTCGATGGCTCGAACACCGATGGCTCGTTCACCATGTATGTGTCGAGCCCCTTCTTGAGCCCCTAGCGAAATCCTCTACATAAGAAATAGTTGGGGACAATTAAGGAGATTTCAGTCTTTCATCTTGCAAATGTATGCTGTGTGTACTCATTAGAATCGCCTCGATGAGGCGATTCTAATGAGTACACACATCATGCATTTTCATTATAGAACACCGAAAGGATGTCTAAAAGTATCTCGTTATGCCTCCTGACAGTAACCTCAGTGGCTCGAACTATCCCTGTCTCCGGCGAACAGATTTTTGAGGTCCCAAAAGTGTTCGAGCCATTGAAGTTCGACTATAGAAAGTTCACCAGAATTAAAACACACTGGTAAGCTCATAGTATATTCTGTATATGCAATGTTTATTGAGACTATCTTCGCCTAATTATACAAAGGATCGCTTCTCAACATGATGACGATCCAAGATTTCAAATGCACAAAGTACAGGTATACTGAGTTGTGGTTTTTGCACATGAAATGCCTTTTCAACCTTGTATATACATGTATGTACAATTGTGGCAATTACCAGCAATACATCTCAAAGATATTGGAGTTATAGCCATTACAAGATTATACTGTCAGGGGAGATAACTCTTAAACCAGGGCACTCAGAATTGTGGTTCTTGTGCATGACACGCCTGCTTAACCGCATGCATGCCTTACCAAGTATCACCAATATGTCTCAACGGGTATTGGAGATATAGTATCACAAGGTGGTCGTACTATTATATTGCAAGGGGAGACAACTCAAATACCACAGCACCCAGAGTTTTGGTTCTTGCGCACGGCATGCCTTCTATACCTTGTATACAAATGTACCTAGTTCCTTCAGTATATCTCAAAGGATAATGGACTTATGACCATCACAAGGTTATATTGTCATGGAAGATAACTAAAAAACCAGGGCACCCAAAGTTGTAATTCTTGCGCATGACACATCTGCTTAACCTCATGAACATCTCCACCAAGTACCATCAATATATCTCAAAATGTATTGGAGTTATGGTCATCACAAAGTGATATTGTTAGGGGAGATAGTAAAAAACAGGGCACCCGGAGTAGTGGTTCTTGCAGGAGACATGCCTGCTTAACCTCATGTACAACTGTACCAAGTACCATCAATAAATCGCAAAGAGTATTGGAGATATCGCCATCACAAGGTAGTGATTATATTTGATTGGAAGGAGAGATAACTAAAAATCCATGACACCCAGAGTAGTGGTCCTTGCGTATGACACGCCGTCTCAGCCTTGTGAACAACTATGCCGGGTACCATCAATATATCTCAAAGGGTATTGCAGTTATGGCCATCACAAGATAATCACTCTATTTTATTGGAAGGGGAGATAACTCAAAAACATTGGCAGCCAGAGTTGTGGTTCTTGAGCATGACACGCCGCCTCAGCCTTGTGAACAATTGTACCAGGTTCCATCAATATATCTCAAAGGGTATTGTAGTCATGGCCATCACAAAGAAGTCATTCTGTTTTATTAAAATGGGTGGTAACTCAAAACCTATGGCAGCCATAGTTCTTGTTCTTGCGCATAACACGCCGTGTCGGCCTTGTGAACAATTGTGCCAAGAACCATCAACGAATCTTAAAGGGTATTTGAGATATGGCCATCACAAGGTTGCGTTTACGGACGGACGGACCTACGGGCAGACGGACGGACGCCAAACTGATCGCTTTGTCCCCCGAACCTTTTCGGTCGAGGGATAAAAATAGCTGTGTTTCCGCTAACCCGACCGACCCTGCTTCAGACCTCCGACACTATTTTTATCAATAAAAGGACAAAATAAAAATTAAAACACCGACCCTACCATTTTCATATTTTATTATCAAAACAAAATCACATAAAAAATAGTCCCGACCCTGTTTCTTTTTCGGGAGATAATAAAAAAAGCCTTTCTCCTACCTACCGACCCAATTTTTTTTCAGCATGTTAGCAGAAACACAGCTATTTTTTACGCCTAATTCCGACACTTTTGAACCCCACTTGTATATAGTAAAAAGGGGGTTTACAGGGGTAACCCTTATTTTTTTATTTCTGCTCTAACATATAGACGATGGGTACTCGTTAGAACCGACTCAATGAGGCGGTTCTAACGTGTACCCACAATCTATATTTTCTGCAGAAATATAAAAATCACATTTTTTCATCTTAAAATGTTTTATTTTTTGGCGGTAAAATTTACACTGTATTTGTATTGGCGTGTTTTCGTAATGAAGACACGTTCACTTTAACTTTTTAAGCAAAGCGAGTACCAGCTTTACGTCATCTGGATCTTTGCCTTTTTCGTTCCGTTGTGTTTTATACCTAACCAACTGTTCCAATGATACATATTTTATCCCATAGCAGAATCCGTAATTGGTCTGGTTATAAAACAGATCCCAGACTGTGCTTACGTTTCCGTTGAAATGATCTTCACCCCAGGCCCTATCTGTAGATATTGCATTAGATTTAAATGCGTGTGCCTCCACTCTTATGTCTCTTTGCATTCCTAAAATATCCGTATCGATCTCTTTCAGAAACAGAATGTCTACATCAGTGCGCTTGCGCAGGTCGAAGAAATGGAGAACGGATCCTGAATCAATCATGACGTCATCTCTTCCTAAATAAATTGCCGGAAGTGTATTGATTGGCTTGGCAGAAGACCGAATACCAATTTCCTTGGCGATTCTTAGACAATCCTGACCATTCTGGGCATAGTTTAGAAAGCGAACTGAATTTGGATTCAATATCATTTCACTCAGAATCAAACTCTCCTCAGGGGTATCTGGAATGTGAGCAGATGACTTGAAAAAGTGATCGTTGTACAATTTTCTAATATCATATTTACATTTTGTCAGTTCAGAAGGATTCCTGGCAAAGAAGAACATAAAACGCACTTTGAAGAAGTCAGACTTAAATTTATATAGCATTTGTTCTATTTTCGTGTCTAGCCAAGGTTGGTTTCCGTACATGTGCGCTATAAGCTGTCTCATTCCTAGCTCCGTCACATTGATGTTATGCTCGTAAAGAATAGTATTATCTTTTGTGCATTCCTTTAACACTATATTTCGCATCATTTTATCTTTGCTAATATCATCGGAAAACACAGATAAAATAGAAACCTTCATGGCCAAACCTTTCAATTTCAGCTGGATTTTCATCAATTCCAACATTACTAAATTACTTAAGTCAAGTGAAAAGCCAAGCTTTCTATAAAACATAAAATCCCATGGCAAATGGCGTGCGAAACCAAGATGTTCCAGTGTGACATTCTCTGACAGAACAGTTGAAGCTGCCATCCTATGGGCACCGTTCTGTACCAAACCATTCTTGTCCACTGGAATCCGACTTGTATTTGACATAAATCCTTTATTTTGTATACTTTCTATAGTTCTGTGGAATGATGTTATGAAGTCTGATGCGTTGCGCTTGTTCTTACATGGCATCCTTGCATCAAACATCCGTCTGTCTATACCAGCACAGGATTCATAGAATCCATTCCACACTCCTAGATGTTTTTTATATGCGGACAGCACTGGTTCGGGTACTACTTTGACAAATGTGTAGAAATACGCATATACTATTTTGATCATTATATCAAATCGGTTTGAGTTTAGGTACACGCTAGGACGTTCTTGTGAAAGCCAAGTTGCTTTCTTTTTTACATTTTTGAGCTCAGATCGGACGTTTGCCTTTGCTGATAATTTGGTGGTCATATCAGCGACAACAGTCTTCCCATTTTCCGATTGTATATCTTCATTTGTACGATACGTGGCGGAGTAATTCCGTATTAACATGTCCATATAATACCGGCTATGTAGGATAAAGAGAAATGGCAAGACAGCCAGCACCACTAAGCAGCATCTACACAGTTTACGTCGCATTTTGATAGGTCACTTGCGAATGTTTGTGTTGTTGTTGTTGGCTGTTGTTGTTGTTAGTGTTGTTTCTGCGACGTAAAGTGTATAATGGCATGCACTGACCTGAAAACTCAAAACAGTATTGGCCCCGTCAAGCGATTTTGGTACTTATCGCCTATGCGAGCAGCGAAGGTTCAAGCGAGCCTGCGCATCCGCGCAGTCTCGCCTGAACCTTCGCTGCTCGCTCATACAAGCAGTGAATCAAGAGGAACCTTCAGACAGAAAGCCATATCCCTGGCCCCTCTGAATGGCTGGGCATGCACAGTTAAAATTTGTCATGACGGAATGCTCGAAGACACAAATTCGCTTGGCGGGGCTCATATAAAATACAGTAAAATTCCTATAATAAGACCACCATTGGGACTGTTCAACAGTCCCAAAGTAGGTCTCTTTCTAGAAGACAGTGAGTACAGATAACACATAGAAGGAATGAAGCAAACCTTTAAAATATGTTTTCTAAAGGAGAATAAGACTTAATTTTAGGTGGTCTTAATACGGGTATTTCACTGTAATTATACATGCTATATTAATATATAAAATTAATATACAAATGTGACGCAGGTAGAAATGAGACACACATATACGGCAGACACAAATCCGACTTCTATCACCAAGGAAAATTGTATTCAGCTTCCGTCAAGCCAAGCAATATTCTGCCAGGAATGTTTAGATAGAGAGTGTGGCATGACTGATTCAGGACCCATCCTCCATTTCATTCGAAAACTGGATCGGGCAAAGGTCCGCGTGATATAATGCTAATACTCACTTTGCTTTAAGCATTAATGTAGCCCCTACCTATCGGGGCTTCAAGAAATAGATGGGCTGCATGATGTTTCCACGCAGAGCTGAAACCGACCCGCACACGAGTACTGGTAAACCTCTTAGAGGATCTACGCCTGCCCAGGCAATGCGGTGCGAGTCAGCCCGTCCATGCTTATAAACCCTGTTGGTTTCATTAGGCGGCAGAGCTTGAGATATCATTTCATCTCAAAGTCCCTCAAAATTGGAAGCAACGTCTCCAAAATGACCTTTACAGTGTTGACGGGGACGTTAAACCTCAAATCAAACAAACAAATACGCCAACACGCCCATACATTACCACCGAAAAAACGAAAATTTTAAGGTGAAAAATTGTGTTTTTGTTTATGTAAATGTTTATTTTTGTTAATGTAAATGTAGTATTAGAAATACATGTACTGTTTGTCTCATGTGAGGTAATGGTATATATAAAAAGACCTTTATGATTTGTTCTATCATATGTAATTCGGTAGGTTTTGGGCTTTGAACAGTGTTTTATCAAGAATTATGCCATAAAGAAACGTGTTATAAAGAGATTGTGCTGTAGTAATAGGTCACATGAGACAAACAGTACATGTATTAAAATTGTCATGTCCCCATTCAATAGTCCACGGATTAAACATGAGCTAGCATTGTAAACAAGTTTGACCCATCCAAACACGCTTTACACTTGCAAGCTTGAGTATGGTCACTTACCATAAAGTATCATGTTTTTCCATGATATTCTATGGCCTTGGGACCATGGTTGACCATGTTGTTTTTTAATGGCACCACAGAACTTGATGAAGATGGTCATATACCGTGGCCTGGGGTGAAACATGATGGTCAGTTGTCCATGAATACCATGGTCTACGCCCATGGTCAACCATAGGCATAATGGTCAACCATGTTTTACCATGGTATTAACGAGACTTCAAAAAACGTAGGCGACCATTTTTGCCTTCACAAAATATATAGTAACCTAACCAAAGTGAATGTGTTCAAGATGCACGTCATCTATATTTTATAACATACCGTGATCTTTAAGCCCTCAGCCCAATAGGCAGATACTATTTTGTATCCCTACATTTTATTATTGAAACTTTGTATTTACTATCAAGTACACTGAGGTAAAAATCAATAATCATGTCTTTAATGGTGTCAATTAATAAAATTGTTATTTAGTAATTTCGTATTGTCCCAGTTACAGGCCCTCGGTCAGCTGTATTGGCCTCGGCCGATTAAAATCATATTCTTAGTGGTGATTATAGTATTGATACAAAGATCGCAAATTACAGGTCGCAAATTAGATGGTGTTTCATCACGAAAACATGCCTATATAATTTTGACCCCCTTGAACCCCACTTTTATATAGTAAAACTGGGGTTTCCGGGGGTATACCTTATTTTTCTTATTTCTGCTCTAAAATATAGATTGTGGGTACTCGTTAGAACCGCCTCGATGAGGCGGTTCTAACGAGTGCCCACAATCTATATTTTGAGCAGAAATAAGAAAAATATCACAATTTTTCATCATAAATTTTCATTTTTTCTGCGATAAAGGTGACAATGTATTTTCTAGGCGTGTTTGCGTAATGATTGCATGCTTTCTTGTCTGAATAAATATGAATTATAGAGGATCTTACACGAGTGTTCATGTTTTATTGAATTTATTTAACTCGTTGAGGAAAAAGGATAAAATGCGAGGCTTTGCCGAACATTTTATCCCTTTTCCTCAACGAGTTTAAAAAATTCAAAAATAACGAGGACGAATGCAAGATTCTATTTATCATATGACATTACAAACGCATACGTCGTCAATGACGTCGTATATGTAACGTTACGGGGTGTATCTAACTAATTTGCATATTTAATCCACTAGTGGATTATCGAATTTATTACATGGCGTTATAACACTCTCAGACGCGACGTCATATGATAAAGTAATTTATTCAAATACTTAGAAGTTTTGCTTATAAAGATAAATAAATACAAATTTCGAGGGAGGATATAAATTCCGAGGGAAGCTACTGAAACTTCAAAAGACTGGACATTGTCCATTGATTTGGTGAACATTGTCCATGGACATTGTCTGCTTGGACTCCCTTGTCAATACCCATGGACAATACTAATGAGCAGCTACTAAACATTACTTAGTCATTTTTACCCTATATCAATACATTGACCATGAAACAACATGGTACACCATAAAAACATGATGACAATGGTCAACCATGGTTACTATTTCGCCTGCGTGAGCAAATGCAGTCATCACTACACTGATCAGGGCATTCCCAAACAGGTGTGGAATGAATAACCCAGTTTCAGGGTTAACCGCATATCCTAAGTCTACTGAACTAGGCAAATTAAGCTTAGATAGTCGATATGCACAACTGTACAAATGGAGCGAACATCATTGGTTGGTGGAAGACGCATGGGTCTAACTAGGATATTTTGAGCACCATTTACGTCCGGAGCATATTCAGTGATGCACAATGTGTTTGTCCGTACAGCAAACCCGTCCAAAAATGCTGCTGCTTTAACTGGCCCGAATACCGATACCTGAAAGCTTTTGAAGCTGGAAGGATGATTTACGCAGAACCTGAAATGCCTGCTATTTGCATGTACTATGCAAAGAAAAGCAGGTATCACAACATGTAAGGCAATACACGGTCAACATAATTGCCCTTTCATCTGATTCAAGTTTCCTGAAAACAGTGTGTCACCTGAAGAAGATGTTATATTACATTTTTGCTGCTATTTTAATAATTTTTGGGGGAAATAAAAATGATATTTTCCTGCAGGGAAAATATTCCTTTCAGGCGGGGATATAGTCGGGGATTTGAAATTCGTAGCACCCGTATTTAAGGAGTTTAATGCACCTTATTTTCTCACACTTAACTATGACATGGATTTATTGAGAGGTCTCTCAGCATCTTGAAAATGGAGTTAGAAAATCAAAAAAGTGGGGAAAAAGACATAAAAAGGGGATATAAATGTACCTACCCTCTTTTCTCATTTGAACATCCAAACAATTCAAAACGACATTTCCTCTGAAACTACAAGGCCAATTGGAACCAAATTACATGTGAAGCCGCCATGGAGTGGAAGAACAAACATATATTCTGAATGTCTGGGTCACATGACCAAAATGTCCACCATGCCCATATATGGTAAAGACCTTTGAAATCGCCCGTTCTCCAGAACCAATAGACCGATGGCCTGGAAACTTGATATGCAATATTGGGGACCCGGTCCCTTTCAGATTTGTTCAAATGATGACATTTGGTTGACCTTGACCTTTCTTACGTCAAGGTCACATACGGTCACTTAGGGTTTTGTATGGCAAAGGCAGGATTTTCTGGTTCTGTTGCAGCTTATGACGTCAGAGCTGATATTTGCAACCAGCTGAATGATCCTGGGGCCATAAGATTACATTTTTTCCAACACTACTGTACTAACTGATTCCAAATTATATATACTGCGTCAGTGTGGTCGAGAAATCAAAGTTTGTTTGAGGGATCTGTGTGATTGTCACACCAATATATGGCCAAAAGTGATTTTTAATTCTGCATCTCAGGAAATACAAGACCTTGGTATGCAACATTTTGGACTTTAGACCTACTGAGATTGTTCAAAGCTGACCATAATGTATGCGACGGCAACAAAAAACAATGATTGATTTAAAAATAATTTAGCAGCAATGGTCATGCAATTGGCCTCTACTAGACCATTATGGTCGATTAAAATAAATGGCCACCAAGGGTGGGATAATTTATGCCCACTTGAGCTCTGGTGAGCGGAGTTGCCCATGGGCTCTTGTTTATAACTTTGTGTTCAGGTTAGTTATTAAAAGTCGCGTAAGCTTGATGGCAAGCGTAAACCATATTTAATTGGCGTTGTCACGATACAGCAGCCACAGTTCTCTGCTTTACTGATTGCGCTTGTTTGGTTATCTTTTATTGCTTAGCTGCATTTTCAAGCCTTCACAAACCATTTATTCGATAACCAGTGGTAGTTTGGTATGAAGTTACGCTGACAGCAATACCTCTGAAAGACAACAATGTTCAGTGAATTTAACAACGCGACCCTATTTCAGTCAGAATTTCGTCCAGTATTTCATATTTGAAGGAAAGACGTATTTGAATCAGTTTACGCCCCTGAACAATCCAGCCTCCTTTTGACTGAAGGTCTACAAAATTTGTCTGCAAACAAAAAGGAAACATTATATAATATTTGCATGGTAGAACGACGATTTTACATAAATGTTTTATAGGTTTGTTTTGGTTTTTACGATTAATTTGCTGCAGAAAAAGATGCTCTACTAAATTTAAATATCAGCATCTAATTCTCCAACTGCGGATTTGATATACTTCAGCTTATTTGCTGATTGAGACTCTGGTTTTGGTTGATCTTTTGGCAAATATGCGCAAATTGTGGTTACCAAGTTACATGAAGATGTAGAAAAGGTCAGTCGAGAGTCTATGTTGAACCCGATGTTCCCACCCTTCTTGACAAAAGTGTAGAAGAAGAAGCTTGATTTACATAGGAATCGTTACATTTATTATGCCAAACATCGTCCATGTTCAAAATATCTGACCTAAAAAGTGTCAACCTTAAATACGTTAACCTTTCATTCAGTTCATTTCATAAGTACGAATGCATTTCCGCCAGAAAGCCTGAAGGTAGGAGCATGATGCTCTGTCTCTGGTAGGGCTAACCGGAGCCTAACTATGGGGTTCCTTTGCTGCAGCATTCTAGCTATTCCATGCTGTTGAGTCCTCGTCGATGTCTCATCCCCTTATTCGTTTGGTTTTATGTTCAGAATCAGAATCAGAATTGTTACTGGTGACACGTCAAATGACATTCATACACCAGGACCTGTGATATGGGAAGTTAGTCCCTAGCTCTAACCAAAGATGTAAACTTAGCTACACAATCCTCAGCACCTTCAGCCGTCAAAATAATAGAATCGGGAAGGGCATTCCAATCTCTAATGGTTCGGGGGAAAAACGATTCTTTAAAAATATCCGTTCTTTTCCCTGAAACTTGCGAATACAGTGTCTACAGAAAAGATAGAAACACTCATGGCGGCGGGGTGATGTTGCTCGTTCGCGGAGATGTTGCATTGATGAGCTAGAAATCCATCATGCAGATTGAACAACTAATGAGTTATGACCAAGATAACCAATGATAAGGATTGAGGCCACCTGAAATCAATTAAAGTGTCCACCCCAAACCCCAACATCCGTAAACTTCTTACTGACCCATTCCAAGGTGTTTTGAATGGGAGATGCCAGGTATTTTGTATAGGTTCCTGATCATTGCCTACACTCTGTTTGTCAAATCATGATAACTCCTGATGGCTTGACATTGAAGGCCCTTTTGACAAATCTGTATGGGACAACTGGGGTGGTTGGGTGAGGAAAGGTGGCGTTTGCCTTGCGTCAATAGGGCGTCCAACTGATATTGGCTTACAGCTGGACAAGACCTGCCGTTCTTGCAGCAGGTAATGGTAGAGGAGGGATACAGTTATTTCTTCTGTTTCTGCACTCATATTTATTTTCATATTTCTCTTCTGTCCCTCACTTTCATCTGCTCTACTATCTCTTCTATCGCTTTTCTCTGGGAGAGGACACAAAATGACCAACAAGGATGGATGTACCTTTAAACCCAAAACAATCAATATACGGGACAAATATCAGTAAAAGGAACTAGTGAAAAAGTAGACGAAGAACAGGTTAATCAGTGCATCACGTGAACAAGTCCGTGAAATGAAGACCCCTAAACCCAACTTTATATGGTGAAAACTGGTGTTTACGGGGTAAACATTATTTTTCTTATTTCTGGTCCAAGACATAGGTTATGGGTGCTCGATAAAACCGCCTGTTGCGGTAATAACGAGCACCCTCAACCTATGTTTTGAACATTTATATAAAACATATCAAGGACTTTCATCAGAAAAGTAGCCATTTTGGAGATGTGCAAAATGCACTATGTCGCACGGGTGAGTTATCGTAATGTGTGACAAGAGACACAGGATAATTAAGAGCTAATGGTGAATAGAGGGACAAGGTTATCGAAGGCAGATTGTCCAATGAAAAGGTAGAAAGTAAGTGGCGTTGACATCTTAAGATGTACGTTTACAGGTTATACCACTACTCTGGGAAAAGGGAAGAAGGAAAAATGTTTAAGGGGTGGATTTACATTACATCAAAGCTCGGTTACTATTTATTTTTAATCGTGCGACTTACCAGAAAATAAGGCACCCAGTAAGATTTCAATAGAGACCTTGTAGATGCCAGTAACATTTACGTGTTTAAAATATCATACTGTTGATGTTAGTTTGTGAGCCTTCAGTACAAACTGGAAACTTTGGATAATGAATATTGAAATATACAATGTATTTATTAAATGTTGAAAGATTCAAGTCACCAGTTTAGGGAATCACTTGATAGTTCATCGCTGACAAATATGCTTGGTGATGTGTATTCACCTCACTAAATAAAAACCAGACGGAACTGGTCACCAGTAATTTTTCAAAAATATATCTGTTGGCCCCTGTTATGATACATCTGTGACCAGCGAGTAAAATAATCTATTTTATGTATGTCTTAATATGGATTTTTATCACGATCTGTGACACAGCAGGAAAAACCAGCAAAAGGGTCCATATGTATCTGAGTCCCTTGTTCATGCCCAGATTGACACAGTGTCACCAAGTTTCACATGCATGTGCAAAAATAACCACCCTGCATACTGACGAAAAAGAATTGTTTAAAAAAATACTAAAAATCCTTTAGCGCAAAAATAGTGTAAAATTTACCAAATTTCTGGGGGTAAAATTTCAATGGTCAAAATTTATGGAAACACTGGATGTAGTTACGTCATATCATGAATTTTGGTATCTTCGAGTATTGACAAATATTTTGGCTGATGCAATAAATCAACATTCAGTTGTAAGCGCAAGCTACACATAACTAAACTTAATCCAACTATTCCATTCGCATGGGGGTGGAGGAAAGTCATACAATTTTCAACCCCTTTTCCCCGCCAGATTTGCTAAATATTCACAAGTCACATAGATTAGGCTTCTATCTCAATGAAACAGCACAAACAAAGCGTGAGAATTTAGGGTGCATTAAATTTTTCGAAATCTGGTCTCAAATCCCGGACTAATATATTTCCTTTCGAACCTTATCATGCATGATAACGCGCCAAAATCGGGACAAATAACGTCACGTCACAGCGCTAATTACGTCAGTTTTAGATGTTAGAAAGGCCAAAAACGGCCGATTTAATAAATGTAATATAAGCATTAATACATCTTTAGTTTTGAATATCGGAAATATTTCCCTCGAAACATGCAAATCTTATAAACAAATTCGTGCAGTCGCACTCGTTTGTTTACTTGATTTGCAAGTCTCTCGGGCAAATATTTCCGGTATTTAAATCTAAAGATGTATTAATCTCTATATCAACAATAAGCTGGCTAAAGTGATGCTCAAATAGAACAAAAACATCATTATCAAAACTAACCACATAACCACAATGGCTGCGTTTACTCGTAATATGCAAACGCTAGGTTCAAAACCAATCTAATATCGTCTGTCTTCTTGGTTCGTGCTGAGGCCATCCTTAAAAAATTCTTGGTTTTGCTGTGCTCCTATCTACCCACAAAGATTGCCCCTACCCAAAGAATTTTATTACCATTCTGAGGAAAAGATTTGTTTTTTTCTTTTTGAAATCTTGATTAAACTCAAATTTAACACACTAAGCCAAATTTCAAGAAGATGACATTCTTGTTTTTTTTTTTTTTTTTTTTTGTTTCAGAGAAAATCTGGCTGGACATTTCATGTGAATGGTCTGCCTATTTCAAGCCTAATTTTCTCTGAACAATCAGAAAATAAGTACTTGAAATGATGTTTCCGGTTGTTATATGGTGCTTTAAGGGTCGAATATCTTTTCAGATCTAAAAAAAAGACCTACCTACCTACCGACCTCACATATGATGGGTAGGAGTACAGCAAACAAATTGTTTTAAGGATGGCCTGAGCAGTCTTGCTTTTACTGCTTGTACCTTTCTTCTTCCAATCACCTGTCCCCATATTGTTCAACCCCAGGAGCATTAATTAAGGCTCCTGATTGTATAATACACGACGGGATAGCTGTACTTCGACTGTTGCAGTCTTCGTCAGGTCTCAATCTAGCAAATCAATAGATGGCTGCCGAGTTTTGGTCTAAACATACTTCTTTCCAGTAGTGGGGTAGCTACTACTCACGTCGTTTTTGGCAGGTATGATGCAAACAGTCTTAAACCATGAACCCGACAAAAGGGCAGGGAGAATGAGTTTTCGCATGCACTTGTGTAGAGCTGGCTAATCGGAGCTGAAAAGATAACCGATTATCAGTCCTGTCATTGCCATCGATAATCGATTAGTAATCGCTGAGGTTTTTGTCATAATTTTACCTATCTTGCTTTCTGTCTGAGCAGGACTCGTACCATATGTTGCAGTTTACCATATGTAGATTTGAACAGACAGGCCTGAGCAAACAGTGTAGACCCAGATGAGGCGCCGCAGAATGCGGCGTCTCATCAGGGTCTGCACTATTTGCCACTCATCCAGCTATTTTAGGCATAACTTTGGGTAGTAAATTGTACCCATTGTTATGCATAAGAATTTATTTTTCTGATTCCCACTTTCACCCCACTGTGACCTAATAGTGCTATAAATATCTTGTTAATCTTTTTATAGAAGATTCTAGAAAACTGAGTCACAGATTAATTTCATTTTTGTAAACAACATGTTTACAAGGAAAAGTACTTCAGAACCTTCCAGAAAGTTCTGGGTTGCATTATTTTTAGAAAATTACCTCATCTTATTCCACAGCCCTCTGGAATGTTCTAGAGAAATCTTAGGGTCTATAAAAGAGCTTGATTTTTCTCATTGAGTCAGACTTTGGAGTTTGATGTTTGGGCATTTAAGAAAAGTTATTTCTAAATTCTGTGTTGGATTGTTAAAGGATATTACTTTTCATTTTGGACTGTGAATTCTGTGGGATCAAGGAAAATAGATTCATTCAGGATATTTCATAACAGAGCTAAGTACATTTAATTTTCTTACTTCTACAGGTTAAAGTTAACTTGTAAATAAATTTTGTTAAAATTTTCCAAAAGGCTTGTTTGCTTTTTCTTTCTGCTATGCCTGGCTCGTAACAGAAATTGGGGGCTCGTCCGGGATAAAACCATTTGAGCATTTTTAAACCGACATTTCATGTGACGGCAGGTAATTGTCATTTCTTATCAAATAGATTTGGCAGTTGCTTCACAAGATTGGTATTTCCCTATAGGCATATAGGGGATTGTCATTTCATGTGAACTGACATTTCAGGTGAAATAGTACTTGTCATTTCATGTGAATTTTTTGTTGGGCTTGTCATTTCAAAAAAAAAAAAAAAAAAAACTTTGTCAAATTAACCTCAATCTGTATTTCCATAAATACTTTATAAAACAAACAAAAAGCAAACATGTCGTTTGATTTGAGAAGCTTTTTGGCTCAGCCTACTCAGGAGTAGTTTAATCTGGCCAAAAGGACAGATTTGCTAGAAATTGCTTCCCATTATGGGGTCACTGCTGTCAAAACAAGCATGAAGAAGCATGAAATTAAGAATATTTTGGTACAGTTTTTTGTTGATGAAGAACTTTTCGATCCATCTGCTTTGTCTCTCATTATGGTTTCACATACTGAATTACAAATGAGACAAATTGAAATAGGAAGGCAAATTGAATTAGAGAAGTTCAGATTAGAAATGGAAGAAAGAGAGAAGGAAAAAGAAAGAGAAATGCAGAGACAAATGCAGATGGAAAAATTAGAAATGGAGAGGGAAAAAAGAGAAATGGAGGAACGCCTTCAGAAAGAAAAATTAGAAAAAGAAGAGCGACTTGAAATAGAAAGAGAAAAATGGCATTTTCAACTTAAGATGAAAGAACTGGAACTCCAGAGTCAGGATAGGGTGAAACCTACCCCTGTTTTTGACTCTGGTAGTTACTTTGATGCCACAAAGCACATCAGATTAGTTCCGCCATTTCAGGAAAAAGAGGTAGATAAGTATTTTTTGCATTTTGAAAAAGTTGCAGAAAATTTAAAATGGCCAAAAGAGCATTGGACCTTACTTTTACAAAGCGTTGTTGTCGGAAAGGCTCGAGACATTTACACTCAGCTAACTGTCGAGCAAAGCTCAGACTATGATCTTGTCAAGGAGCTTATTCTTAAGGCATATGAGTTGGTCCCTGAGGCTTACAGGCAGAAATTTAGGAATTGCAAAAAAGAAATTTCCCAGACTCATGTAGAGTTTGCTCGAACCAAAGAACAGTTATTTGATAGGTGGTGCTCTTCTAAAAAAGTAGGCTCTAATCATGAAAAACTTAGACAGCTTGTCCTTGTTGAAGAGTTCAAACGGTGCATAAATTCAGACATTAAGTCTTTTCTTGATGAGAGACAGGTTGAAACTTTGGAGGAAGCTTCTCGTTTGGCAGATGATTACGCTTTGACTCATAAAGTCTCATTTGTGAACAGGCCTTATCCTCGAAAACCTTATAATCCACAGACAGGTCCAAGATTCTATCCCAGTAATCCTTCTGGTAGTTATAGCCATACATCTAGTACTATGCCCAAACTTTCTGGTGAAAATAAAAGCCAGAATCCTTCCAAACCTTCTGGTGAAAACAGAAGCCAGAATTTTTCCAAACCTTCTGGTGAAAACAAAGACCAAAATCCCTTATCTCAATCTCAAGTAGTTTGTTATTATTGTAAAAATACAGGTCATTTGATCTCTGAGTGTTTAAAATTAAAGCGAAGGAAAGAAAGAGAACGACAAGAGGAACTTAAGCCTACAGGCTTGACTTCTATAAGGCCAAAACCACAGTCTTGTGTAAGGGAGGAAACTCTTTCTGATACCAAATTATCTGGGACTGATTCAGTTATGGAGATGTATGAACCATTCTTATCAGATGGTTTTGTGTCACTAAATGGTGACAGTTATGCCCTTCCTACCCCTGTTAAAATCTTACGAGATACCGGAGCTTCTCAATCTCTTATTCTTGCAGATACTCTGCCTTTTTCTGAGAAGACTTCTTTGGGCCAAAGTGTCCTTATTCAGGGTGTGGAATGTGGATTTGTTAATGTTCCGCTTCATAACGTTTATTTGTCATCAAACTTGGTATCGGGTTCAGTGGCTGTTGGTATTAGACCTTCTTTACCTTTTAAAGGTGTTCATTTGTTGCTAGGCAATGATTTAGCTGGAGATAAGGTTGTGGTAAACCCACTTTTGACTACTAATCCTTGCATAGACCAACCGCCTGATCCCATTGAGCAGGAAATTCCTGATCTTTATCCGTCTTGTGCAGTCACAAGGGCTATGGCACATAAGGCCAAGCAAGCTGATGGGAAGCAGGATTTTGATTTTACTGATACCTTTTTGGGTCAGTCTTTTAATGACGAGATAACAAGGTCTCTGTCTTCAAGCCTGTCTGATCAGCAGACAGATTTTCATGAGAATAACTCATCTTTAGATCTAGGCCATGACAAAATGTCCGGGTCTCAACTAGCTATAGAACAGCACAAGGATCCTGAAATTTCGCCTTTGTTTGAAAGGGCTTTAGATGAGCAGGAAGTATCTCAGGTCCCAGTCGGTTATTATGTCAAAAATGACATTCTTATGAGAAAATGGCGTCCACCAGACGTCTCAGCAGAAGACGAGTGGACTGTCAACCATCAGATAGTGGTTCCACAGATTTACCGTCCTGAAATATTAAACTTGGCACATGAAACTCCCATGTCAGGACATTTAGGTGTCAATAAAACCTATCACAAGATTCTTAATCATTTTTACTGGCCTGGGTTAAAATCAGATGTTTCTCAGCATTGTAGGTCCTGCCATACATGCCAAATGGTAGGAAAACCCAATCAGACTATACCTAAGGCTCATTTGCAGCCTATACCTGCTTTTGATGAACCTTTCAGTCGAATAATTATAGACTGTGTGGGTCCCTTGCCCAGAACAAAGTCTGGTTGTGAATATCTATTGACTATTATGTGTGCTTCCACACGTTTTCCTGAAGCCATTCCACTAAGAAATATCAAAACTAAGACAATCGTCAAGGCCTTAGTGAAGTTTTTCACATTTGTTGGGCTTCCTAAATCTATTCAGTCAGACCAAGGCTCAAATTTTATGTCTGGAATATTTCAACAAGTAATGCATGAACTTGGCATTGTACAGTATAAGTCATCAGCCTATCATCCTGAAAGTCAAGGCGCCCTTGAAAGATTCCATCAAACATTGAAAAACATGATAAGATCATATTGCTTTGACACAGAGAAGGATTGGGATGAAGGCATCCATCTCCTTTTATTTGCTGTTAGAGAATCTGTGCAAGAATCTCTTGGCTTCAGTCCATTTGAATTAGTATTTGGCCATACTGTTCGTGGTCCTCTGAAACTACTCAAAGAGAAATTTCTCTCCAATGATGACACCTCCCTGAATTTACTTCAGTATGTGTCTGATTTCAAAACTGGACTTTCAAAAGCTTGTGAGGCTGCTCGGACCAATCTTCAGTCAGCCCAAAGGAAAATGAAACAGCTATATGACATAGGGACAAAACAAAGGAATTTTAAACCAGGTGATAAGGTACTAGCTCTTTTGCCTATTCCAGGAAAATCGTTGCAGGCCAGGTATTATGGTCCATACAATGTAGACAAAAAGATCAGTGACGTAAATTACATAATAAACACTCCTGGGAGGCGCAAGCTAAAGCAGCTATGTCATATTAACATGCTTAAGGAATACATAGATAGGGACAATACATCTTTAACATCAGTCAATCTAGTTAGCTCTGTTCCACTTAATTCATGTGACAATGACTGTGAGGATATTAATTCAGTGAAGTCGGATCCCACATAATCAAAACTTCAGAATTCTGACATTCTACGGAATCTTGACCAGAAACTGTCACATCTAGAGCCAAATCAGCGGAATGAACTGAAACAGCTGATTTTTGAATATGAACAATTATTTCCTGACATTCCAACACGGACAGACAAAATATTTCACGATGTGGACATAAATGGGTCTAAACCTGTAAAACAACACCCATACAGGATGAATCCTGTGAAACAAAAATATCTTAAAGAAGAAGTTCAGTATCTATTAGACAATGACTTTATTGAACCAAGCCAAAGTGAATGGAGTTCTCCTTGTATTCTAGTACCAAAACCTGATGGGACATATCGTATGTGTACAGATTTTAGGAAAGTTAATTCCTTAAGTAAAACAGATAGCTTTCCTATTCCAAGAATGGATGACTGCATTGATAACATCGGGAATGCCAAATACATAACGAAATTCGACCTTCTGAAAGGATTTTGGCAAATTCCACTCACAGATAGAGCAAAGGAGGTTTTGGCATTCACAACACCAGACGGATTATTTAACTATAAAGTCATGCCATTTGGAACGAAAAACTCTCCGGCAACATTTCAGCGCTTAATAAACATGGTAATTGCGGGGCTGGAAGGCTGCAGTGCTTATATCGATGATGCTATCATATACAACGACCAGTGGAATCAACATCTTGGGACTATTCGAGCATTCTTTGAAAGACTGAGTAATGCCAAATTGACAATCAATCTTGCTAAAAGTGAATTCTGCCATGCAAGTTTGACATTTCTAGGTCATGTTGTAGGTCAAGGTCATGTGAAACCCATTGAAGCTAAAGTTGAGGCTATCTCAAATTTTCCCGTACCCACGTGCAAAAGACAGCTGATGCGATTTCTTGGTATGGCTGGTTATTACAGAAAGTTCTGTAATAATTTCTCTGTCATTGCTGAGCCTTTGACAAATTTGCTCAGTAAAAGAACAAAATTCCATTGGAATGCAATATGCCAAAATGCTTTTGATAAACTTAAAGCCATACTCAAGAGTGAACCAGTTCTCTTAGCACCAAACTTTGAAAAGGAGTTTAAGCTAGCTGTAGATGCTAGTGATGTAGGTGCAGGTAGTGTTTTGTTGCAGGAAGATGAAAATGGTGTGGATCATCCAGTTTGCTACTTTTCCAAAAAGTTTAATAAGCATCAGAGAAATTACTCTACCATAGAGAAAGAGTGCTTGTCTCTGATTCTTGCTCTGCAACATTTCGAAGTTTATCTTACCCCTACTACTGCACCGATTGTTGTTTTCAGTGATCACAATCCACTGACTTTCATACACAAAATGAAAAACAAAAATCAGCGGTTGCTCAGGTGGAGTCTCATGCTACAAGAGTATAATTTAGACATAAGACATATTAGAGGGAGAGATAACATTATCCCTGATGCCCTTTCATGAGCTTGAACAGTGTCAGGAATTGTGTTTTTCTTTCATACTGAAGTGGATTGTAGATACATGTAATTGTATATGCTATGTTCAATATTTTATTAATCTTAAAGCAAAAGAAAGCTTTATTACATAAATCTTTCTTTTCCTCGAAGAGGGGGAGTGTTATGCATAAGAATTTATTTTTCTGATTCCCACTTTCACCCCACTGTGACCTAATAGTGCTATAAATATCTTGTTAATCTTTTTACAGAAGATTCTAGAAAACTGAGTCACAGATTAATTTCATTTTTGTAAACAACATGTTTACAAGGAACAGTACTTCAGAACCTTCCAGAAAGTTCTGGGTTGCATTATTTTTAGAAAATTACCTCATCTTATTCCACAGCCCTCTGGAATGTTCTAGAGAAATCTTAGGGTCTATAAAAGAGCTTGATTTTTCTCATTGAGTCAGACTTTGGAGTTTGATGTTTGGGCATTTAAGAAAAGTTATTTCTAAATTCTGTGTTGGATTGTTAAAGGATATTACTTTTCATTTTGGACTGTGAATTCTGTGGGATCAAGGAAAATAGATTCATTCAGGATATTTCATAACAGAGCTAAGTACATTTAATTTTCTTACTTCTACAGGTTAAAGTTAACTTGTAAATAAATTTTGTTAAAATTTTCCAAAAGGCTTGTTTGCTTTTTCTTTCTGCTACGCCTGGCTCGTAACACCATCAAGTAATCGATTAAAAGCAAATCAGAAATGATAATCATTTTTGTTGAATTTATCGATCGATTAATCGATTATACGATTAATCGTGCCGGCCCTACACTTGTGTCTTTGTGGAAAAACAAGAACCAACTGACAAGATTTTACACCAGGTACCTTACCGAAAATTGCCATGAGCTTCTCAAGAAGAATGTTCTTGTCTTTGTTCAGGTGGACCCGAGAACAAAGATCTGAAAGTACTCGTATCAAGTGATGTAGTTGCCATTCAGCACAAAATTGAATCAAACCAAAAAGAAGCCGATGGTAGTCTGATTTTACACCTAGAGTTTGCATGTTCCCTGGGAGGTATCACAACCCTCGTGCTCAGTCCTGATACCTACGTTTTCGTTCTACTTGTGCATCATTTGAGCCAGCGAAATGTTGATAACATTTTCTTCAAGATAGGCAGAAAGAGTATTCTTGCTGACTGCCCCAGGCATATTCCAGTTCTCACTGTTTTCAGGAAGCTAGAACCAGATGAAATGGCAGTTATGTTGTCTATGTATTGCCTTACAGGTTGTGATGCCCGCTCTTCTTTTCATCGTATACGCAAGAACAAAGGCATTTCAGGTTCTGCGTATATCTAAATCAGGCCTTCCGACTTCAAGAACTTTTAGGACTTGGTTGTGAGTCAAATATCTCATCACCTAAACAAATCCGTGAAAAGAACACCCCCTAAACCCCACTTTATATAGAGAAAACTGGGGTTTACAGGGGTATACATTATTTTTCTTTTTGCTCCAAGACATAGGCTGTGGGTACTCGTTAGAACCGCCTCAATGAGGCGGTTCTAACGAGCAATCAAAACCTATGTTTGCAGTATAAATAACGAAAATATCACAGAAGCCATTTTGGGGATGTGAAAAATGCACTGTGTGGCACGGGCGTGTTATCGTAATGTCAGGGCCAGTTAAAGCAGCAGCGATTTCTTTCGTAGGTTCACTGAATACACTCAGGACATCAATTGGGCTCAGAAGTGGAGGCAATGATCAGGAATCGATACAATTAACCCTAGGGCCGGCACGATTAATCGTATAATCGATTAATCGATCGATAAATTCCACAAAAATGATTATCATTTCTGATTTGCTTTTAATCGATTACTTGATGGGTACAATTTACTACCCAAAGTTATGCCTAAAATAGCTGGATGAGTGGCAAACAGTGCAGACCCTGATGAGACGCCGCATTCTGGAGCGTCTCATCTGGGTCTACACTGTTTGCTCAGGCCTGTCTGTTCAAATCTACATATGGTAAACTGCAACATATGGTACGAGTCATGCTCAGACAGCAAGCCAGATAGGTAAAATTATGACAAAAACCTCAGCGATTACTAATCGATTATCGATCGCAATGACAGGACTGATAATCGATTATCTTTTCAGCTCCGATTAGCCAGCTCTAATTAACCCACAGCTCTAATCAGAGACACCAAAGGGAAAGAAACACAAACATGAAACAACAGACCCTAATGGAAACATCAATAGCGGAAAGCAAAAGGACAGTTACTTTCCCACAAAATAGGGGGGGGGGGCTTAAATCGATTTTACGTGGCCACAATCCTCGCCCTTACTTCCGTCGCGATTAAGACAAATAATTTGTTCAGTCCGCATGAAGGCCTCCTTACTCATCAGTGAAACATCTCCGTGAAAACAAAAATCAAACAACCATAGAGATGAAACAACGGTGAGGACTCGACAGCAAGAAACAACTGAAACGCTGGAGCAAAAGAAAACGAACAGTTAGACTGATGGGCCCGACCAGAGACAGAGCATCAGGCACCAACACAAGCCTGAACGTTGAAACCGTCATAGAATCTGAGGCCTGACCCACCGGCGTGCAATTAAAGAGGTAAGCAAAGTTGTCAACCGTTATTGGGTTAACTACCATGCATGCACCATATAACATCTATGTTGTACCCAATCTTTTTATATCGTAGAATGATTTTACGAAATTGGGTGCTGAAGTCATTGCGGTTATATATTTTTCTGAATTTATATACTAGGTCACCATAAAATTCAGGTTCCGATAGACCTTGTTGCAGAAGAGATTTAAGTCCAATATTGAATTTTGAATGGAAATCAGAATGACATCTATAAAATTTTGAAAAGGCTTTTCGTAGTTTATGGTACCGATATCCCTGATTAAGAAGTTTAGCCGTTAACAATTTATTTCCAGTGTTGAAGTCAGTTACATGACTACACACTCTGGCAAATCGAAATAATTGCAAAATACAAACGCCACAGGATGGCGCACGAGGAACATCACCATCCAAAAAAGGAAAATTTGAAATCTCAAAATCAAAATCATCGCGTTTATCATAAATTTTACAAGAAACAAACCCATCTACAACAGACAGATGTAAATGCAAAACCGGGGCCTCGGTATAAGAAGAACTGAAGTTCTGGGAGGTAAATTTGACTGATCAAACCATCGAAATAGGTATTGTGTGTGTGTGTGTGTGTGAATTCGGGTTTAACGTCGCTTTCAACAATTTTTCAGTCATATCACGACGGTGTCTGGTTGCGACAGGGAGCTCAATGCTCACATTTATAGTGCTGCCTCACTGAAGTATCATGTCCCAGACACATTACATGATACCACACCCAGTCACATTATCCTGACACTGGATCGACCAGTCCTAGCTCTACCCCGTAAATCTGAGTGCCAAACGAGGAGCAGCTAGTACCATTTTTAACGACTTTGGTATGTCGCGGCCCAGGGTCGAACCCCAGACCTCCCGTTCCCCGGAGCGGACACTCTACCAACTGAGCTATCGGGGCCGGTAAGAAATAGGTATTATCAGTGTTTAATAAATCATCCAAATATCTAGAAGTGGGGCTAAAAGCTTCAATGATTTCAGACTGGTTTTCAGCAAAAAGGGACATCATGAAGTCTCTCTCATAACAGAACAAAAAGGCGTTTTTGGATGGGTCGAACTTGTTTACAATGCTTTCTCATGTTTATTCCGAGGACTATTGAATGGGAATATATAGAGAATAGCAGGTGAGTGTCTTTTGATATCAAGTTTATCAGGCAAGGCTTCGAGAACGCTTGTAGAATCGCGAGGCTTGCCGAGCGATTCTACATGCGTTCTGGAAGCCGAGCCAGATAAACTTGATATCAAATGACACGAATCTGGTATTCTGTTTATCAGTTTATTCCCTTGTACACTCTTAAATTAACAATTTACGATCAGTTATTGATAGTCTCCAGTGCGTCCAAGCATTCTGGCGGTCGATATATTTAGTATCAGCTGACCATATTTTTCCTATGATATTTTTTTTTGGAAGAGTCTATTTGCAGTCAACTGCAAATAGCCAAAAAACGTTAAAATGGCTATTTGCAGTCAACTGCAAATAGCCAGAAAACGTTAAAATGGCTATTTGCAGTCAACTGCAGATAGCCAAAAACGTTAAAATGGCTATTTGCAGTCAACTGCAAATAGCCAGAAAACGTTAAAATGGCTATTTGCAGTCAACTGCAAAATAGCCAAAAAACGTTAAAATGGCTATTTGCAGTCATTTTATATTCCTGCCATTTACACGTGTGCCCATCGAAATTCAGATCAGGCTGCGCATCCGCGCTGTCTATTCATAGTCTTCGTTGTGTGCTCTTCGCATCAGGTTAACAGGTCCATGAAATTATGGCTCCTCTAAACCCCACTTTATATGGAGAAAAGCGGGGTTTAAGGGGTAATTATCACCATTCTTTATTTTGGTGCAAACACGTAGATTGTGGGTACACGTTAGAACCGCCTCATTGAGTCTGCTCTAACGAGCACATTCAATCTATGTTTAGACTAGAAATAAGGAAAATATACTTGATCTTCATTCAAATAAGAGGGCCATGATGGCCCTGGATCGCACAGCTGGTCCTTATGGCAGGTACTATAAAGTGGAGTGGACTGTTTGAACAATTTTTGGCTGACAGTGGCCCAAGGAACATTTCTGTGAAATTATTTCAAAATCAATCTAGCTATTTAGGAACTTAAGTCATTTTAAGGGTTATATTGTATGTCACTATCTGGGTATCTTGTGGACACATTGAGGGTCAGGTCCTAATAACAGGCTCAGTCTAACAAACAATGACTCTTGGTGTGTGTGTGGGGGGGGGGGGGGGGGGTGAATCACTTTGACAATATAGAACTGACTTGTATGTCACTATCAGGGCACCTTGTAGACATTGAGGGTCAGGTCCTAGTGCACCAGACGGATCCCTTTGACAATACAGAGCTGACTTGTATGTCACTATCTGGGCACCTTGTGACATTTAGGGCCAGGTCCTACTGCACCAAACGGAGATGAACGGGCTCGGTCTTACTAACAATGACGCATGGTGTGTGGGGGTGGGGTGGGAGTCGGGATGGGTGTGTTTGGAACCCTTTGACGATAAAGAGCTGGCCTGTATGTCACTATCTGGGCACCTTGTGGACATTGAGGGTCAGGTCCTAGTGCACCAGATGGAGATGAACAGACTCAGTCTAACTAACAATGTTGACAAGGGGTGGCCCTTTGTAAAAGGTACCAATCTATTCATAAAATACCCCTCCTGACCAAGGTATTCCAATTCTGAGCAAGTTTGATGATGATTGGACCAAAAACTGTGGCCTCTAGAGTGCTAACAAGGTTTTTCTATGATTTTACCTACTGACCTACTTTTTGGCCCCACATGACCCATATTAGAAATTGACCTAGATATTGTCAAGGTGATCATTCTGAGCAAGGTTGATGATGATTAGAATAAAATTGCGGCCTCTAGAGTGTTAACAAAGTTTTTCTATGATTTGACCTACTGACCTACTTTTGACCCACATGACCCATATTCGAACATAACCTAGCCTAACCTAGATTAGTTCTAAAGAAGCCATCTGATCAGGATCTCTACTGTTTGTCTACCAGTTTGTGAATTTGAACGAAAAAGTATACAATGTAGTCTGATTGGCTGATAGTAAAGATGTGACTTATTATATTATTCTCATTTGATCAGCCTCGTCGAGGCATTTCTACCGAGTAACCGCAATGTATGTTATGTGCAGAAATATTAAAATTAACAGGATTTTTTAATCTGAAAATTTCAATTCTAGGGTGGTAAAAGTTTTAATATAACATAATATAATGTGAGTATAGGCTACTTTCGTTGTGTCTTGTTTAAATCTTAAAGTAAGAAAATTACGACAACACCCCACTTTCTTTATTCTGAAATGACTCAGGATGTATCGGTGTATATTGAAATAACGTGAGTTGCTCGCCTAGGGCGTCCGAGATATGTTTATCCAAAGTTTGTGAGTGTTGTGTATTAACTCCATTTTGTACCGAATCCCACAAAACGGGTCATAGCAAAAAAATGCAGGCCCAGATCAGACGCCACCGAGCTCGGCTTTTGTTCAGAACCTTCTTATTGCAAAAAGTTCAGCCATTTGTTTTATTTTTAAATATATTTAGAAAACACTTCACACCATCAAATTTTGAAATTGACTTGTGCTATATACATGTATAAGGTTGACAAATTCGGGTCGGTACGAAATGGGTTAACCTGATATGCACGACAGAGCTTTAGTTGCTTTAATTAGCACATCCCAGTTTAGTATCAGAAATAAGACTGGAGTTTAAAGGCCTTCTCAACACTTTTTCTTAACGCAAGATCACGTTATTTTATGGATTGTTTGATTATCTTAATTACATAGAAAAAAAGTGAAGTTTAAAATGACAAACCACAAACCATTTTTTTTACATTGCATTAACCCTTATTCTGCTGTTCACGACAACCCCTAACTTTGCAAACAATGTAGATCCCGATCAGATTAGTTCTGAAGAAGCCATCTGATCAGGATCTATACTGTTTGTCTACCAGTTTGTGAATTTGAACGAAACCAGTATACAATGTAGTCTAATTGGCTGATAGTATAGATGTGACTTATTATATTGTTCTCGTTTGAACAGCCTCGTCGAGGCTTTTTACCGAGTATCCGCAATGTATGTTATGTGCAGAAATTTTAAAATTATCAGGAATTTTTAATCGGAAAATTTCAATTATAGGGTGGTAAAGGTTTTAATATTATATAATATAATGTGAGTATAGGCTCCTATGGTTCTGTCATGTTTAAATCTTAAAGTAAGAAAATAACGACACAAACCCACTTTCCTTATTCTGAAATGACTGAAGATGTATCGGTGTATATTGAAATAACGTGAGTTGCTCGCCTAGGGCGTCCGAGATATGTTTATCCAATGTTTGTGAGTGTTGTGCATTAACCCATTTTGTACCGAATCCCACAAAACGGGTTATAGCAAAAAGTGCAGGCCCAGATCAGACGCCACCGAGCTCGGCTTTTGTTCAGAACCTTCTTATTGCAAAAAGTGCAGCCATTTTTTATTTTTTAAATATATTTAGAAAACACTTCACACCATCAAATTTTGAAATGGACTTGTGCTATGTATAAGGTTGACAAATTCCGGTCGGTAAAAAATGGGTTAATCTGATATAGACGACAGAGCTTTAGTTGCTTTAATGTGCTATCAGAAATTAGACTGGAGTTTAGAGGCCATCTCAATACTTTTTTGTCATATCGAGCTTGTCAGTTTACCTATCCCCACTTTTCTACTGAGTATACGTAAGCGATTAACCAGTATGGCGCAAATTCTATTGTTTGAAACTGACAGCTGCCCTTTTGAAACAGTGAAAGAAAGAGAATGAATGTAGAGAAGATTTCATGATCAGTTTTCACGACAGAATCCGCCCCCACCCATAGGGGCTTGAAGAAATATATGGGCTGCATGATGCTTCCACGCAGAGCTGAATCTGGCCCGCACACTAGTACTGGTAAACCGCTTAGAGGATCTAAGCTTGTCCAGGAACCGCGGTGCGAGGCGGACCGTCCATGCTAATAAACCCTATTGGTTTCATTGGGCGACAGGGCTTGAGATGTCATTTCATCTCAATGTCGGGTAAAAGTCCCACAAAATTGGAAGCAACGTCTCCAAAATGACCTTTACAGTGTTGACGGGGACGTTAAACCTCAAATCAAACAAATCCACGACAGAATATAGCCGTCTCCGGCAGGTATCGAATCCGCATCCTCCTGATCACCAATCATTCGCGCATGCGACTGAGCTACCGAGTCCGGCTTCAGAAATAAGTCAACACCCATGTAAAATTAGGTCTTCATATATGGTTATTTAAAATGAATTTTCCATAACAAAACAAAAAAAAAAAAAAAGCTGCGACGTGATTTTAAACAATGTGGCATTGGCGACTAGCATAGACTCAGATCAGACTGAGCTTAAGCAAGTGCAGTCTGATCAGAGACTTTGGTACGCTGAAGCAATGCAATTCATAGAACCGTTATTGAATCAGTAAACATGCGGGCTCATCTTGCCTTCACCTTAAAAACTACCACATTATTTGAAATCCTGTGTCGAAGCTGAAGTTTACCAAGGGTCACAATATAGAAAGGAACAAAATTACATGAATATACCCATGAAATATATAAAAAAGAAATAATTTATTTATACATGTATAAACGTGATCTTTTTTTATTTCCCTATAATTTTGGATTAACGGCCCGGCCATGAATATTTAATTTATATCGAGGACAAAACACCTGGTCATCCGTTAACAAAACATGCCTTTTTTATATAAAATATCAGAATTTTTCATCATGAAATTTTCGGTGGCAATATTTACAATGCATACTAATTTTAACAGGGCACTGGATAGAACACAGATTGGTTGTGTATTGTAACTCAAACCGATAGGTGTGAAACTGCTATTACACACCATTAACACAGGTAAACGACGCTATCTCGACTACGGTCTAAGGGAATTAACTGATGTCAATCAAATATGGGATATCGGTAATCTGAGTGACAGTTCCTGTAGTACGAGAATTCCTGGTAATGGATATGGTCGAGACGATCATTCTGAGAAAGGTTGATGATATGTGGACCAAAAGTGTGGCCTCTAAAGTGTTAACAAGGTTTTTCTATGATTTGACCTACTGACCTACTTTTTGACCCGACATGACCCATATTCAAACCCGACCTAGATATTGTCATGATAATCATTCTGATCATGATTGTACGAAACCTGTGGCCTCTAGAGTTTTAACAAGAAAAGTTTACGGACGACGCACGACGACGCCGGGACATCTCACAGTCACAAAAGCTCACCATGACCTTCGGTTAGGTGAGCTAAAAATATAAGCTCTCGGTCTTATGGTTTCCGAGAAGAATATGTTTGAACTTTTTCCAGTATAAGTCAACAGGAGCTAATGAGCCCTGTGGCGTGGCCAATTTTGTCCCAAAGGGCATGTTTGGCAGGATTTATGTAGGCGACCATTTAGCCCCCGCCCATAGGGGCTTGAAGAAATATATGGGCTGCATGATGCTTCCACGCAGAGATGAATCCGGGCCGGATAGCACACTAGTACTGGTAAATCGCTTAGACGATCTAAGCCCGTCCAGGAACCGCGGTGCGAGGCGGACCGTCCATGCTAATAAACCCTATTGGTTTCATTGGGCGACATGGCTTGAGATGTCATTTCATCTCAATGTCGGGTAAAAGTCCCACAAAATTGGAAGCAACGTCTCCAAAATGACCTTTACAGTGTCGACGGGGACATTAAACCTCAAATCAAACAAACAAATGTAGGCGACCATTTTATGTTGCTATATACTAAATATCTAAGGTCTGTACTTCATGGTTTCAGAGAAGAAGATTTTGAAGCTTTTTTCCATTATAAGTTTATTGGAGTTAAGGGGCCACAGGATTTGGCCAGTTTGGATCCCAGGGGCATGATTGGCAGGATTCATGTAGACGACTACTCGACTTGCTACATGCTAAATACCTAAGCTCTGGGCTTTATGGTTTCAGGGAAGAAGATTTTTTTTTTTTCAATTTTAAGTTTTTTTTTTTTTCGTTTTAAGTCTATGGTAGCTACTAGGCCCATGGGCGTAGCCAATTTTGACCCAAGGCGCGCTGGCAACACTGTATCATTTCGCTATCGTACAAGCCCCTGCAGTAGCAGAATATATTTTCTTTCAGTGTAATTTGTTTCTTTTTCTTCCAGTTTGTATTGATACATTATTTTTCTTACTTCTAGTCAAAACATATATTGTGGTTCCTTATTAGAGTCGCCTCGCCGAGGCAGTTCTAACGAGTTCCTACAATTTTATGTTTTGAGCAGGAGTATGAAAGATATCAAAATTTAGTATCTGAAAACTTCCACTGTTTCACTATATGTGTGATATAAACGTGCATGTCAAAATTCAAATTCTTTAAATATTAGCCAGTCCATGTTGTAATGATAAATCTTTTCCTTCGGTGGTTTCTTTAATATGGGTCACATAGGAAAACAAGAAACTCTTTATGCATAATCAGTACATGGTATTTGAGCAGATCTTCGCAAAGACAGTTTTTCTCATGGTGTGGTTCATTATACAATTGTGTTTGTATAAAGGCGTGTGGAGACCCCCGGGGGCTGTAATGTTGACCGCATATCTATTGTAATCCTATTGAAAGATATTATAATCCTATTGATGACATTTATTAATTCAACCCTTGAGGTGCTAAGAAAAACTGCATCTGAAAATGTCGTCTGCGTATCTCATCTATTTCACATTTTTGCAGTCTAAAAGAATATTTAGGCACACAAGCAAACAGCGTGGACCCCGATCAGATTGTTCCCAGCAGTTTTATCTGGATCCACACTGTTTACAACAATGACTTTTTAATATAATCAACACATAACAACGCAGATGACAATTGTTGTGATTGGCATCTTAAGGGGTTAAAACAGTCGAGAAAAATATAATGGCACAACGAGTGAATATTGCCCCTACAAATTAAAACAAAGGCTTTAAGTTTTAAGTGAAAATTGATCTATACTGAGTCGGTCATATTTGGCCATTACCTCAGTTGGGTGCGTAGCTAAATTTAGAATTTAGCTTAAAAAAAAAAAGAAGAAGTCACTCAGTATATGCAGCCCATACATTATTTTTTTTTTTTAAATGGTTTTCTGCATTCTATTCACAAATTCATAACAAACACTGCAGATCCTGATCAGATGACTTCCTGATCTGAATTGACATTGTTTGCAAAGGCAGCGTTTGTCTTAAAACGCCTTATAAGTGTTATGTTAAATACCACAACAATTACAATTATTTTAGCCACGCCCATTGCAGAATATCAAAGAATGACATTACTCCATTTACTGTATTTATTAAGTTCACTTCTTCATGACAAACACTGTAGATCCTGATCAGATGGCTTCCTGATCTGATTATATATTGTTTGCAAAGGTAGGGTTTACTTGTCCAGCATGATAATGGTTAAATACCACACCACGCCCGTTCATTTTATAGTGAGTGTTTGCCACTACGTTGCATCGACGTTACTTAGACGTTACTGGCACATTGAGCGCCTGGTGTACACCATGCAGCGCATTCTATTTCTCCAAGCCCCGATGGGAAGGGGCGGATCATTTGTTTGTTTGAATTGAGGTTTAACGTCCCCGTCAACACCATTTAGGTCATTTTTGGAAGCGTTGCTTCCAATTTTGTGAGACTTTTACCCGGCGACATTGAGATGAGATGACAACTCAAGTCCTGCCGACCAATGAAATCAAAAGGCTTATATGCATTGGACGGTCTCATTCAGTGAGCAATTTTGTGTCCTGTCCCTAAGAAAGGGAGGAAAGAGATAGAAGAGATAGCAGAGATGAAAATGAGAGACGGAGGAGTAAGAGGAAAACGATTGGAAGTATAGAAACAGAAGAAATAACATCATCAGAAGAAATAACATCATCCCCTCTCTACCATTATCTTAACCAACTGTAAGCCAATATCAGATGGACGCCCAAGTGACGAAAGACACACGTCACCTTTGCCTCATCCCCCCCACCACGGCTCCCAAACAACCTCTCATGGGCTTTACAAATTAGTTATTTCATTTAAACAAGCAGAGAACATTGCTTAACAGTGAAACAAAAATGGAAACAATATGTGATTTAAAACTATAGGTGTCATATGTTCACACAAAATATAGACTCTATATAGCCATTTTATAGTTCCCGGCCATCGCGGCTTGGAGAAATAGATTGGCTGCATGATGCTTCCACCCAGAGCAGAAACTGCCTGCACATGAGTACTGGTAAACCGTTAAGAAGAACTAAGCCTGCTAAGGCCAAGTGGTGCGAGTCGGTGCGTCCTAGGCCTTATTGGTGACATAGGCTTGAGGTGTCTTTACGTCTCAAGCTGTGGGAAAAATCGCGCAAAAATGAAGCAACGTCTCTAAAATGTCCTAAATAGTGTTGCAGAGCACGTAAAAAATCAAAACAAACAAACATAGCCATAACGGCGAGAGTCTTAATGACTAAGAGTCAGAGCTCTAATTAACTACTAGGCCGCAGAGGCCCGTTCCATTTTAAAATATTTTGAACATCTCCAGGTGGCCTTTCTAACGCTAATAGAATGACTGCAAATAGCCATTTTAACGTTTTCTGGCTATTTGCAGTTGACTGCAAATAGCCATTTTAACGTTTTTTGGCTATCTGCAGTTGACTGCAAATAGCCATTTTAACGTCTTCTGGCTATTTGCAGTTGACTGCAAATAGCCGTTTTAACGTTTTTTGGCTAATTGCAGTTGACTGCAAATAGCCATTTCAACGTTTTTTGGCTATTTGCAGTTGACTGCAAATAGCCACTCCGTTTTTTTTTTTTCCATGTAATATTTCCATTTTTCTCAGTAGCAATAACATTTTTGTCATTTTGTCAGTGGTCCGGTTCATTCATAAAAGTGCAATGCCATGTTGACGTGATAAAGCTCACTTGACCTGAGATAGCATATCTTTATCAGGTCAATGCGTTGCAATGCAATATATATTGGGGGTAACTGATAAAACAGTTTTAAAAGATGTACAAGTTGTCTCAAATGGCATATAAGTACAGCACAGTCTCTTTATAATGTGTTTCTTTATAACACTATTTTGGATTTAACACTGTTCAAAGCCCAAAACTAACCAATTACATAGAGAAAAAATGACTTTAAAGGCCATTTAAATGTTATCTTTACCTTTTTGTTTGGATATAAAACTGTTTAACTAAGACCGTTAATGCTTGGATCCCAAAAACAGTTTCCATAATATGTTATGAGAATAGAACTAAGCATTCATGTCAATGCCCTTTACCGTTTAGATGTCTAAAATAAAACACACACGGCTGCATATCTCTCGTTTGAGCGTTTATGTGAATAAATTTTACTGGTAAACTGAGGTGGATCTCGGAATCCGGTGGCTAAATTGGTGATAAAAAGCCAAAAGCAACCATAAATATATTTTAGAATAGTGATTTATTTAAAATAAAACAAAAGATATGTAAAAACTATTTTTGAAATATCAGCATTGCCTTTATGTACCACCTATGAAACTGAACTCATTTTTATCCGCCGGTTTTCATATCAAACCTTAAAAGTATGACTATATTGATACAAATCTCTTCTTCCTACACCAGGAAAAAAACAACAAATTAAAATAAATTTGAAAGATGATTTGTGGCACATATCTTCTTTCTTCACCAGAAAAAAAAATTAAAATAAGCATTTAAGATGGTTTGTGATGGGTATTGTTTTCATAATTTGCGAAAACTGGAATTTACTGCTATCGCGGCCATCTTGGATGCCATCTCGGATTTCTTAACTCGCCATCATACCAGTTTATGCAGACAGTTTCAGACACTACTAACCCTGGTGAACATTTTGGTACTAGTATATGACTCGTTTTGCTGTACGGGTTCCCATGTTTGGTCCAGATTGTCACACAACCATTGTCTCGGAAGTAGTGAAATGGGAGAGTAACACTGCTTAAAATTACAGCAGAACTTCGATGGCTCGAACACCGATGGCTCGTTTACCATGGATGTGTCGAACCCATTCTTGAGTCCCTAGCGAAATCCTCTTCATAAGAAATAGTGGGGGATAATTAATGAGATTTTAGTCTTTTATCTTGCAAATGTATGCTGTGTGTACTCATTAGAATCGCCTCGATGAGGCGATTCTAATGAGTACACACAGCATACATTTTTATTATAGAACATCGAAAGGATGTTTAAAATATCACGTTATGTCTCCTGACAGTAATCCTCAGTGGCTCGAACTACCCCACTCCCGAACAGATTTTCGAGGTCCCAAAGGTGTTCGAGCCATTGAAGTTCGACTGTATATTGAATTTGAATCTTTTGTGCAAAAACATTAGTCTTACATAAGCGTTGATGATTCTTGTCTTGATTTGATTGGTATCAGGCAAACAATATCACCCAAGAAGGTTTTTGCGAAGACTATTTTGTGGGTATTTTGCCTCTCATTATATAATTTCAGGACAAAACAAAATATGACACTTCGACCCCTAAATTCATCTTTTAAATCTATAATTGGCTTTTTTATGCTTAACTGTATAGTTTTATCATTTTGAGCAAAAACTAATAAAAACTGCTTGCTGTAAACAAAATAGAAGCAACAGCGAAAGTTTTAAGTTACGAAAGTCTTTTTCTTTATTTCTGGCCGCCATCTTGGCCGCCATCATATATCAAATGTACCAAAAGGGTCAAAATGACCGATACCGGTCTACCTGCATTTTAGATATACAGGTACACCCGTAAATTTGCAGGTACACCCCTGAATTTGCAGGTCCATACTATGGTGTACCAAAAGGGTCAAAATGACCGATACCGGTCTACTTGCATTTTAGATAGACAGGTATACCCGTAAATTTGCGGGTACACCCGGAAATTTGCAGGTACATACAGGTACACCAGTAAATTTGCAGCTACATCCCTAAATTTGCAGGCACACTCCTATTTTAAATGCGGGTGTACCCGTGAATTTGCAGGTACACACGCATTTAGCGGCTTACCTGCATTTTACAAGTATATCTGCATTTTACGAGTACACCCCTATATTTACAAGTACACCGCTAAATGTGCAAGTATACCTCTATTTGCAAGTATACCTGTATTTTACAAGTACACCCCTATATTTGCGGGTACAATTCATTTTCTTTCACATCAGCAAAACACGCCTACCTAACGTTGACCCCCAAAACCCCGTTTTCGGACATGTAACTGGTTTAGGCCAGTTAAATTTGGAACGTTGTTTCAAAGTTAGTTCAACGTTGTTTCAAAGTTAGTTCAACGTTGAGTGCCTGTTGGGGACTCATTTTGTTGTACGAAGGGTGGGAGTATGGGTTGCTGCCGTTTGGCCCATTGTCACCCTACCAGTGCCACCTTAGAACGGTCAGTACAATTTTTCACGGGGTATGGGGACGCTTAAATCGATTTTTACATGGCCATAATCCTCGCCCTATGTTCCGTCGTACCGGCCCCGATAGCTCAGTTGGTAGAGTGTCCGCTCCGGGGAACGGGAGGCCACGGGTTCGATCCCGGGCCGCGACATACCAAAGTCGTTAAAAATGGTACTAGCTGCTCCTCGCTTGGCACTCAGATTTACGGGGTAGAGCTAGGACTGGTCGACCCAGTGTCAGGATAATGTGACTGGGTGTGGTATCATGTAATGTGTCTGGGACATGATACTTCAGTGAGGCAGCACTATAAAAGTGAGCATTGAGCTCCCTGTCGCAACCAGACACCGTCGTGATATGACTGAAAAATTGTTGAAAGCGACGTTTAACCCGAATTCACACACACACACACACATGTTCCGTCGTGGTGCAGACAAATACGTTGTTTAGTCCGCATGAAGGATTGCTTACTCATCAGTGCAGCATCTCCGAAAACATGAAACGACATCAAGGACTCGCAGCATGAAATAAAGGGGATGATGGAGCATACGAAAACCAAACTAAACTCCGATGGGCCCGACTAGAGACAGAGCATCCGGCACCAACCGACATGACTTAAACGATTAAGTAAGCCTTTAATTCGGAATTTTATGACCCCCCCCCCCCCCCCCCCACCCCTCTCTGCTTGGAGAAATAGACTAGGCTGCATGGTGCTGCCACGCAGAGTTTAAACCGACCACACATGAGTACTGTTAAATTAGAGGGTCTAAGTCTGTCCAGGCAAAGTGCTGCAAGTCGCGCCGTCCCTGCATATGTTTCATTGGCGGCAGGCTTGAGATGTCATCACAAAGTCGGGCAAAAGTCCCCCGAAATTGGAAGCAATGTTTCCAAAATAACCTATACAGCCAAACTTCAATGGCTCGAACACCTTTGGGACCTCGAAAATCTGTTCGAGACAGGGGTAGTTCGAGCCACTGAGGTTAATGCCAGGAGGCATAACGAGATACTTTTAGACATCTTTTCGGCGTTCCATATTGAAAATGTATGTTGTGTGTACTCATTAGAATCGCCTCATCGAGGCGATTCTAATGAGTATACACAGCATACATTTGCAAGATAAAAGACTAAAATCTCCTAACTTATCCCCCACTATTTCTTATGTAGAGGATTTCGCTAGGGGCTCAAGAATGGGTTCGACACATCCATGGTAAACGAGCCATCGGTGTTCGAGCCATCGAAGTTCTACTGTATATTGTTGATCTGATTCTTCGCTGGGCGCACATGTAAATTGTAGGAATTATGTGCCCGTGTTGTATTTATTTAACGTTTATTTAAGGAATGAATGTACATGTAACGTGTTTAAGGTCATTTAAGTCTGGGTTCATTTAAACGTTTCTTGGGACCCGATGTTGCTCTTGACATTTATTCCATATTCAGTAGAACTTCGATGGCTCGAACACCGATGGTTCGTGTACCTCTGTGTTGAACCCATTCTTGGGCCCCTAGGGAAATCCTCTATATAAGAAATAGTGGGAATAATTAAGGAGATTTTAGTCTTTTATCTTGCAAATGTATGCTGTGTGTACTCATTAGAATCGCCTCATCGAATGCATGTTGTGTGTACTCGATGAGGCGATTCTAACGAGTACATACGGCATACATTTTCATTATAGAACACCGAAAAGATGTCCAAAAGTATATCGTATACCTCCTGGCAGTCTCCCTCAGTGGCTCGAACTATCCCTGACTCGAACAGATTTTCGAGGTCCCAAAGGTGTTCGAGCTATTGAAGTTCGACTGTATTTTGTAGAATGGTTCTGGCTTGAGCGCTGACGCTAAGTTGCACACAGTTTACTGAGCGTCATTGGTGCGATAACGTCGCCATCGCCCAAACCTGTTTATTTTGACGTCACTGTCGTCGCGTGAGTCCATGTATTCACTGATTGTATGGACACCACTACGTCCAAACAGTTAACTATAGTATCTTTTTGGACGGGTTTTTCAAGGAAAAATTCCGTCCTTTAGAATAGCGATGTCCGTGCGGGCGGGTGAACGGGCGGCCGGGCGTCCGCGTCCCGGTTTACCTTTTGGTTAATCTTTTTTCAAAAGCCCGTCCATAATGCCATTTGGCGTTTTTCTTGTTTTCTGTACATGCACTGAGAATGTTAATGTAGAAGTTTATCATGTGACGTCGCGTCTGCGAGTATAATAACGCCATGTAATAAATATGCAAATTAGTTAGATACGCCCCATAACGTAACACGTACGACGTCCTTAACGACGTCGCGTTTACTAATGGCGGAATATTGGCATTTTATAAACAAATCATGAATAAAACTTGTTTTAAATGCCATATGATAAATAGAATCTTGCATTCGTGCTCATGTATTATTGAATTTATTAAAGGGATTAAATGCTCGGCAAAGCCTCGCATTTTATCACTTTTCCTCAACTCGATTAATAAATTCAATCATACATGAACACTCATGTAAGAGCCTCTATGTATAATTGATTCAATAATCCACTAGTGGATTAAATATGCAAATTAAAAAAATACGTCCAGTAACGTTAAATATACGACGTCATTAATGGCGTCGCGTTTACTAATGACGGAATATTGATATTTTTGTAAAACAATCGTGAATAAAATGCGTTTTAAATGTCATGTGATAAATAGAATCTTGCATCCGTGCTCATTTATTATTGAAATTATTAAACTCGAGTAAAATGGATAAACTGTTCGGCATTTATTAAACTAGTCGAACATTTGGGATAAAACGCTCGGCAAAGCCTCACATTTTATTCCTTTTCCTCATTCAACAATACACGAACACTCATGTAAGATCCTCTATATAACTCACATTCTCCATCATTATGAAGATTTCGAGCGATTTGACGGGTTGAAATAAAAGTTTTATACAGTCGATTTTCAATGGCTCGAACACCTTTGGGACCTCGAAAATCTGTTCGAGACAGGGGTAGTTCGAGCCACTGAAGTGACTGTCAGAAGGCATAACGAGATACTTTTAGACATCTTTTTTGTGTTCTATAATGAAAATGTATGTTGTGTGTACTCATTAGAATCGCCTCATCGAGGCGATTCTAATGAGTACACACAGCATACATTTGCAAGATAAAAGACAAAAATCTCCTTAATTATCCCCCACTTTTTCTTATGTAGAGGATTTCCCTAGGGGCCCAAGAATGGGTTCGACACATCCATGGTAAATGAGCCATCGGTGTTCGAGCCATTGAAGTTCTACTGTACTTAGATAAATTACATGAGCAAGAATCTCAGACCTATTTCACACAGCGACAGGCTGATATAACGTGAAGTCAAAGAGCAGGTTTTGAAACCGCACGTTACGTTATTAAGAAATGAAATTCATTTTTCTGCAGTTCATGGAAGTATGGACGCAGTGGGTCGCGTGCAAAGTAAATGAACCCCGAAGGGGGTCATGTAAACTTTGCTAGCGACCCACTGTCGTTCATACTTTCATGAAAAGCAGAAAAATTAAGTTTATTTTTTATATTTACATTATTTGCCCCTCATCACTGGGCGAAAAAAATGCTTGTAGAGCAAACTTTTAAAGCTGAAAAACATTTACACGCTGTTTTTCTACAAAGAGCGGAGCAGCGTTGACGTCATCAACGCCCGTAGAGAACAATGGTTTAGAATGACGTCATTTAACGTCACTGAAAATCATGTGATTCGATGCGTTCATTGCCGTATGAACGCAATTGTTTTCTATAGGTTTACATTAGACTTTACACTGGAAATGTAAATATTTGTATATGAATGGCGTCAACAGCGACCGAATAAAAAATAGAAAACCATTGAAAACGTAAATGTTGGAAGACAAATAAACTTAATTTGAAGCCTTGACGTTTTTTCGTTTCTGATTCTTTCAAAGATGGCAGCCAAGTCCGTTGGTAAGTTCATTCTTACGGTTTCGAAAGAATCCCTAAACTTTACCATTTTTGGTGGCAGTTTTAACATTTCGATGACAAAGTTGTAATTATAAGGCATGAATTTTTCAGTTTTATGGAGTTTATCGACGTTTATGTTCCGGCGATTCACTCCCCAGCAAGTGATTCGTCGAGGTTTACGCATCGACAAAATCCACAAAAGTGAAACTCATTCCTATAATGAACAGCATCGGGGGTTAGCGTGAACCACTTCCATTCACTTTTACTTTGCTAGTAGCTCGGACGGTTGCTTAAATACATGTACAATGATTGTTTTTCTTAAATGCATGCACAAATTGTTATTTCAGTAAATTGTAAATGAAGCTTGAGCAACTGGATGTTTGTCACAAAATCAGTGTTGCCTAATTTTACGACCCACTAAATACATTTGGTCATATCGCACGGGTGGTAATCAGGGGAACTAGCTCGAAAATGAGTCAATGGAAATTTGTTCCCTCGACACATCCGGGAACTCTCGAGCTAGCTCCATCACCAAGAAACTCGTAAACAAAGGTAGGTCTCGAAGAGTTTTATCACCATTTTTTTCTTTGTAAGCTATTTATAAACAAGAGGCCCATGGGCCACTATGCTCACCAGAGCTCAGGTGGGCACTGCCCAATTGCAGCCATGTATTTTAACATGATATTATTTTAATCTGCCAAATGAACCCCCCATATCCAAATGAGCACCCATGTGGACTCAGTATATGAACCATTAGGCCTTTTATGAAGTACAGGGTGTGGGGCATGGACCCAATGGAGCCCTGGTTTGTGTCACTAAATGTGTCTTATCACAAAGAACAAGAATATTAATGGTTTAGCAGTGGGGATCTGCATGGCTGGAGATATAAGTGGAGGGGTTGGAGCATGTCCTGTCGTTCCCAGGAAAGCCCAAGATTGTTGTCCCTAAATGTGTCTTATCATAAGGACCAAGTATATATATGGTTTAGGGGTGGGAATCTGAACGGTATCCAAGATATCCTTTCATGAAGTGGAAAGGAGAGGACTGGCCCCTGCGGACACCCCTACAGTAGGTGTGCTAATAATAAGGAACAAGAACATATATGAATATGGGGTGGGGATTTGAATGGTTTCTGAAATATATGGCCTTTTATGAAGTGGAAGGGCGGGGCACATTGCCTCAGCACAAAGAGACCCCCAAGTTGGTGTGACTGAATGAGTCTTATCATAAGGAACAAGAATATATATGGTTTAGGGGTGGGGATCTGAACTATTTCTGAGATATGTGGCTTTTAATGAAGTCAAGCGGTGGAGCAAGGCCCGGGCATGCCCCGGGAAATCACAAGCTGGTGTTAATGAATGTGCCTTATCATAAGGAAGATGAATATATATGGTTTAGGGGTGGGGCTCTGAACAGTTTCTGAGATAAAAGGCATTTTGTGAAGTGCAGGGGTGGGGCAATGCCCAGGGAGACCCCCAGGTTGGTGTCAATGAATGTGTCTTATCATACGGTACAAGAATATATATGGTTTAGGGTTGGAGATCTGTAAGGTTTCCAAGATATTGTGATATTATGAAATGGAGGGGGTGGGGCATGGCCCCAGCACATCCCTGGGGACCCCCAGGTTGGTGTCACTGAATGTGTCTCATCATAATGAACAAGAACATATATGGTTTAGGGGTAGGGATCTGAACAGTTTCTGAGATATATGGCCTCTTGTGAAGTGAAGGGGTGGGGCATGGCTCCGGCGCACCCCGGAAGACCCCCAATTTGGGGTCAATGAATGTGTCTTATCATAAGGAGCAAGAATATATATGGTTAAGGGGTGGGGATCTGTAAGGTTTCCGAGATATTGGGCCTTTTATGAAATGGAGGGGCGGGACATGGCCCCGGCGCATCCCGGGGGCCCCCCGGTTTGATGTCACTGAATGGGTCTTATCATAAGGAACGAGAGTATATAGGGTTCATGGGTGGGGATCTGAATGGTTTCCGAGATATTGGGTCTTTTATGAAGTGGAGGGGGTGGGGCATGGCCTCGGCCCATCCCGGAGGACCGCTAGGTTGGTGTCAATGAATGCGTCTTATCAATAGAAACAAGAATATATATGGTTTAGGGGTGGGGATCTGTAAGGTTTCTGAGATATAAGGCATTTTATGAAGTACTGGGGGTGCGGCGCATGGCCCCGGCACAACCTACTGGACCCCCAGGTTGACATAAAAGCATATGGCTGAGAGAAGTTTGCTAAAGGAACATTTCTATGAAAGTTTTGTCAAAATATCTGCAAAGGCTTTGTAGTTAATGCCATTTTTCAATTTTCCCCATTATAAGTCTATGGAAAATCTAAGTTGCCATAGCAACCAAACTAAAGAGCCGAATTTCATAAAAAACACAAAACCTGTAAAGGCAAATATGGTGAATATTTCCATAAACTCTCAGCCTCATAGAGCATACGTTTCTGAGGAGATGATTTTTTAAGTGTTTTTTTCTATTTTTTTTCATTTTGGTTTCCATGGCAACCAATACAAATGAGCAGTAGGCCTAAAATCATATGGCAGATAGTAGATTGCCTAAGGAATATTTCTATGAAAGTTTTGTCAAAATATCTGCAGCGGCTTAGCAGTAAATGCCGTTTTTCAATTTTCCCCATTATAAGTCTATGGAAACTCTAAGTTGCCATAGCAACCAAACTAATAAGACGAATTTCATAAAAAACACAAACTTTCAATCCCCCAACCCAAGGATGCTACAGATGAAATTCGGGCCCAATGGGCCTAGCGGCTTCAGAGGAGATGTCGTTTAAAAGTGTTGACGTCACACGACGACGCAGACGCAGACGACGACGCAGACGACGCAGACGCCGACGGACAACTGCCTATCCTATAAGCTCCCCCGGAGCCTTCGGCTCTGGTGAGCTAAAAATCCGGCAATGCAGTTCCACATAGAAATGATTTAACTTTGTACTCCGCAAGAATTTGCCATGGAAATTTGCAGCGCTGGAGTATGAATGAAAGTAAACTTTTTATTACGGAACTGAAAAATTGTCAATTTATGTCATTACGGAGATTTTGGCCGACGATTTTTCATTTTCCGTCAAAAGTACGCCCTTCACACCGACAGAAACAACATCCCTGGTGAAATGAAACATTGAAAGTTTGAAATAAGCAAAAAATAATTTGGCCGTGATTACGTAACTTGCGACTTATGACGAAATTACTGTCCGAGCTAGTCTTCTCGACAAGGAGCTAGTTCACTCGACATGGAGATAGTCCCCTCAAAAAAAGAAAATGAAACATTCATCAGATTCGATGTCTTTCTATGGTCCTACCCAGGTTATCCAACTGGTTTCTTTACCTCTGGCTAGTTGGGTAACAAGATGCTATGTCCCAAAGGCGTCCTCCAGTCGTTTCTCCCTGTTCGTTTCGCCCCCCATTTTGCACCCCTAGTTGTTTTGTCAACAGAGCCTGGTCTTTTCGCCCCCTTAGTCATTTCGCCCACATAGTTGCTTCGCCCCCTCCCATCTGGAGCGGATCAATGGATGTTGGATGGATGGATGGATGGAATGATTGATGGATGGATGGATGGATGGGTACACTACAGAAAGGGATGAGTGGGTATTTGGATGGTTTGGTCCATTGGAGGACGGATGGACGAACGAACATATAGACGGACAGACAGACGGACGGATGGGTCGGTGGGTAGATGGATGGAAGGATGGATGGAAAAAGAGAGAAAATATATATGCACACAAATGTCAGTGTCGTGTGAAGGATTGATTAAATAAATGAAGTATTTGATTCCTACAGGTAATCTTTTTGATGATTTTTGTTTTACTCAATAATCACATATTGTTCCCGCAGGTGATCTGACTATTTGTGATAAACCTAAAGTCATCGTTTAAACAAATTATGTTGTGCTGCAGTCCTAGGTACTACATACCCAAGTTTCTTGAAATCAGCCCACTGGTTCTAGAGAAGATTTTTAATGGTTTTACCATGTATGGGCGTGGTAACCATCTTGGTCATGTGACCCAGATGCCGCGAACAAACTATCGTTTCCCCTACCCATAAATGCTCAACACAGTTTTCGACTAAATTGTTGAAAGATAAGATGGTAGTTATTAGTTGCTTAATATATCACAGACTGGAAGTTATTCAGCTCCCAACCCCTAAACCATATATATCATTGTTCCTTATGATAAGACACAGTCAAAGACACAGACATTGGGTCCCTCCAGACACACCAATATGGTTACCACGCCCATATATGGTAAAACCATTAAAAATCTTCTCTAGAACCAGTGGGCTGATTTCAAGAAACTTGGGTATGACCAAGATGGTTACCACGCCCATATATGGTAAAACCATTAAAATCTTCTCTAGAACCAGTGGGCTGATTTCAAGAAATTGGGTATGTAGAACCTAGGACTGCAGCACAACATAATTTTTTTAAACGATGACTTTAGGTTTATCACAAATAATCAGATCACCTGCGGGAACAATATGTGATTACTGAGTAAAACAAAAATCATCAAAAAGATTACCGGTAGGAATCAAATACTTCATTTATTTAATCAAACCTTCACACGACACTGACATTTGTGTGCATATATATTTTCTCTCTTTTTCCATCCATCCTTCCATCAATCTACCCACCGACCCATCCATCCATCCGTCCGTCTGTCTGTCCGTCTATATGTTCGTTCGTCCATCCGTCCTCCAATGGACCAATCCATCCAAATACCCACTCATCCCTTTCTGTAGTGCACCCATCCTTCCATCCATCAATCATTCTATCCATCCATCCAACATCCATTGATCCGCTCCAGATGGGAGGGGGCGAAGCAACTATGTGGGCGAAATGACTAAGGGGGCGAAAAGACCAGGCTCTTTTGGCAAATCAACTAGGGGTGCAAAATGGGGGGCGAAACGAACCGGGAGAAACGACTGGGGGACGCCTTTGGGGCATAGCATCTTGTTACCCACCTAGCCAGAGGTAAAGAAACCAGTTGGATAACCTGGGTAGGACCATAGAAAGACATCGAATCTGATGAATGTTTCATTTATTTATGTCGAGTGAACTAGCTCCTTGTCGAGAAGACTAGCTCGGACAATAATTTCGTCATAAGTCGCAAGTTACGTAATCACGGCCAAATTCTTTTGCTTATTTCAAACTTTCCATGTTTCATTTCACCAGGGATGTTGTTTCTGTGGGGGTGAAGGGCGTACTTTTGACGGAAAATGAAAAATCGTCGGCCAAAATCTCCGTAATGACATTAATTGACAATTTTTCAGGTCCGTGATCAAGAAGTTTACCTTCATTCATACTCCATCGCTGCAAATTTCCATGGCAAATTCTAGCGGAATACAAAATTAAATCATTTCTATGTGGAACTACATTGCCGGATTTTTTATAAATAGCTTACAAAGAAAAAAATGGTGATAAAACTCTTCGAGACCTACCTTTGTTTACGAGTTTCTTGGTGATGGAGCTAGCTCGAGAGTTCCCGGATGTGTCGAGGGAACAAATTTCCATTGACTCATTTTCGAGCTGGTTCCCCTGATTACCACCCGTGTATCGGGCGGATCAGTTATACGCACAGTTCTTAAACAGGCTTATCGAGTAACCAAAATTCGTGAATTTGCGCCGCCACCCATCCTCGTAACCCCGACAGAAACTGGCAACATCCGGTAGACCAACTGCCGGGTCCTCAATCAACCAGCCATCTCGAGCCGTCTCCCGGGAGATGGGGCTTTTGAAAAAAATGATATGAAAAAAAAATGAAAAAAAGAAAATCCCGCAACTGCTGAATGAATGACAGCACCGTCGCTAAGCCCAGTCTCCTCGTCACGAAAACACGTCAATATAGTTTTGACCCCCTTAAACCCCACTTTTATATAGTAAAACTGGAGTTTGCAGGGGTAGACATTATTTTTCTTATTTCTGCTCAAAAACATAGGTTGTGGGTACTCGTTAGAACCGCCTCGGTGAGGCGGCTATAACGAGTATCCATAATCTATGTTTTGAGCAGAAATAAGAAAACTATCTCAATTTTTCATCTGAAAATTTTCATTTTTCGGTGGTAAAATTTACATTGTATTTGTATAGGCATGTTTTCGTAATGACTTTACTGAAAGACAAACAAAAATCAAAATTTAAGAAGAAAAAGAGACAACACCTACCGGAAGATCCCGAAGTAGACCACTGATGCTTTGTAGACATGTTAGGGCCGGTCTTAAAGAAAGAAGTTCCTTAACAAAGGCTTATGTATGTTCCTAAATTGTGCGTGCACTACCAACCACTAGAGTTACACGCATGGCGTTTTGCGTGAAGCTGCGTCAAGGTGTCGTCTATATGTCTATTACTAGCAAAGGCTCTGGCGAGGCTGCGCGTTATGCGCAGCCTCACCAGAGCCTTTGCTTGTCGCCTGTGCGATAAGTATCCGTTTCCCATGAGCTGACTCATATTCCTCTTAATCAGAGAACTAAAACATAAGGGAACAAGTTACACCTGAAATGTGTACAAGGGAGATAAAATTGTGAGTTCCTAACACCTTGAACCCTTTGTCTCTCAGTTTAATTCTTCTTTCCTTATGATCACACTCTTTCCGTATGCGGTAAACCCTACTTGATAAGTTTTTTTTTTTTTTGGTTTTTTTGTTTTGTTTCGTTTTGTCTTTGTGTGTTTTTATTTGTTTGTTTGTTCATTCGTTCTTTCGTTCAAATTGTTATTTCAGTAAATTGTAAAAGAAACGTGAATAACTGGGCGTTTTCCAGAAAATCGGTGTGTTCTGATTTTACGAACCTTAGTGGGTCATATCGGGATGGTCAATTATACGCAAAACTTCGCGAATTTGCGCCGCCACCCATCCTCGTAACCCCGACAGAAACTGACAACTGCCGAGTCCTCAGTAAACCAGCAAGAGTCGTCTCCCGGGAGATGGGGCTTATGAAAAATAATGATACGAAAATAAATGAAAAAAAAAAAAAAACATTGTTAAAGCAATCCTATTTAAATACATTGCAAATTTTACCGCCATAAAAATGGTAATTTTTAGATGAAACATTGTGATAATTTTCTTTTTTCTGCTCGGCGATGCGGTTCTAACGAGTACCGACAATCTATGTTTTTGAGCAGAAATAAGAAAAATAATGTTTACCCCTGTAAACCCCAGTTTTACTATATAAAAGTGAGGTTCAAGGGGGGTCAGAATTATTAGTACATTGGCGTGTTTTCGTGATGAAAAAACATCCCGCAGTTGCTGAATGAATGTCAAGACCATCGCTAAGCCACATCTTGTTTGTTCGTTCGTTCGATCGTTTGTTCGTTCGTTTGTTCGTTCGTTCGTTCGTTCGTTCGTTTGTTTGTTTGTTTGTTAGTTCGTTTGTTTGTTTGGTTTAACAGCTCAGTCAACACTATTTAGGTCACATCGAGCCGGCCAGTTTAGCTAACCGCACGTCCTGGGAAGGCCTATACATTAGCTGTTATACCAGTACTGTGCACATTCTTTAAAACTGACAATTGCCCATCTTGAATCAGCGGAATGGAGAGAACGACCGTAGACAAAATGCAATGATTAAACTCCGCCCAAGAATGTAGCCGGCCCGGCTGGTTTCTAACCCGCGATCTCCAGATACCCAGTCAGACTCGCATCCGAATGAGCTACCAAAAAACGTTTTTCTATAATTTGACATGCTGACCTACTTTTTGACCCAACATGACCCATATTAAAACTTGACCGAGATATTGTCAAGATGATCATTCTGAGCAAGTTTGATGATGATCGGACCAAAACTTGGGCCTCTAGTGTGTCCACAAGGTTTTTCAACAATCTGACTTACTGACCTACTTACTGACCAGATACGACCCATATTCGAAATTAACTGAGATATTGTCAAATGATCATTTTGAGCAAGTTTGATGATGATCGAACCAAAACTACGGACTCTAGTGTGTTCAGAGGGTTTTTCTATGATTTTACCTACTGACCTACTTTTTGGACCGACATGACCCATATTCGAACATGACTCAGACTCGGATGCTCATTCTGGGCAAGTTTGATGATGCTCGGGCCTAAAGTGTGGCCTCGTGTGTGTTCACTAGGTTTTTTCTATGATTTGACCTACTGACCTACCTTTTGACCTGACATGACCCATATTCGAACTTGGCCGAGATATTGTCAAGACGATCATTCTGAGCAAGTTTGATGATGATTGGACCAAAATTGTGGCCTCTAGTGTGTTCACAAGGTTTTTCTCTGATATGACCCACTGACCTACTTTTTGACCTGCCAAAACCCATATTCGAACGTGACCAAGATATTATAAAGATGATCATTCTGAGTAAGTTTGATGATGATCGGACCAAAACTGTGGCCTCTAGTGTGTCCATAAGGTTTTTCTCTGATTTGAACTACTGACCTACTTTTTGAACCGACATGACCCATATTCAAACTAGACACAGATATTGTCAAGATGATCGTTCTGGGCAAGTTTGATGATTATTGGACCAAAACTGTGGCCTCTAGTGTGTTCACAAGGTTTTTTTCTATGATTTGACCTACTGACCTACTTTTTGACCCGACATGACCCGTATTCAAACTTGACCGAGATATTGTCAAGATGATCATTCTGGACAAGATTGATAATGATTGAATCAAAATTGTGACCACTAGTGTGTTCACGAGATTTTTCTATGATATGACCTACTGACCTACTTTGTGACCCAACATGACCCATATTCGAACCTGACCAACATATTATCAAGATGATCATTTTGAGCAAGTTTGATGATGAATTAACATAAATTGTGGCCTCCAGTGTGTTCAGAAGTTTTTTCTATGATTTGACCTACTGACCTACTTTTTGACCCGACAACCCGAACTTGACTGCGGTGTTGTCAAGATGTTCATTCTGGGCAAGTTTGATGATGATCGGATCAAAACTGTGGCCTCTAGTGTCTTCACAAGGTTTTTTTTCTGATTTGACCTACTGACCTACTTTTTGACCCGACATGACATATTTCGAACTTGACCGAAATATTTTGTGGTGGTACAATTTGTGTGCAAGTTTATTTAAAATCAAATCATAAATGAAACAGCTATCATGCAGACAAAATAGGCAATTTTGCCCTTTCAGGGGCAGTAACTCCGTAACACATGATGGGGTATGGCTGGTTCAAGAAAGGATCCCAGATCTCATGGTGGTACAAGTTGTGTGCAAGTCTGGTTAAAATCAAATCATAAATGAAGATGCTATCGTGCGTACAAGACCAAAATAGGCAATTGTTGCCCTTTCAGCGGCCGTAACTCCGTAACACATAATGGGATATGGCTGGTTCAAGAAAGGAACCCAGATCTCATTGTGGTACAAGTCTGGTTAAAATCAAATCATAAAAGAAGATGCTATCGTGCGGACAAGAAATTGTTTACGCACGCACGGACGCACGGACGACGGACAAAATGTGATCACAAAAGCTCACCTTGTCACTACGTGACAGGTGAGCTAAATAAAGTTTACCCCTGCAAACCCTAGTTTGTCCATATAAATCTGGAGGGCCAAGGGGACCAAAATTATATAGGCGTGTTTTCGTGATGTGATAAGAGAAACAAAATTACCTCCCTTGAGAATGTACCTACACAATGTAGGGATCGTGTGTATACCCGTTTACAGTTAAGTATTCTTTATGATAAAGTCTTCAATTCGCTAAATGCATAATGAATTGTTTTCAGTAACAATGCAAACTGAATTTTTGGACGATGTAAAAAACAATGGGAACCAGATAAAATTTCAGATGGGTGAGAAACAAAAAAAAATCACGCTAACAGATGTGTAATCAGCTAACGATCTAGAATTTAATATAGTAGATACATTGTCAGTTTATTTAAGGTTAATGGGAACACCTGGCAGATTTTCCCGCCATTTTCCAAAGGGAGACAACTGTCGGGACTTCCTATTCGCTTTTCTATAAGCCGTGTCCCATTGAAAAATGGATCTACTCTTAAAGGAAAGAATTTGCTCCTCAGGAGCAAATTCTTTCCTTTAAGATTTGATCCCTATTTACATGGGAAACAAAAATACTTTTAGAGGAATTGCCTCCCCTGAAGTGTACCCTTTCAACTTAATAATAAAATATAATCGGGGTTAGCCTGGGACGAGGTTCACCAAAAGGCGGATCAATCAGTATTGGTTCCAACACACGGAAAATCGGCAATAATTTGGGTGTTTCCTTCCCGCAATTCTTCCAAAAGAAAAAAATATCCGAAAAAAAAAAACAATTGACTATACTCTTACTCTTTGCGAGTAAATAATGTTCAAACCCCGGATTATACGAGTGACGCGTCGCGCAAAGCGCCACGCTCTTCCGCCAGGTGATCTGTTGCAGAATACGTCACAGTTCCTTTCCATTTTCGTTTTAGGCAGGCTGTGTTGAATATTAAATAACGTGTCGTTAAACTTGGATCATTTGATATCACACAAATAGGCTAAATGCAAAAGCTTCTCAAATTTATCCAGCGAAAGTACCAGAATAATTGTCTTTTGCTTGAACAGTGAACATTCTGAACAATAACGAGCTCGTTTACCCATTGTATGCTAGTGGACTCTTCCAATACTATATGTTGGACAAGTCCATTTGTCATATATGGGATGTCAGGCATATATTTTCATTTTTCTTCTATTTCTGACGGAAAATTCTGTTAGCAAATAGTGCAGGCCCTGATCTGACGCCCTGCTATGTTTGCCAAGGTACCCATTTAGGGGTAGCCCGCATACTATGGGTTAAGCTAACGAAGTTTTTAACACCTGGACCCGGTTGTATATCTGCATTTGGTCTTGAAAAATCCGTGACTATCCCTTTGGACATGAGCATGCAGAGCCATCATATCAGCAAGTCCGTGTGATGAACACCTCTATTAATCCCACTTTATATGGAAAAAAAAACTTAACTTTACAGGGGTTGACGTTATTTTCTTACTTCTGCTCCAAGACATAGGTTGTTGGTACTCGTTAGAATCGCCTCGTTGAGGCGGTTCTAACGAGTACCCACAAACTATGTTCGGAATATGAATAAGAAAAATATCACGATTTTTATCAGAAAAAAATAACCGTTGTGGATGAAAGAAAGAACGGATATGTTATCGAAATGGCGAAGTCTCATCAGCGTCTTTGTTGCGCGCTATTTTGATGTCCCTTGTCTCAAAGCTTGCCCATGCGCATGACGAATATAAAAATCTTATATGGGTGTGAGGGGTGGATAGAAAAATCCGTCCCAAGAGTCACTGTGCGGCATCACGAGGCTTGCCGAGTGATGCCGGACAGTGATCCCGAGGGACGGATTTTTCTATCCACCCCTCACATCCATATTGGATTTTTTTTTTTTTTTTTTTTTTTTTTTTTTGCATACCTTCCATTTTTAATGCGGAATTTCAATCCTGCAGTCACTTATGTTACCGACGTCCGCCATATTGTGTTGACACTGCAGGAATGTAAAGTGACGTCACGGATCGTGCATGACGCCAACCTTAACGACGGCGCACACAAGGTCGTAATCAACCACTGCATATATCAAACACGCGATTATATTCGATTTGGGGTCGGAACACCAGGGTCAGAACATAAATTTCTATCCCATGGTAAAATCGTGGATTTCCTTGTCTGGTGTGCAAGAATATTATATCCTGATCGGGTATGCATTACGAAAACACGCCTATACAAATGTATTGAAAATTTCACCACCAAAGAAGGTGACATTTTTCAGATAAAAATTCTGATATTTTTTTTTATTATTTCTGTTGAAAATATAAATTGTGGTACTTGTTAGAACCGCCTCATCGAGGCGGTTCTATTAAACGAGTACCAATAAGCTTATGTTTTGCTCAAAACATAGGTTGTGGGTACTTGTGAGAACCGCCTCATCGAGGCGGTTCTAACGAGAACCCATAAACATCCTCAGAACATATGTTGTGGGTACTTGTTCCGCCTCATCGAGGTGGTTTTAACGAGTACCCATAATCTTTCGTTTTTTAGTAGAAAGGAGAATAATGTTTTCCCCTTTTTACCATAAGAAAGTGGGATGTGTCAAAATTATATAGGCGTGTTTTTGTGATGTGAACGCAGACAGCATGCATAAACATTTTGTAACGGTAGCTCATTTGGATGCGCTTCTGACTGGTAATCATGAGGTCGCGGGTTCAATACCTGCCGGCTTGGCACCATTCTGTCATGGAGATAGATAACGAAATCTCTTCCTTTTGCTGGTTCAATGTTTCTGGCGAAAGGATGTGTAGTGTACTAGATTGCCTCTAAGAACAAGGGTGGTTAGGTAAAATGATCGGCTTAATATGACCTATATAGGGTTGGCTGGGCCAGTATACTCCAATTCTAACACATCACGCCTATATAGCCAATAGAAAAATCACTGGGCGGAAGAAAAAGCAACGCGAAGAACCGCATTTTTTTTAAAGATTCATGGCGTCATTCATTTTTACCTTGAGGTTAGATGGAGTCACGTCTTTCTTCTTTTTTTTTTTTTTTTTTTCTTTTTTTTCTTGTATCAACAAGTAAACGAATGTGATACCGTCAGTCACGGTATATTTTAAACAATGGCGGAAGCATTTTTGTCGACTTTTACTGTGTTAGATTCGAAAAAGATCAGTTCTAGTGCCGTGATTTATTAAGTGATAAATCACTGTTTGTCGGTCAGTTGTAAGTGGACTACCTTACAACTGACCTCCAAACAGTGATTAAGCACTCGTTAAATCAGCGCTAGAGATGGTCTATTTGTTAACCCATATATGCCTAGCAGCCCATTTTTGGGACATTGGTAATCAATGTAGACCCAGATCAGAAAACGCAGAACCCGAGGTCTACACTGTTTGCTTTCATTTGCGCACAATTTTGCAAGACTTACTGGCTAACTAAAAACTAGCTAGTCTGGCCCAGAAAAAAATGTACACTTCATATTTTCTAGTTCTGTGGTGTATTCCTTGCTTCCAAAGGATAACCCTTTGATAGAACATATTTAACGTCACTACAGCTGGTGTCTGGGAATGTGTGGCGGCCGTTAAAAGTCTCCCTGCCCTACGTCATAGTGTAGTTTATATTTTCTTGTCCTTTGGGATCATTGATTCCATTCTGGAATTTTGGAAATATTTGAGGGTCACTGATGAGGCCTAATTGGCCGAAACTAGCTAGTCTGGCCCAGAAAAAATGTATTTTCTAGTTCTGTGGTGTATTCCTTGCTTCTAGAGGATAACCCTTTTATAGAACATATTTAATATAAACAAAACAAACCTGACACCCCTGTTATTGGTAATGGACGACTCATCAGGTGGAAGATTCCATTGTCATATATGTGTTAAATAAACATAACAAACCATATACGATCGAATTTCAAAATAACGAATACCCTTAGTACCATAACAATTTGTTCGAGGTAGGGGTAGGCCGAACTATACTATCAAGTATTTTCGTATTTCGCGAGTCGGATCGTCCCAGACCTTGAAATGCCATTTCATCTCAATGTCGGGTGCTATAAAGGTCCCACAATCGGAAGAAATGACTTAAGAATGACCTTCATACGTTGGCATAAAACCTCATAACAAACAAATACGAGGGTAGGCTGAAAAGTTCTGAGCCTGACCAAGATCCAATGGTTTTTCCATGCTGAAAGTCCCTTATTTTTCAACATAGTCTCCCTTCATGTCCACACACTTCCTCCAGCGATGCTAGAGTCCTTGGATCCCAATAGTATAGAAGATCTCATCTTGGTCCCTGAAAAACTCCTCCACAGCAGCTATCACCTCCTCGTCTGACCGATAATGCTGCCCAGCCAAGTGCTTTTTCATGTTTCGAAACAGGAAATAATCTGATGGAGCTAGATCAGGTGAATACGGAGGGTGATCGACAAGTGTGAAGCCACAGTCACGCACAGCAGCAATTGCGACAACCGATTTGTGAGCAGGCGCATTGTCCTGATGGAACAAGACCCCTTTGTCAATTTTCCGGGTCGTTTAGCCTTAATTGCTTTTCGCAATTGTTTTTGCAGATCTGCATAATACTCCCATTTAATTGTTCTGCCCTTTTGAAGGTAATCTATGAATATTATACCCTTGGCATCCCAGAACACTGATGCCATCACCTTCTCTGCAGAGGAGACGACCTTTGCCTTCTTTGGAGGGGGTGAGCCAGTGTACTTCAATTGCATGGATTGTCTTTTGGTCTCTGGCTCAAAGTGATGAACCCAACACTCATCCTGAGTGACAAAACGGTCAAGAAAACCATCTTGGTCTGCTTCAAAAATAGCCAAGTTGGCTTGTGACAGGTTCAGTCTGGTCAACTTTTGGTCAGGCGTCAAAAGCCGTGGCACCCATCTGGCGGAAACCTTCGACATTCCTAATTTACTGTGTAGAATGCTCCCTACTCGTTCACGGGAGATGCCAACAGTGTTAGCTAACTGATTCACAGTTAAACGCCTGTCATCCATCACGGCCCAGTGCACTTGGCTGATGGTTTCCTCAGTTGTTGCCGTTGTGGGTCGTCCACACCGGTCATCATCTTCAAGGCTGTCCTTGCCCATCTTAAAATTTGCTGCCCACCTTTTCACGGTTGCATACGAAGGAGCATCATCCCCTAATGTAGCAACCATATCGGCATGAATGTCCTTAGGAGCTACCCCTTTTTATGGAGGTACTTGATGACACCACGATGCCAGATTTTGTCCATTTTCTCAAAAACGTGCTAGTATCGATTTTCAAAGTCTAGAATTTCTACGTTATTGCAGGTAAACTTGAACTCATTTGAGTCAAATCAAGTAATAAAGGTTTGGAATTAATGAATACAAAATTCCATGGCTGTTCGATGACTTTTCAGCCTACCCTCGTCAAAATAAGGCTGTGATTCTTCGTCAGTGTTACGTCTATTAGTCTGACAAATTTTATCTGGTTCTCCTTCTCAAACATCGAACGTGTAGATCTGCCTATACATCCGCGCAGTCTGATCAGCATTTTGTGGTCGCAGACTAATCAGTACCTTTGTGTCCGCTGCTTGGACAGTACTATACCTCTAGTTTTTTGGATCGACTTTTTGCATAGAAACTCTTCAGTGTCGAAGTCCATGTGACTATCACTTACCAGTTGAAAAAAAAAAAAAAAACGGGTAAGTTATTTATAGAAAATAGTCGCGCGATTCTTATCAATGCTTAAGAAGGTCATCTGTAGAATCTGGACTTGAATCATGTGTTGGGTTTGGCAATCAGCATAAATTTAAGGGTTAAACGAAACAGGTTAAGGCGCATCCCATGGCTATTTTCACAGCCTACACTCAAAGCAAATCGACCCATCGGTACTCACAGTGCTTTGATTATAATTTGGGCCCCCGTCAAGCGATTTTGGTACTTTTCGCCTATGCGAGCAGCGAAGGTTCAGGCGAGCCTGCGCATCCGCGCAGTCTCGCCAGAACCTTCGCTGCTCGCTCATACAAGCAGTGAATCAAGAGGAACCTTCAGACAGAAAGCCATATCCCTGGCCCCTCTGAATGGCTGGGCATGCGCAGTTAAAATTTGTCATGACGGAATGCTCGAAGACTCAAATTCGCTTGGCGGGTCTCATTTATCAACGACATCAAGGCTCTTACAAGTCTGTGTAGCTGAATAGACTGGTTTGTCTCTTTTTTCGCGACGCTGCTCACATATCCGAATTCACTTTTTCACTTGACATCTCTCATGCATGATTGCTCATTTTTTTCATGGGGCGGTTGGGTGAGGCGAAGGTGTCTTGGGGCGTCCAACTGATATTGGCCTACAGTTGGGCAATTCCTGCTGTCCTTGTAGAAGGTGCGGAAAAAAGGGGGTGGGGAATTATTTCTTTTGTTTCTACTCTTCCTGCTCCCCTATTCGTCATTTTCATCTCCTCTACTATCTCTTCTATCCTCTGGGAGAAGACACAAAATGACCCACAAGGGTTGACGTGTCGTTTAACCCTAACACAATCTACCAATGCTCATTTTTCACTCCTGGGCGTTATTTTAAATAAAAAAAATCAAGCCCCTTCTTTTTTTTTTTTTTTTTTTTTTTTTTCGTTTTCTTTTTTAAGCAAAATGTCATATCTTTGCAAGCTCGTTATGACATTGTTTTATAGTTCAGATTAAATTTTAATGTTCTGACCTTAAGTGTGGTGGACACAACTTCAGGGGAGGCAATTCATTCCTCCAATGTCAATAGGGATCAACTCTTTATAGGAGCAAATTCGTTCCTTCTGTCCTTTAATAGTAAACGCCTTTTTTCGTGGGACAGAGCTTATAGAAAACCGAAAAGGAAGTCCTGAAAGTTGTCTCCCTTTGAAAAATGGCGAAAATATCTGCCAGGTGTATTTAATCCCCTTAAATGGCTCGCATACCTTTGGTACCATAAAGCATTGTTCAAGATAGGGGTACAATAGTTCCATCACGAAAACATGCCTATATAACTCTGACTCCCTTGAACCCCACTTTTATATGAGCCCCGCCAAGCGAATTTGTGTCTTCGAGCATTTCGTCATAACAAAGTTTAACTGCGAATGCCAAGCCATTCAGAGGGGCCAGGGATATGGCTTTCTGTCTGAAATTTCCTCTTGATTCACTGCTTGTATGAGCGAGCAGTGATGGTTCTGGCAAGACTGCGCGGATGCGCAGGCTCGCCTGAACCTTCGCTGCTCGCATAGGCGCTAAGTACCAAAAACGCTTGACGGGGACCATATAGTAACACTGGGGTTTCCCGGGAATTTATTTTATTTTTCTTATTTCTGCTCTAAAATATAGATTGTGGGTACTCGTTAGAACCGCCTCGATGAGGCGGTTCTAACGGGTGCCCACAATCTATATTTTGAGCAAAAATAAGAAAAATTTCACAATTTTTCATCTTAAAATTTTCATTTTTTCGGCGATAAAGGTTACAATGTATTTGCATAGGCGTGTTTTCGTAATGGGTACCATAAAGCATTGTTCAAGAAAGGGGTACAATAGTTCGAAGCACTGTGCGTTAATCACAACGCCATGTCAGGAGGACTTAGAGACAGACGGCCCCCGCCCATCGGGGCTTGAAGAAATAAATGCTTTCATGCAGAGTTGAAACCGTTCGCGCACTAGTACAGTTGAACTCCAATGGCTCGAACACCGATGGCTCGTTTACCATGGCTGAGTAGAACCCGTTCTTGAGTCCCTAGGTAGGCAAATCCTCTACATAAGAAATAGAGGGGTATAATTTAGGAGATATTCGTCTTTTATCTTGCAAATGTATGCTGTGTGTACTCATTAGAATCGCCTCGATGAGGCGATTCTAATGAGTACACACAGGATACATTTTCATTATAGAAAACCGAAAAAATGTCCAAAAGTATCTCGTTATGCCTCCTGGTAGTAACCCTCAGTGGCTCGAACTATCCCTGTCTCGAACAGATTTTCGAGGCCCCAAAGGTGTTCGAGCCGTTGAAGTTCGACGACTGTACTTGTAAATCGCTAAGAGGATCTAAGCCTGCCCAGGCAAAGTGATGCGGGTCGGACCATCCATGCTTATAAGCCCTTTTGGTTTCATTGGGTAACAGGGCCTTAAATGTCATTTCATCTCAATATCGGGTAAAAGTCCCACAGTATTTGAAGCAACGTCTCCAAAATAACCTATACAGTGTTGACGGGGACGTTAAATCTCAAATCAAACAAACAAATGAACAAACTTAGAGATAGCTTTTTCACTTTTTTTTAATAAAGTTATATTTCTCTTTCTTTCTTTTTCCAGTTTCGCTTTAACCCCGAGCAGGAGGGGACACAGACAGTGTACATTATATACACTCCAGATTTGCAGGATGAAAGCCTACACAGTAATCATGTGATTACGGTATGCGTCTTTAACCTGCACAGGGGATGACTCTCCCTGCACAAGGTGCCTCCAGGAAACGTCCCGATCCGAAGGAAGGTGCATCTTATAACATTGATCCCTGCAAATGATACCAGTGGAGCGTGTTCGCACGCCGAAATTTTTTCCACTGCTGCCGGGGATCGAACCGGAGGCCTCTAGCATTAGAGGCAAGTGCACTAACCACTGAGCTATCACGCTCCTTGTAGGAGGCGGTTCTAATGAGATGGCCCCCATTTACATATACATTATTTACTGAGAAAAAAATTCTCAAAATACTACAGTCGAACTTCGATGGCTAGAACCCCTTTGGGACCATGAAAATTTGTTCGAGACAGCGGAAACTCGAGCCACTGTTGCATACTTCCAGAAAACATAACGCGGGTATTTTTGTCCTTCTTTTCGGTGTTCTGTAACATAAATGTATGCTGTGTGTACTCATTAGAATCGCCTCATTGAGGCGATTCTAATGAGTACACACAGCATACATTTGCAAGATAATAGTCGAAAATCTCCTTAATTATCCCACACTTTTTTATGCAGAGGAATTCATTCGGGACCCAACAACGGGTTCGACTCAGCCATGGTTAACGAGCCATCGGTGTTCGAGCCATCGAAGTTGGAGAGTAGTTCGTCCGTAATTACAGCCATAGACCAGTCTCAGTCCAATTCATGAAGTGGACTGAGATAGCCTTCAGAGACGTTTGAGGAAGTTCAAACTCTGCTGGTGGTGCCTTAGTTCTGGCTTTGTACTGCTCACGTTTCTGTTCACCTTTGCTGAGTTTGATTGCCTCATATTCACCAGCACCTCTTTTGATGATGCCCCCCGCCCATCGGGGCTTGAAGAAATAGATGGGCTGCATGATGCTTCCATGCATAGCTGAAACCGGCCCGCGCACGAGAACTGGTAAACCGCTTAGAGAATCTAAGCCTGCCCAGGCAAAGCGGTGCGTCCGGACCATCCATGCTTAAAAACCCATTGGGTAGCAGGTGTTGAGGTGTCATTTCACCTCAATGTAGGATAAAAGTCCTACAAAATTGGAAGCAACGTCTCCAAAATGACATTTACAGTGTTGACGGGGACGACGTTAAACCTCAGATCAAACAAACAAACCAAACCTCTTTTGATGAAGCCTTGCAATTTTGTTCCGCTTTTGTAATTTGTTCCCATGAGTCTTTTGGTATACTGAAGTCCACGATGAAGGATTTGCGAGTGTCCTTGTACCACATATTCTGACCATGGCATGAGAGCGTTTGCCCATCTGTAGTTCTCCATCTTTGACTTGTGTTGGCAAACGCTCATCAGGCATTTTAGTAACGTGGTATTGAACCAGTTAAAGAAAAGTATGTACACTCTGCATCCTGCTGTTTTCAGAACTTCTGTGTCTGTAAACTTGTCTTTCTTGCCATTTAAACTTTAGAATTTTAACCCTTGTCCTGCTGAACCCGGATATGTTTAATCCTCAAACAATGAAGATCCTGATCAGATGGATTCTGAAGAAGCCATTTGATCAGGATCTTCATTGTTTATACTTCTGAAGAAGCCATCTGATCAGGATCTTCATTGCTTATCATTCAGTTTATGAATTTGTCGCAATAATTTGCATCAAGTAATCTGATTGGTTGATAATCGGTATTGGGAGTGGCATATGTAAATATTCAGCAGGTCAAGAGATAAGACGGCATTATACCCATTATGAAACCAAATAAAAACAAACTGGATCCTGGGTCATACAGACCTATATCACTTACATCGTGTATTTGCAAAACAATGGAAACTATGATTGCTAAACGCTTGACAGCCCATTTAGAAAGCAAAGGGCACCTGGCTGACACTCAATCCGGATTTAGACCCAACAGATCTACCACTGATCAACTAACCAGATTAGACTTTGAGATAAATATGGCCTTCATGGAAAATTAAATAGTAGCTGCCGTCTTTCTAGACCTGGAAAAAGCCTTTGACCTCATGTGGTCAACAGGAACCATATGTAAACTGAAGCAACTTGACATAAACGGAAACATGCTTAAATGGATTCATAATTTCCTCCACAATCGAAAAATTCAAGTAAGGGTGGGACAAGAAAAATCAAATCAGCACAAATTAGAAAATAGCTGTCCCCAGGGCAGTGTTATCAGTCCCATTCTTTTCAATATAATTATGGTTACATTAAAAGAGAATCTCGAGCCTGAAGAAAGACTGCAGCTCTCGCAATTTGCAGATGATAGTGCAATATGGAGAAAACATTATTCACCCAGTTGCGCCGTAGATGCCCTTCAAAAAGCACTCAAAAAATCGAATTTTGGGCCGAGGCGTGGGGGTTTAAGGCGTCCAACACTAAAACTAAAGCCATATTTTTTAGACGTAAAAAAACGTCGACACCTCCATTTTCGATCTCAAACTATTTGGCAAAAAAACTTGAATTTGTGGACAACGTAAACTTTCTAGGGATGATCCTTGATAAAGCACTCAGATGGGATGAGCACATAAAGCAGCTCATCCTAAAATGTAAGAAGGACCTAAACATTCTTCATTTGGTCACATGCACAACTTTCGGTGCTGACAAACATACCCTTATCAACCTATACAAAGCCCTCATCTTAAGTAAACTAGATTATGGCGCGCAAGCCTATAACTCTGCCTCACAAACCCAACTTAAAAAGCTCGACACAGTACAAAACCAAGCCCTTCGCATTGCAACAAGGGCATTTATATCCACCCCGATTAATGCACTCGAAGTAGAATGTGGCATAAAATCACTCCATTTAAGAAGAGAGGATTTAATCCTCAAATACTCGGCACGTTCCTCGCCATTGGGTAAAACTTTGCCCGTAAATGACCTCATTGGGGAACATGGGTGCCAAACCAATAAAAAGGCACACCAATACCGACCATACTCCGTTACAGTTCAGAAGCTCATAGCTGAGCTGAACATACCTAAGGTCATCGAACCACCCCATTATAGAAACAAGTGTGACCTAAAGCACAACCCAACCTCCTGTGCAATCAAGGACATCATTGGAAAGATAGGTGAAAATGACATAAAAATTATGAAACAAAGTAGTCTAAACTATGTAGAAAAAAAATCATAGGGGTAGATCACAGATATATACGGATGGCAGCAAAGATACTGAAAAAAAAACACACAAAAAACGGCAGGAGCAGCAGTTTCGGTCCCTGATGAAAACTTGAACATCGAACTCAAAACCAATCCGAGCCTGTCGATATTTACTATTGAATTGATAGCAATAGAATATGCCATTAAATGGATCATGGAAAACAACATCCCTGAGGCAGCCATACTTACAGACTCCCTCAGCTCAATACATGCCCTCCAATCTGGCCAATCAAAAACAAGACCAGATAAAATAAACAAAATACTTCTACTCTTTGACTCAGCTAAAGACAAAGGCAACAATATCTACCTGGAATGGATTCCATCCCATGTAGATATCCCAGGTAATGAAATGGCAGACTCAAGTGCCAAATGAGCAATGACAAACGGTAAAAACGATCAGACCCTACCAACAAAAACAGTAATATACCCGATAATTCACCAGGCCATTATGACAAAATGGCAACAATTATGGGACAACCCACAAAGCAAAGGTCGCTCCTACCATAGATTGGAACCCAAGGTTAAAAATACTATCACCCATTACAGCGATAACCGAAAGCATGACGCAGTTTACACACATTTGCGCCTAAACCACAGTAAACTAGGAACCCACTGAGTATCTAATCAAAACCACATCAAATGTAACAGATGTGATAAAGATGAACAAAATGACATCAACCATATTCTTTTCCACTGTGAAGGAAATGTAGAACCCAGACAGGAATTAAAAGTTGCACTGTTTAAATTGGGACACAATACATTTGATGAACGAGACCTACTTAACCCCCCCACGAAACATTAGGCCTCAGATAGTTGAGGCAATCATTACATTTTTGAAAGATACTGAGTTAATCGATAAAATATAGACAGCTGCAGTATAACATTAACCATGTAATACTAATCCTAGTTTATTTCTCTTCCAGCGCTGAAATCCTTTCATGCAGCGATCATTAATACTGCATGTTTCTTTCTCTTTCAGACACAGCTTCCAATAACCACCTGGCCCTATTCCAATAACACCATATATCCGTGGCCCCGGGGTCTCGGGCGAAGGTGTCCGGAGACAGGATTCCCCTACTCTCTAAACTAGATCATAAAGCAATATGAATGTTTCAGTCTAAATATGGTGGTCGTGGGACTAAAGTTTGTAGGTTTCAATCAGAGAGCCAACCAATGCTGCTAACGTTAGGTTAATGTTGCGGAAGGCAATCTGGTTCCTTGTGCTTTGTTCCATAACCAGTCTTTAATTTAATCATCGCAATAAGGAAGTTTCACTATCTAAATATGCTGGGCGTGGGACAAGAGTTTCTGGGTTTAAATCAGGGAGCCATCCAATGCTGCTAACGTTAGGTTACTGCTGCGGGGGGGGGGGGGGGGGGTTCCTTGTGCTCTGTTTCATAACAAGGGGCGGGGGCTTAACAAACCCACCGGCCTCTCGCTAGCCGTGGGCGCTTGATCGTCGTTGCTGGGTGCGTGATGTTTGGACATTGATTTCCGCCACATACTCCTGGCTCCGGGCGTGGCGGGCGTGTCGCGGTGCGCGCTGGGCACGGATACATGTAATTCCCTATAAATAAATTTTTCAAATCAAAAATTTCGCCTGGTCGTGATTTCGTGCTTGCGGGGCATGGGTTGGTTGCAACCTAGGTGAGGGACCTGTCCCAATCAGACCGTGACCGCTTTGTGCTTCTGGCCTGCGCTTTCGCAAACAGGTGAAATATTTTTTCTAAGAATCTAACAGTTCTGCTTATATCACACAACCCACACATGTAGGCCCCATCCTTATATTTCTGCCCCTCCGTATACCTGGGAGCTTCGGGCTGGTGCCCCTGGGGACATGATTCCCCCACCTTGGGCGGACTGGCCGTTTCCGGGACGGTGGCCCGGAGTCCTCGGTTGCATGGGAGCGGGGGGACACAAAACCCACACATGCTTTCCACCATAGGGATACTTAGTAGCCACCAGTATACCATTTCCACCATCCTGGAAAGCATCTGTAAGCGTGGCAAAAAAAAAAAAATACGCTCTAGTACACATCTTTGCTTAACTTCAGTGTCACATGGAATGGATCAAAACACTAGCCATCATTTTGGACCAGACCAAGCATACAATGTCGTAACTTTGGCACCATTGTTATGAACTATTGATGAGTGCTTGTCTCTTGTTGTCTTGTTTCAACTTTGTGACATCCAGTCTCTTTGGGACTTTCTTGTCGCATGGTCGCCGTGCATGCTGAATGCGCAGATGGAGTTTGCTGAAAAACGCCTGTGATGTATCGACCAGACTGCACCAGGCACAATCTTTGTCTTTATGACATCCTGCCAGTCCTTCCTTCGCACAATGGCATAGTCAATGAAGGCATAGTCAATGAAGGTGCAAGTTTGTTTTGGAGCAAGGATGCATTCATGATATATAATAAAATTCCTATATTTAGACCACATTTGGAACTGTTCAAAAGTGGTCTTTTGAAGGTTCCAAAGGTGATCGATGAATTGGATGAGACACTAGTTGTAGAAAGCACAAATAAAGAATAACAAACCTCACGAGCATTTAATTGTACTAATTGCGCACCTCTTGTGGCTGATCTGTTCTTGTATTGTTATGAAAGAGACTTCATTTTGTCGCTTTCCATTGATAACCAATCTGAAATTATTGAAGCTTTTAGCACTACTTCTAGATATTTAGATGATTTATTAAATATTGATAATACCTATTTTGATGGTTTGATCAGTCAGATTTACCCCCTAGAACTTCAGTTAAATAAAGCAAATTCTTCTGATACCGAGGCCCCGTTTTATGATTTACATCTATCTATTGTAGATGGATTTGTTTCGTGCAAAATTTATGATAACCGCGACGACTTTGATTTTGAGATTGTAAATTTTCCTTTTTTGGATGGTGATGTTCCTCGTGCGCCATCCTATGGCGTTTATATTTCACATTTAATTCGATTTGCTAGAGTGTGTAGTCATGTAACTGACTTCAAAACTCGTAATAAATTATTAACGGCTAAACTCCTTAATCAGGGTTATCGGTACCATAAACTACACAAAGCCTTTTCAAAATTTTATAGACGCCATTCTGATTTAATTTCAAAATTCAATATTGGACTTAAATCTCTTCTGCAACAAGGTCTATCGGAACCCGAATTTTATGGTGACTTAGTATATAAATTCAGAAAAATATATAACCGCAATGACTTCAGCACCCAATTTCGTAAAATCATTCTTCGATATAAAAAGATTGGGTACAATATGGATATTATACGACAGACTGCATGCATGGTAGTTAACCCAATCACGGTTGGCAACTTTGCTTCCCTCTTTAATTGCACGCCGGTGGGTCAGGCCTCAGATTCTATGACGGCTCCAACGTAAAGGCTTATTGAAAATTAGAGAGATAATGTTGGTTGGTGCCTGATGCTCTGTCTCTGGTCGGGCTCATCGGAGTCTAACTGTTGGTTTTCTTTTGCTCCAGCATTTCAGTGGTTTCTTGCTGTCGAGTCCTCACCGTTGTCTCACCTCTGTGGTTCTTTGATTTTTGTGTTCACGGAGATGTTGCACTGATGAGTTAGGAGGCCTTCATGCGGACTGAACAAATTATTTGTCTAAATCGCGGCGGAAGTAAGGGCGAGGATTGTGGCCACGTAAAATCGATTTAAGCCCCCCAGTGGAAATCTTCCACTGACCGTTCCAAGGCGGCTATTCTGTGGCGATTTATTTATGTTGTTGTTTGTTACTTACTGTGTGTATCACTTGTGTCTTTTGGTTTTGGATGGCCATATGGCCATTTTGTGGGAAAGTAACTGTCCTTATGGCCTTCCTTTGTTTAGGTTTCCATTATGGTCTGGTCGCTTAATGTTTGTATTTCTTTCCCTTTGGTGTCTTTTATGGGTGGAGTAAGTTAATTGTATCAATTCCTGATCTTTGTTTTACTTCTACTTTAAAAGCAGATTTTGCCTTAATTTCAGGTGGTCTTGATGGTGGAATTTTACTGCATTGTTGCGAGTTGGTTGACGTACGGACGACTGGGTTGATGATTAGATATTCATGCTCTGCAAAATTCCTAAAATGATGGAGGCCGTTGGTGTTACACTTACCTACCCTTTCAGTCCCGGCCAAACACGCCCTCCCAGGTTCGGTGTTCTATGCCATCTCTGGCATTAAAGTCCCCTGGGAGGATAGGTTTGTCACCCGCGCATCGCAGAAATCACATAATCTAGATCATCAAAGAACTTGTCTTTTACCTCATCTGGGTTGGCCATAGTGGGTGCATAGACACTTACAAATAATTGCATGTCTCATAGCAGATAGGGAAGTCTGAGTGTTATAAAAGCTTGCTGACAAGGTGCGACTTGATAGTCCTTCTGCACTTCGCTCCTCTTTCTTGTGTCCACTCAAGAAGAAAATGAGGCTGGCACCAAATTCTTTTAAAAGCCCTTCCTTTACAAGGCAAGTCTGACTCAGAGATGCAATCGCGATTTTGTATTGGTCATGTTCTCTTCCAACCAGAGCTGTTCTTCGCCACGGTCCGTCAGAACAAGTAATGTCCATTCCGTGCGCCGTTTTTAAACATATCTTCTTTGTTCTCTCTTTTTTTTTTTTTTTTGGTGCGATTGTCTCACAGCAGACATTTAGACTGAAATCAGGCCGCTCCTGCAAACGGCCTCATAACCACCAAGATTCTCCGTGAGAAAATATTGTTCATTATTATAAACAGTTTCGAAAGTCTCACAAAGGGCTTCCTATTAAACTGAACAGAAACAACTTTGCTGACCACATCATAAACTTAGAAAATTTGGTACAGGAACATGATTTTGTGCAGGAGGTGGTTCACATGAAAGGTTCATCTCCACTTGTCATTCTCTACACCGAGCGCCAAATCAAAGACCTCAAGCGATTCTGTTGTGTGGAGGAGGGCACAGTTCTGGGCTTTGATAAGACATTCAATTTGTGAAATGTTTTTGTAACGGCAGCAGTTTATAAAAATTTGTCAGTAATCCGGAACAGTACAAAAGAAAACACCATTAATATTGGTCCAGTATTCCTTCATGGCAACTCTACCACACCTACGTATATCAAATTCATGACCAGTATGGCTTCACAACTAAATGAACAGGAACTATTTAAGTTGCCAATCGGATCCGATGATGAAACTGCTATGAGAAATGCAATCAGAAGGTCGTTTGTTGGATCCACGCAGGTATTGTGCATCCGACATTTGCGGGAAAATGTAAATAGATACCTCCAGGATGACGTTGGCGTTGACGTAACAAAAAGAAAGTTGATTGTAAATGCCATATTCGGTGATCAAGGTATGTCAACTTCAACTAGCATGGACTTATTTGAGCACCGCTGAGAAGAAACGATTAAAATCATTCGGGCAAACGATAGCCCTGAGAGTGATAACAAGCAATTTATGCCATACTTAAATTCAAGGTTGGTTCCTGCTGTCCGGGACTTCGTTGTGAAGCCATTGATTGAGACAAAGATTGGGCCAAACTGGACGAATAATACTTGTGAAAGTGCGAATTTTCGCCTAAAACTAGCAGCAGACTGGAAACAAAAGAACATTTCCGATTTGGTTGAATTAATATACGATGTTATAAAATCTCAAGAGGCGGAATGTGACAGAGCACTGTATGGTCGAGGTAATTTTTCTTTGTTGGAACGATTTATGCACAACAGGATTGCATTCGATAAGTGGAATGCCCTGACACAGGAACAAAGAAACAAAGTTATGGCGAAATTCAATAGTGATAGAGGGAAAAGAAAAAAATACACCTTTTCAACAGACGGCAGTAGGTTTATGATAAGCACTCCGACAGCAGGAAAAAAAACAAATCAGGCTAAAAGGAAAAGATCAGAGCGCTCAAGAACTCCAACTGCAAGAAAAAAAATTATAATATAAAATCAACAGATCTGCCTGTAATTTTCGAGACATTTTATTTCTGGTCCCCACACAGATTATGGGAGCTTGTTAGAACCGCTTCAAAGAGGCGATACTAATGTGCTTCCTTAATCTTTGTTAAAGCTTGAATAAGTGGACGCAATAGCTAAGCATAAAAAAATAAAAAATCAAGAAAAAAAATCAAAAATAAAAAAAAAAAAAAAAAAAAAAAGGCTGGTGAAGACTGCCAGAAAAGCATTTTATTTCTTTTTTCTGGCGATAAGTCCTAGTCACACCTCCACGTGGTACCAGCTGGAAACTGCATTCATTCATATTGAAGTTGGAATTATACGTATGCAGGCTAACGTGACAGGGCGCTATCATTACGATAACATACCAGTGTGATAAAGTGCATTTTTGACATCTCCAAATTGACTACTTTTCTGGTGAAAATCAGTGGTATTTTTCATATAAATACTGCAAACATAGGTTGTTGATACTCTTTAGAACCGCCTCATTGAGGCGGTTCTAACGAGTACCCACAACCTATGTTTGGAGCAAAAATAAGAAAAATAATGTATACCCCCGTAAACCCCTGTTTTCTCTATATAAAGTGGGGTATAGGGCAGCCCGTATAGGGGGGGGGGGGGTGTCTTCATTTCACGGACTTGTTCAAGTGATAGGTAGCTAGGTAGGTTCTAACCGCCTTCCGAGTATTAGAGATGCGAGTCTGATCGTCCATGCATATAAACCCGATTGGTTTCATTTGGCAGCAGGGCTTGAGATGTCATTTCATCTCAATATTGGGTCCCGCAAAATTGGAATCAGTGTCTCCAAAATGACCTATACAGTGTTGACAGGGACGTTATACCTCAGATCAAACACAAACTAACAGTACGGTGCACCGTTTTTTTTTTTTTTTTTTTTTTCTCACAGTGTATAATTATTTATCACTATAATGGGGTCTTTTTGCAAGTTGTTCCTAAATATATACTTATAGCAAACACACGAAGTGTTTCACGAAGTGTTTGCTTTACTGTAGAGAGGCTGGAACAACATACTTAGGCACCCAAATCTCGCCTGGAATCTCGTTTAATTTCTCGCGATAATCCTCCATCTTTACAGGGTACGTGAGAATTGTATTCACATCCATAATTGCTTCTCAAAAACAAAAAAGAGTCAAGTCCATTTACAACAGAAACACAAAAAACGTCGAAATATTTTTTAAAAGTTCTTATTAAAGACTGTTGCATCAAACGCTGAAGTTTGACAGCGGGAAAGTTTCGAAACTGCGTCACGTATTAGCCGGTAAAACCCAGCACCGCGCTTGGAACAACGATTTACCGGAGATTTACCGAAGGATTTACCGGAACTTCTCGGGAGGGTGGAAAGTGCTTCTCGTCTGGACAAGCAATTTAAACTTTTTCAGATTTACTCAGGGGTATACAATAAAGCACTGGGAATAGTAAGAGACACAATGAGCTATCTGGTTACTTGCGTATTTCTACCTTCCCAAGATTTACAAAGTGGTGATGAACCCCACATCCAATAGCATAGCGCTAGTGCTGCAGAATACTTAAAGTACCCATGCTGCAAACTAATTGAGTTACCCTATCTAATTTTCTTCCCATGAAGTGCACACAAGACCAACATTGGAGCATCATCATAATTAGGCTATGTGCAAAGCGGCAGTAAAGCTCAAACAATTGACAAGGTAATTTTCTGTCGTCTCCCAGAGAAAGGGACAAAAGAGATAGGAGAGGAGAAGAGAGGGAGTGACCGGGGAGAAGGGGGATGAATAAAGTGTAGAAACGTAAGTAACAACGCCTTTAGCTCTACCCTACCTGCTGCAAGGACAGCAGGTCCTACCTGCTACAAAGACAGCAGGCCTTGCCAAAATGTAAGTCAATATCAGTTAGACTCCCCAGTGATGCAAGCGACACGTCACCTTTTCCTCACAACAGAACAAATGAAAAACAGTTTTACGTTGTTTAGGGAAGACTTGCACGATCTCTCTTGAAGCCCTCAATGATCCCTGATGCGATAATACTATGTGGGAGTTTGTCCTTAAGTCTGAAAGAGAGCTGACAGATGATGTCGGTCCATATTTCCCAGGGAGTATCCTATACAGTTCGCTACTTTCGGGTCGGAGACCCGGCAAGCATGGATGTCCACTTAGCCCAGAGAGATGCCACCACAACTTTAAATTTGACACAGGATGCCAATGCTGGTGGGTTTGCCAGCCAAAGTGTTGTATCACTCGGGAAGTCATGCTGGTTGTGTGGTAGTCACCTCTGACAAAGCGAGCTACTCGCCGATACACTGTCTCAAGCCGCTGGATATAAAATGTGGGTCCCATACCGATGTGGCATAATCCAGGATAAACCGGCCCCGATAGCTCAGTTGGTAGAGTGTCCGCTCCGGGGAACGGAAGGTCACGGATTCGATCCCGGGCCGCGACATACCAAAGTCGTTAAAATGGTACTAGCTGCTCCTCGCTTGGCACTCAGATTTACGGGGTAGAGCTAGGACTGGTCGACCCAGTGTCAGGATAATGTGACTGGGTGTGGTATCATGTAATGTGTCTGGGATATGATACTTCAGCGAGGCAGCACTATAAAAGTGAGCATTGAGCTCCCTGTCACAACCAGACACCGTCGTGATATGACTGAAAAATTGTTGAAAGCGACGTTAAACCCGATTTCACACATAATCCAAGATAAGTCTAATCATGGTCTCTACCATCGTGCTTTAACATCTTCAAAAGAGCTGGTTATGTTCCTTCCAAAGAAACGCCAGCCGTTTTTATGTTGTTTTTTTTTTTTTTTGCAGTTGCATCAAAATGGGTTTCCCATGACATGTTTCTGAAATAAAGGATACCCATGTACATGTACTTTCAAGTCTTTTAGACTGACAGTTCATGGCAATGTGCTCCGTTTTATTACCTGACTGCCACATATTTGGTTCGGATGAAAAGACTTTTGCAAGTCTGTATTCCATTATGGGCATAGCTGTAGTCTTTCAAGTTTCCTGTGAAATGCTGCAGTATGAGTCGTGCTTGAGAGCTGGTGATATAAAAGGCTGTCATTAGCAAGGAGGTGAGCTCCATACCTGACTTTCTGTGGCAGGTAATTTATGCATGAGCAGATTAATACATGTCCGAGCATTGCACTTTGAGGGACACTGGATACAGCTGGGACAATAGTGCAAATCGGCCTTGACCAGGTCTGGTTAGCCCCTGTTGGTCAGGAAGCTCTGATTCCACTGTAAGAGGTTGCATGCTGGCATGTCTGAGATTGACAGTGCTCAAGCAATTCATGTCCACGGAACTTTGCGATGTCTATCTGTTAACCTACATCTATTTCTGCTGCAAGGTCATGCCTGGACTTTGGTCAAAGTAAGCTGGCTTTCACACGACTGCCTCTTTCGAAATCTATTCTTTTGGTCTGCTAGGCAAGAGGCAAATGATCTCATTTGGGAAACGCATAGAAAGTACTGCCAAAATTGTGAAAATATCATAGGAGAATGGTGTGAATGACTCCCCTTATTTTTCTTAGGAGTAGATATTAGAAGTGTTAAGTACGCCCACATAAATACCACCTGCACCTGTATATAGGCGGTTAACCTAGGACTTGCTAGCGTGACTATCTATCTATCTACTATTATTGCGATAGGCCCCATTTGACCATTACTCGCAGGTGTACATACACTCGAGATTTGCAGGACGAAAGCCTGTGCGATAATCATGAAATTATGACAAGGATCTTTAACCTGCATAGGGGATGATTCTCCCTTCACAGGTGGCCTCCAGGTAACACCCTGATCCGAAGAACGGTGCACTTTGTGGCATTCATCCTTACAATTGATGTCATTGATACTTAAACACCAAACTTTATTGTCGCTGCTGTGAATCGAACCAGGGCCTCTAGAATCAGAGGCAAGTGCACTAACCACTGAGCTACCAATCTAGCTAGCACCATCGGTATTATTTTATGTTCTACACCACTATTAAAACTTATGTGTTGTAAATGAGTGTGTTTGCTCAAAAGGCAGTGCCTTTATTTCATATTTTGTCATCGTAATGGGGTCTTTTTGTGTCTGTGGGTCTTTTTGCGCAATTTTACGTGACAGGGATCAATTTTATTTTTTATTGTTCTATTAATATATATTAATTTATCACTATTTTGGGGTCTTTTTGCGTCTTTTTGCGTCTTTCCGGTGTTTAAGCACCACCTTATCGCGGTATGGGGTCGGGTATAAAAGCCAAGGCCGGGCCGGGCCGAGCCGCCGAGCCTACCGAAAAATTTATTTTTAGTCTCTAGTTACAAGTTAGATATTATTTGGGTGAATGTGGGATTAAATTAGTATATATTAATTATGTTATAACTAGAAGTGCTGTTTTCCGAAATCCAGGGGTATAAAAGCCAAGGCGGCGAAAAAGTATTGACAATTCCGAATTTCTTTCAAATTCATCAGTTAAATTACTTCTTTTTGGCCTTATGATATTTGAAATTGATTATACTTATTATGTGTTCGTGATAAAATTAAATATATTCACCAGAATCACCTTACTGATCGAATTACTTATTTTATTTTTGTTTCTATTTTTAGAATTACCTTATTACAGGAAACGACCGAAAGGAAAGGCACACAACGACCGGAATGATCCGAATCGAATGACGACCCATGCTGTTCAGTGACATCCGACTGTTATCCCAGTGAACAAAATTTGTATATGCGACGTTGTTTAAATGTTTGTCCAATGACTTCAGGGTTTTATGACGTTGATTCGACGTCGTTAAAGGAAAATCAACACTCTTGTCCACAAACTTTTTTTCATAAAAAAAAAGTGTAAATAGATGTTCCCAGCAGGCACTCCACGTTGAATCAACGTTGAAACAACGTAGATTCAACGTTGTGTGCCTGTAGGGTTCTGTTTACTGCCAGTAGGAGCTGTTTACTGACTGGTGCCCAGGAGGACGCGGGTTCGATACCTGCTGAGGTCGGCAGCATTCTTTCGTGGAGATTGAACATGTAATATTTTATACGGTCATTCTCTCTGTTCCATTGATTCAAGAAGGGCAGTTGTCAGCCTGCTCTGGAAAAGTGTGGATAGGTAAACTGACCGGCTCAAAATGACTTAAATAGTGTTGGCTTGGCCGTTAAAAATAGAAATTAAGGCAATGATCCAAATTCAAACAAAACAATAAAGAATCAAAAATCTTTTTTTTTTTTTTTCTTTTTTATTCGAATGTGTACATGCATAATGATAATAATAATAAAGAACATTACTGCTAAGCAGTTTATGTCTATTTAATTTAGAATCCATCAAACTCCAATTTTTATAGTATATACAATATTTACATTAAACATTATTTCGGACACATAGAATGTGGGTACTCGTTAGAACTGCCTAGTCGAGGTTGTTCTAACGAGTATACACAATCTATGAACACATAGATTGTGGATAATCATCAGAACTGCCTTGTCGAAGCGGTTCTAACGAGTATCCACAATCTATATTTACGACCCTTTCAATCACCAAGGCGGTGGTATTGCCCATCTATATATGCAATCTATGAACACATAGATTGTGGTTACTCATCAGAACTGCCTTGTCGAAGCGGTTCTAACGAGTATCATGATGATCACGGTTCAGTTAACTTAAAGAATCGAATGCTTTAAGAACCTTAATTGACAAGATCTCCTTAATTAAAACAATTAGATGAGTCGATTAATGCACTAATCACTTACTGACTGATGCATATTAACAAGCAATAATAATACAATAGGTAAGTATCAAAACATAATATGTCTAAAACATGATTAAGAAATATGATGAGTTTCATAAAGCTCTATCTTTATTTCCTACCATTCAGATATTATATTTAAATGCCATTATCATTTATTTTACATTGCCGTCCGTTGCGGTTCATTACGACGTGGCCTACATAAATCCACCAAAAATACGGTTATTACAAATACTAAAAGGAATTGACTGGAATTTTTACAATAAAAGGTTTAGAAAATACTTTTTGGGGGTTTTCAAGTACATGTTTTCACACATCCTTGTCTATTTCATTCAAATTCGATCAAAACGCACGACTGACTGACAGTTGTTTTTTAAGGTAACCGGGCGCCATGGGCACATAGGGGCTACCCCCAGTTCGCCATCTGGGATTAGTTGTAGGTACTGCTCTTTTCCCTAGGCTGCCAATATGCTGACTCCTGTCTGCTTGACAGTTATCAGCTAGCCGATTGGGAGTTGGGTGACTTCTTTCGCGGAGGATGTGAGAAATAGATCAATCCCACCTCCCACATCCCCCGCTCAAGATGTCATGTAGGCACAGAACGCACCCAATGTTAAGCGTTTGACCTGTAAAATGGGTAGTCCTCTGGCGGGGTTCGAATTTTGAATGCAGATGCAGACCAATGGTCGGGCTCTAGAATGTGGTGACACGTTGCCAATTCCGGCTGCAAAATGTGTCAGTACACAGCCCTTGTCTGACCGAGGAAAAAAGCTTCTCATGCATTATCGGTTTTGGCTTCCATTAGACTCTACCCCCACCCCTGCCGTGGTAGAGAAAACGCCTTGGACACGGTGCTTGTTAAAGGGTGATAATGCATGTAATTTTGAATTTTGAACGGCGGCCAAAAGTGAGCCAGGAAGGGTTACTATTAGACCAGCCAATTTCGGCTATTGCAAAATGTCCTAGTACCCGTGCTCTACCACCTTGAGAACACGCCTATGCTGTGTCGCTACCCCCCAGGTCTCTACAAGGATAATCTTGGTAGTACCATGTACTACTGGCCCCTACTTTCGTCGCGTTGGGATGTCTGTCATATGTTGGTGTTTTGGTTGTTGCTTTTCTCTTAGTTTGTAGTTAATTCAGCCAATCAGTGTGCAGTTGTTGACTTCTATCGCGGAGGATGCGAAAGGAGGTCAATCCTATTTTGCTTCTTAGCTTTTCAGTTTCTGAAAAGGTGATGCTTTCATCGACGTAGGATGTCGAGTTCTTATAAATTCGTAAGTGGGTCAACTGGGACCGGACCGCCATATTTGCATATCATTATCTCATCCTCCGTGAAGGAGGATATCATATTGGGGATATATGGATTGTAATACATTCTGGATCAGTACTGATTGTATGTGGTAGTGTTGTAACCCTCTTTTGTTCAGGATTAGTGTGGTTAGAATTATAATGTTTACACATAGGCGTGTCTTTTAGTGGTGAAAAGTTATGTGGTTTGGCAATGGCGAGTATGTGGCTAACCAGCCGTTGTGCAATTTCGCTTTTATTTCATTTTGAACGGTCGGTCTAAAAGGCTTTTTCAAGGGTCTCACTGTGTCCAAATCCCTATCAAATTTGGTCATTACCGTTGCCCCGCCTATTAAATTGTTCTGTATTTGACCTACTCCAGAGATGTATGCTCCGTTCTGACAGCATGCTGTCTTCGCTTCGCACATTTCCGGGTTTCATCAGGAGGGTGTCCCCAAGGGGGCCTCTACGAGGCAGCCTTCTGGGCACCCAGCTGATGACTTCTAGGTAGCTGTCCTACACGAGGTATGGTGGGATTCCCCGTCAAGGATCCCCATGTACCTGCAAGAGAAATTATGATTAGTATGTATTGGAGTTAGGGTTAGGGTTAGGGCTAGGGTTAGGGTTAGGGTTGCCGCAACCACAGCGCCCCGCTTCGGCTCAACCGGCTCTAGTCCAAGTCATGTAGGGTAGGGTCCTTAAGAGGTAGAAGCAGTGCTCATGTAACCACTGTATAAGAATGTGTGGGTTTTATGCCCCCCCCCCCCTCACCCATGCAACCGGGGACCCAGGGCCACCGCCCCGGGAACGACCAGTCCGCCCAAAGTGGGGGGATCATGTCCCCAGGGGCACCAGTCCGTGGCCCCCAGGTGCACGGAGAGGCAGAAATATGAGAATGGGGCCTATATCTATGGGTTTTGTGTTTCCCCCCCCCCCGCACCCATGCAACCGGGGACCCCGGGACACCGCCCCGGGAACGGCCAGTCCGCCCAAACGTACGAAAAAACCGCCTTGGTTTTTATAACCCAAAAATTTGGCAAATTTGCTATAAAACAAAAAGTAGGGCACCAATAAGAACAAAATTTATGCTGAGTATCGAATTTTATATAATTAACATTTTCATATCAAAATTTACCACTAACATTTCATTTTCGGTTAAAATTCCGAAAAATAAAATCTTCGGATCGGCAATTTTTGGCTCGGCGGCTCGGCCCGGCCGGAACCCATTTTCCCGGTTCAATGATTTACCAAATACACTCAAGGGACGGTAGGTATAATATGTTATTGTATACTATCTAGAATGTTATTATACATTAATGAGCCAAGTTTCATGAGAAAATTTTTATATTTAGTATGTATTTGATCGGAAATTCTATTCTGCTACTTGATTTCTCTGGTAATCACATGTGCGAAATCAACTCATTTTAGCGAAATCAATGTATAAAATACCATTTTCCCAAAAGTGAATTAAACATATTGGTGCATATTATTAAGAATGTTGTTAATCATTTATGAGCCAATTTTCATGGTGAAATTTGAATATTTTGTATATTTTTGAGAGGAAAATCTATTCTGCCACTTGATTTCGCTGGCAATCGCATGCGCGAAATCAACTCATTTTAGCGAAATCAATATATAAAATACCTTTTTTCCCAAAACTGATTAAAACATATGTGTGCATATTATTAAGAACATTGTTAATCATTTGTGAGCCAAGTTTCATGATGAAATTTAAACATTTAGTAGGTTTTTGATAGGAAAATGTATTCTGCCACATGATTTCTCTTGCAGTGTCATGTGCGAAATCTACTCATTTTAGCGAAATCAATGTATAATAAAATAACCTTTTTCCCCAAAACCAACTAAAACGTTTTTTATACATGTGTATTAACCCATTCAGTACCGGAAACCCCTAATGGGGGTAGTTAGCAAACAGTGCAGGTCCAGATCAGACGCCGCAGCAGAACGCGGCGCCTGATCAGGGCCTACACTGTTTGCAAAAAAAAATAGAAGGAAACACAGCCTGACACCCCTAAATTTTGAAATGGACTCCTGTTATATATAATGAGGAAGATTCCATTTGATACAAAAAGGAGTTAAGAATGTTGTTCTAGATTTATGAGCCCCCGTTTTATGAGAAAATATTGATGTTGAGTTCTAGCTTTTGTTTCGGGCGTTATATCACCAAAACAAACAAGAAGCAGAGATAAAGGAAAATATCATTAGAAAGACCGGGCGATACATCACCAAAACACGCCTGTAAATTTCGATCCCCATCAAACCCCATTTGTATACAGAAAAAACTGGGGCTTACAGGGCTGTAAATTATTTTTCTAGTTTTTGCTCAAAACATAGAATATGACTCGTTAGAATGGCCTCACTGGTCCAGTCAGAAGGAAGTCCCACAATCTATGTTTAGAGCACAGATATGAAGAATATCGGAATTTTTCGCCAGAAAATTTTCATTTGTAAGGTGGCAAAATGTTCAATATAATTAACTTGCGTATTTCCGTGTTATTTATCAAGGATGCGCTATCAAATTGTTGTTTGTATTATTATTATTATTATTATTATTTCTAATAAAAATGCATTAAATAAGCACTAATTTGACGGGTGCATCGTCGGACAGACAGACGGACGAACTGACTGACGAATGGACGGACGGCTAGATAGATAGATGGACAGATAGACGGGAGTGAATAAACAGTGTGTTTGTTATTCACACAATCACAGGTAATAACGTGTGAAAGTCAGTAAACCGCAGTTTGATTAAATTACTTGGCGAGTGTTCGTTAATCTCTTTAACTGCTGTGTGAAGTACAGAAAGATGTCTTTAAAATTAAATTATGATTGCCTTAATAGCAAAATGAATTAAGGAATGATAATCCCAATCATACTGTATCAGAACATAATACTCCCAATTATACAGTATCAGAAACCCCGAAAAGGGTACCGTGGCAAACAGTGCAGACCCAGATCAGAATGCGGCGTCTGATCAGGGCCTACATTGTTTACTAAAAGTTCAGTCATTTTTCAATTAAATTTTGATGAAAATACAATCAATTTAACCAATTTAGTATCAGAAAGCCCGAAAAGGGTACAGTGGCAAACAGTGCAAGCCCAGATCAGGCTCCGCAGAATGCGGCGTCTGATCAGGGCCTACATTGTTTGCTAAAGGTTTAGTCATTTTCCAATTAAATTTTGATGAAAAAACAATCTGACATCTCTAAAGGGGTACCGTGGCAAGCAGTGCAGTCCCAGATCAGACGCCGCAGAATGCAGAATGCGGCGTCTGATCAGTTTGCTAAAGGAGGAGAAGGACGACGACATGGACGACGACGATGATGATGAGCGTGAGGAGGAGGATGAAAAAAAGCAGGTGACAAGTACTGGAGTAAGTCTGTTGATTTCACCTGCTATTTGATTTCGTTTGACTAATCAATTAGCAATATTTTGATATGCGTCTTTTATTCCAGATCATAATATTTTCAGATGAAACTTGGATCATAAATGTATACTGCCATCATTCTTAATAATAGGCAAAACGAGATTTTAATCGTTTTTGGAAAACAAATGCTGTTACACATTGATTTCGGAGTTGATTTCGCACATGTGCTTATCAGCGAAATCAAGTGACAGAATATATTTTCCTAATAAATATAAATTATATATTTTTTCATGAAATTTGGACCTAAAATGTTTATCAACTTTCTTAACAATATGCATTTTTATTCAGTTTTCGGAAATATTTATTTTGTACATTGATTTTGTTAAAATTAATTGATTTCGCACATGTGATTTCCAGCGAAATCAAGTGGCAGAATAGATTTTCCTCCCAAAAAATTTAATAAACATTCAAATTTCATCGTATAGCTTGCCTCATAAATGTTTAACAACATTATTAATAATATGCACCAATATGTTTTATTCAGTTTTGGGGAAATGTTATTTTATACATTGATTTCGCTAAAATGAGTTGATTTCGCACATGTGATTACCAGCGAAATCAAGCGGCAGAATAGGATTTCCGATCAAATACATACTAAATATTCCAATTTTCTCATGAAACTTGGCTCATAAATGTATAATAACATTCTAGATAATATGCAATAACAATTTTTTGCCTGTTATTAAAAATGTTGATTTTATGAGTTGATTTCGCTAAATCGGGCTGATTTCGCGAAATCAACTTGATTTCGCATATTATACCTACCCCTCAAGGGAGGTAAGGCTGCTCGATCCGATCCAAAATGGAGGGCATCAAGCAGGAGATGCCTCCTGCAGGAGGTTACGGCCCGATAGATTGGGCCAAAAAAGCAAAAGCCAAACCAGGATCTTTTTATGGTAACGAGTAGTGATTTATGTATAAAACAATAGTCGTTATACAACTATCAGGGCTAACATTCGTGTAAAAATTAGCCGTAATGCTTCGACCTTGACACAACCAGTCTTCTTGTCAAAGTTTTTGGCATTTTGCTTTGTTTGTTTGTATTGGAGTGTAACGACCCAGTCAACACTATTTTAGGTCATTTTTTAGCAGTCAGTTCACCTGTCCACACTTTTCCTGGGCAAGCTTATACGTAAGCGGTTAAATTCTGATTCTGAACATTCTTTTGCCAGAAACGGACAACTGCCCTTCTTGAAATTTGAATCAGCAGAAGGGAGAATGACGGTAGAAAAGATTTCATGATCAGTCTGGCTGAACCTGGCAGGTATCGAACCCATCAGACGCATACATGTGATATTTTCTTGGACCCAAATCGGGAGATTTTGATTTTCAGATAGGGAGATTGGGGTCCCAAATAGGGAGATTTTTCTGCGGTAAAGTGTTTTATAAAAAGCCCGCATAAAATATAAAGATGCCCTTGTATTAGGAGGAAGGTTGGAGGGACAGGGACTTACAAATACCACTGCTCTTTCAGCCAGGCACTGTCATAAACTCATGAAAAACCCGGGCGGAAGTTCTCACTTGATTGTCTCCCTTCCTTCTAACACTAATTCCCGGTAACTACCGGTCCTGGTACTTCTCGATGTACGGTACCGGGGAGATTTCACTACACTCCCCCCAACTTTATGATGAAAGCCTTCATCCAAGGTGGGGATACAGTACAGGCAACGAGACATTCCTATAGACCTCGATCGTCACCGTGGCAGAATTCTCTGTCACCGTGTCGCTTCCACTTGTCACCGAGACGAACGAGACAGCTAGCGAGACGCACAGGTGTTCTCAGCGTGACAATGTAGCGGTACACTGAGCGAGACAATAATCCGTCCGAGAATTTTATTGTCTTTCACAGAGACGCAGCGAGTCACAGCGCGACATTTATGACCGTACAGACAAGCCCTTTTTACTTGTTTTGGCAATTCTCATATTTAATGAAATTTACAAACATTGTTTTTTTTTTTGTTTTTTTTTTTTTTTTGCCATTTACCGTTCAAGAGAAACAAATATTATCATTAAGACGTTCAAGCTATATTTTTTCTTGTTTTAACAGTGTTTTTCTTTTTCGCTAAGGGGATAAGGACCCGTTTCCCATGCTCTGTTTCAACGCTTCGATGCCTCAGCATCATGAATTTTTCGTGTAAAAGAGCCAGCGCACAGCAAAAGACTTTTTTTACCAAGAAAGGATAAGATCGGTCTGTGCATCTAGCAAACGTTGCCAAAGTCTTCGCTTGTTACTGTTTGAAAACCCAGAGGCCAGAGACGGCTCGTGTTAACAGCAAAGACTCTGATCAGACTGCACAGATGCGCAGGATGATCTGAGTCTTCACTTGTCACACATTTCTTTATATTGTCCGAAGTGTTTTCAAACAATGCACACAGTTCCTCAAAGTTAGTTTTATTCCCTTGTTCCCCTAAAATTAAGCAATGATAAAACGGTATTCGGGGTTTGCGACGAGGTCAAGACACAAACCGGTCATCTCGGCTACAAACTGACAGCAAATTGAAATGTGCTGGTCAGACTTACGGATGCGCAGGCTGACCGGCCCCTTTGTTACACGCAAAAAAATGGAACGGGTTTTCTCATGACGGGGCACATTCTTGCTGAGCGATGGGGTCTGGTTGTTCCATTGCATTTTTGCGGGTTCACATTTGAAACGCCTCTGCGAGGCTAGTTAAACTAATGGCCAATTAAGTCGTATATCGACCAGGGTGCTATCTGATCAGTCTTGGTAATCTTCAAAGACTATTCTTCTCCTACTATTCTGTGTATCAGTTTAACCCTTCTTCTATTATCATGACTCAAATGAGCCAGCGCACAGCAAAAAACTATTTCAAACCAAGGAAGAATCAGATCCGCCTGCGAATCTAGCCGGTATGCTTAAGTCTTTGCTTGTAACTCTCATGCGAACAGCGGAGACTTTGATCAGTCTACGCTGATGCACAGGCTGATCTGAGTTATTATTAGTCACTAATTTCTTATTATCCTAAACGGTAAACTTCACGCTTCAGGGGAGAACCAAGGACGAAGATGGCGGCCACGTAAAATCAATTTAATGCCCCCCCCCCCCTCCCGCCAGTATTTTTTTTTCACTGACCGTAACCAGTAAAGCACGCGTCCTTTCGGGCCAGAAACTGACAAATGCCCTTCTTGAATCAGCGGAAGGGAGAAGGTGGCCAAAGAGAAAATTTCACGATCATCTCCCGTCCCTTAGTCTTTTAAAGTTCCGATTATAAATTCGTCAACGTAGGCGCGGCCTGGTCATTATCTGTATTTTTTTTTTTTTTTTTTGTTCTTTTGCGGGCCGTTGTAATTGCCACATAGTTTTCCGGGATGCGGCGATTTGTTAGATTTACATGCGCAACCGGCTATGACTCGGATCAGCCTGCGCATTTGCGCAATCTGATCTTGGTCTTCGCAGTGCGCGCTTTGGATGGCTGGAAAACAAAACAAACCCATAAAACCCCCAAGAGAATATGAGCGACAGCGTATTAATGTAAAGACCTTTTCGTATGCAATAACCGTCTGTGCTCGAAAATAATCAATGACATCACGTGTTGCTGTAGAATCAATGAGGAACGTTATGGAAAAAGTTGCATGTCACTAATTGGAAAACAAACTGTCAGCGCTCCATATAAGGGGTCAATAGTTTGCTAAAACGGGTTCACATTTGAAACGCCTCGGTGAGGCTAATCTAACTGAATATGGCTGATTTCTTTAGTCAAGTCTGCTCCAACTGTTCTATATGGGTACCCATAATCATAAGACCTGGTACTAAAGTGCTGATAAAACGGTATCAAGGTCAAGAGTAGACACAAACCGGTCATCTCAGCTACAAAGTTGCAGCAAATTGAAGAAAGTGCTGATCAGACTCATGGACGCCCAGGCTGACCGGCCCTTTTGTCGCACGAAAATAATGGAACAGGTTTTCTCATGACGGGGCACATTATTGCTGAGCGATGGGGTCTGACTGTTCCATTGCGTTTTTTCGGGGGTTTACATATGAAACGCCTCTGCGAGGCTAGCTAAACTAATGGTCAATTAAGTCGTGTATCAACCAGTGTGCCATCTGATCAGTCTTGGTAATCTTCAAAGTGTCTATTCTGCTTCTACTATTCTGTGTATCAGTTTAACCCCTGCTTCTATTATCATGACTCAAAAAAGCGCACAGCAAAAAGAAGAAAAAAACAACTAGAAAAAGTGTCCATAGGACACGGATACCCCCGCCAAATGCCATTCATGAAACGGTTTACTATATGGAACTAAATCAAGGGCAGATAATTCAAAAACCCAAAATGCAAGAGTTGTCTTCCTTCTTCATAACACATCGTCTCAGTGTGATGAATGCACCTGTGAAGTTTCATGAATATATTCCATACGGTTTAGGAGTTATGGCCCGGACACGGTTTACTATATGTGGCCCCCGCCCATAGGGGCTTGAAGAAATATATTGGCTGCATGATGCTTCCACGCAGAGCTGAATCCGGCCCGCACACTAGTACTGGTAAACAGTTAAGAGGATCTAAGCCTGTCCAGGAACCGCCGTGCGAGGCGGACCGTCCATGCTAATAAACCCTATTGGTTTCATTGGGCGACAGGGCTTGAGATGTCATTTCGTCTCAACGTCGGGTAAAAGCGCCACAAAATTGGAAGCAACGTCTCCAAAATGACCTTTACAGTGTTGGCGGGGACGTTAAACCTCAAATCAAACAAAAACAAACGGTTTACTATATGGAACTAAGTCAAGGGCAGCTAATTCAAAAACCAAAAAAGCAAGAGTTGTCTTCCTTGTTCATTTCAAATCGTCTCAGTGTGATGAATGCACCTGTGAAGTTTCATGAATATATTCCGTACGGTTTAGGAGTTATGGCCCGGACACGATGTCGGGACGGACGAACGAACGGACAGGGGTAACACTTAATGCCCTTTCCACCATTCTTCGAATGGCGGGGGCATAAATAACGGTTGTAACTCTAATGCGAACAGCGAAGACTTTGATCAGTGTACGCAGTTGCGTATGCTGATCTGAGTTGTCATTGGTCGCTCATTTCTTATCGCCCTAAACGGAACAATTCATGACAGAATCAAGGGCGAAGATTGTGGTCAGACAAAATCAATTTACATCCCCTTACCCCTTACGGTCCGCTTATAATTTTGTCAGCCTGCGCGTGGGTGCGGCCTGGTAATTTGTCTTTTTCTTTTTTTCACTTTCCCCGGCCGTTGTTATTGCCTTTACGAGGGTTTCAGTGCCTAGGCTGGTGATAGTTTTCCGGCTTGCGTCGATTCGTTATATTTACATGCGCGCTCTGCTATGACTCGGATCAGCCTGCACATTTGCGCAGTTTGATCTGGGCCTTCGCTGTGCGCGCTTTGGATGGCTGGTAATCTAGTTACTATTTGTACGCCCGATGGGGACTTTTATCCGACTGCGCGGAGGCGCAGGCTGATCCGCCCGGCCTGGCCTCGGGATAATAGAACCTTCATGCTCGGGTCTTCGTGGCATGAAATTTATTATGCTCGTCAATATCGAGATACATATGAAATGAAAGAGGCGGTTTTCCTGCTCAGATCAGCACAGACTTATTTGGCCTGCTCATAAATTTTAACCATTATCTTGCTGTTCACGACAACCCGTATCTTTGCAAACAGTGTAGATCCAGATCAGATGGCTTCTGAAGAAGCCATCTGATCAGGATATACACTGTTTTGGCATTCAGTTTATAAATTTGTAGCTATAAATTACATCAAGTAATTTGATTGGTTGATAGACAGAAATGGGTGTGGCTTAAATGAATATTCAGCAAGATAAAATAAGCATGTGTGTGTGTTGGTGGGGGGGGGGGGGCACCGCGGACCCTAGTCTTGGTTTTCGCATGCCACATGTACATGTATGCGTGTTGTTCTGCTTCTGAATTGCTCTGCTTCGGGTTGCCGTTATTTTTTTTTGTGTGTAACATAGTTGGCGTGGTGCATTGCTTGTGTGCGACGTCATCTATGTTTTTTGTTTATAATATGAAGAACCGATGATGGCGAAACGTTGATGTAAAAGCATGACAAAGATTATTTCGTGTTGGTGTTGATTTACTATACAAAATTACTTCTTTCACTTTAATGAAAATCTATCAAAGGGGTCCGGCCCCGCCCATTGGGGCTTGAAGAAATTGATAAGCTGCATGAGCTGTAACCGACCGCACAAGAGTACTGGTAAACCGCCAAGAGGCAAAGTGGTGCGAGTCGGACCGCCCGTGCTTATTAACCCTATTGGTTTCATTGGGCCACAGGCCTGGAGACGTCATTTCATCTCAGTGTCTTAAAAAGGTCCCACAAAGTTGGAAGCAACGTCTCCAAAATGACCTATACAGTGTTGATGGGGACGTAAAATCTCAAATCAAACAAACTATCAAAGGGTTCAGTTGATATGGAGCAGAAAAGAATTCATTGCTCACAAACTCAAGAACACACAACTGTGACAATGGTCTTGAGTTGACAATGCCGCATGGTTGTGTTATTGGTTCTGCACATCATCTCACTTCTATGCCAAGATCTGACCAAAATGTAATGGCGTTAAGGAGATATGCAGCGGACAGAAACTGTTATCAACGGACGGACGGCCATGGACGGAGGAAGGTCATTCCATCAATCCCCTCTCCACTTCGCGGCGTGGGATTAACACACCCACAAAAAACGTACAGAATCAAACAGAACCAAAATATTATAGCGTACAACCTGAAACAAATCTATGTAAAACAGCTTTTTCCGAGATGGGGGCTACTCTTAAAGGTAAGAATTTGCTCCCTCGGAGCAAATTCTTTCCTTTAAAAACAGTCCATATGATATATGTAATGGAGAACTCTATTGTTTTGGTGCTTTCTCTTTACTGCAAATAGTTTTCATTACGTACATGCGTAATGGGCGTATCTTCTATGAAAGATCCCTTCCAAAACGAGTTATAGCATATTCCTGTAACGACCTTTTCGTATGCTACAACCGCTCGTGCCTAAATGACGTAATTGTATCTCAGTGACTTCACGTGCTGCTGTGAAAAACGGGAAGACTCTCTTAAAGGGGCGCTTCAGCTATCAGAGAGGCACATTATCAATGAGGCACTGCATGCGAAAAAGTGCACATCACAAAATGGAAAGAACTGTTAGCGCCAAAGAAGACTTCAAGAGACCCGGCATAGATCGGTAGAAGCATTGCGACAAGGTCAAATCAAACTGGTCAGCTCAGCTGCATGTATTAGAGAAGTAAACTCGGTATCAAGCTGCCCAAAGCTGACCAGACTGTGCGTATGCGCAGGCTGACTGGTCTCTCGCAAGCAGTCGAACGGGTTTTGCCATGGCGTGGCTCATGCTTGCTGTAAAATGCTGGGGTCTTATTGTTTCACTGCCACATTTGTAACGCCTCGGTGAGTCGAGTCTATTTTGAAAGAATTTGCTCCCGGGGAGCAAATGCGTCTCTAACTGTAAACATGTTTTCTCATCCTCGCCGTAGTCAGCTGTTGAGCGACGGCGTCAAATGAAACTCGGTATCAAGCTGCCCAAAGCTGACCAGACTGTGCGTGTGCGCAGGCTGACAGGTCTTTCGCAAACAGCTGAACGGGTTTTGCCATGACGTGGCTCATGCATGCTGTTCAATGCTGGGATCATATTGTTTCACTGCGTCGGTTGAGAGTTCACATTTGTAACGCCTCGGTGAGTCGAGTCTATTCTGAAAGGAAACCATTTGCTCCCGGAAAGCAAATGCGTCTTTAAGTGTAAATTTATTGTCTCTGATGGGAGCTGTTTTCTTTTTCTTTTTTCTTTTTTGGCAGGAGCACATTTAAAACGCCTCGTTTCTTGGTCCTTAAGCTTTTTTTATCAACGATGCCTTATTCCCTGAAAATAAACGGCATGTTCCCGTGCTGCACAGAAACCGGGGTAGTCCCTTTCATTGTTCGAACACCGGACTGCCTCAAGAACGCTGAAAAAGTATGTGATATGTTGGTACATGGTCATTGCCTGGTGGGTAGGCCCCCGTCCATAGGGGCTTGAAGAAATATATGGACTGCATGATGCTTCCACGCAGAGCTGAATTCGGCCCGCACACTAGAACTGGTAAGCCGCTTAGAGGATCTAAGCCTAAGCCTGTCCAGGAACCGCGGCGCGAGGCGGACCGTCCATGCTAATAAACCTTATTTGTTTCATTGGGTGACAGGGCTTGAGATGTCATTTCATCTCGATGTCGGGTAAAAGTCCCACAAAATTGGAAGCAACGTCTCCAATATGACCTTTACAGTGTTGACGGGGACGTTAAACCTCAAATAAAACAAACAAATCAAAATCATTAGGTCTCTCGTCACTGTGGATCGAGTCTTGCTCGAGTCATATGTGAGACGCTTTCTACAACGGAAGGTTGTGTGTGTGTGTGTGTTTTGTTGTTGTTGTTTTCTGCTCTATCACGAACGGGGAGTTTGGACGCAATATATCATTTTGTAATCAAAGCAGCGAGGCATCGGCGATGGCGCTGCGTATAGACGTAGCGCCGACGTCGAGGTACCCTGGATGCTACTGTGTCTAAAATCTTTAAAAGGCGGAAGGCAGCTTGACATCGGCGTCGGTGCTGCGTAGAGACGTAGCGTCGGCGTTGGCGTACCCTGGATGTTACTGTGTCTGAAAGGCGAAAGAAATTTCTGCAAATTCATTTTAGTTTGAGAGTAGCGTGACATCGGCATCTGCGCGGCGTGAAGACGTAGCGTTGACGTCGCTGTATCCCGAAAGGCGGAAGTCATTTATGTAAATTTCCTTCATATGTCCGCTTTGAGAGCAGCGTGTCATCGACGTCGGGCCTGCGAAAAGTCGTAGCGTTGACGTCGATGTATCCGGGACGCGGCTTTACCTGGGATGTATAAAATAAGAAAGTCATTTTCGTTGGGTTTCACTGATGCGTTTGGTTTGACATAAAAAATGGTTCTCTTCAGTATGACTGGCCGTAGACGTGGACGTTGAACAACAATAAGACAAACAAAGTTATGGCGCCAACGACGCTGTTCCACTGCCAGTAGGAAAACTGCGTGCAATTGTTTTGAGAAATAATGTAATGTAGATATCAATATTTAAGTAATCAAGGTATTTTTTAACGTTCATCTAATTAAGATGAGCAAAATTTAAGAGAACCCCGACGGGGCTAACAAACTTTGCTCGTGACCCGATGCTGTTCATACTCCGATGAACGTTGACTAAATTACCTTCATTTCTTAAATAATTTTAATGATACGTTTGCTTTGAGCGCAGCGCGACGTCGGCGCTGCGTAAAAACGTAGTGTCTACATGTACGTCAATGAGATATTATCCTCAGAGTGTAATTGAACCTGAGTAGTATCAGAGGTGTGAGGCACACTTTCTATCACTATTTTTAATTATAAAGTTTTGCAGTATTTACATATGCATGATCTTAGTGTCTTATAAGTCGACGATAAACCTCAAATCAAAAAAGCAAATTATATCCTCAAGAACCGATGATGGTGAAACATAGATGTTAATACATGACAAAGATTATTTCGTGTTGGTGTTGATTTGCTATACAAAATTACTTCTTTCACTTTAATGAAAATCTGTCAAAGGGTTCCGGCCCCCATCCATTGGGGCTTATAGAAATAGATGGCCTGCATGAAAGGGTTCAGTTCATATGGAGCAGAAAAGAATTCAAGGCTCAAACTCATGACCTACAACAGTGACATTGACCTTGAGTCGGCATGGTTGAGTTATTGAATCTGCTCAGCATCTCACTATAGTGCCAAGATCTGACCAAAATGTAATGACGTTAAGAAGATATGCAGCGGACAGAAACTTGTTATGAACGGACGGATGGACATGGACGGAGGAAGTTAATTCCAACAATCCTCTCACCGCTTCGCGGTGGGGAGATTTGAGGGTCAACGTCCCCGTCATTACAGTACAGGTCATTTTGGAGACGTTGCTTCCAATTGTGTGGGACTTTTACCCGACACTGAGATGAAATGACATCTCAAGCCCTGTCGCCCAATGAAACCAATAGGGTTTATAAGCATGGACGGACCGACTCGCACCGCTTTGCCTGGGCAGGCTTAGATCCTCTGAGCGGTTTACCAGTTCTCGTGTGCAGCCCAATTATTTCTTCAAGGCCCGATGGGCGGGCTGGGGGACGACGGGGGATTAAAAGACAAGGGCGTAACCAGAACCAAAATAGTATTACGCACAACAAGAAAAATCTATGTAAAACAGCTTTTTCCGAGATGGGGGCTACCCTTAAAGGAAAGAATTTGCTCCCGAGGGGAGCAAATTCTTTCCAATTCTCCCGAGGGGAGCAAATTCTTTCCTTTAAGAACAGCCCATATATAATATGTAATTGAGAACACTATTATTTAGGCGTTTCTCTTCACTGCAAATATTTTACATTACGCACATGCGTAATGGGCGTTACGCCTATGAAAGATCCCTTCCCAAACGAGTGATAGCATATTTGTGTTTGCCATTCCTGTAACGACCTTTTCGTATGCAACAGCCGCCCGTGCCTAAATGACGTAATTGTATCTCAGTGACCTCACGTGCTGTTGTGAAAAGTGGGAAGACTTCAATGAGGCACTGCATGCGAAAAAGTGCACATCACAAAATGGAAAGAACTGTTAGCGCTAAAGAAGAGACCCATAGATTGGTAGATTTGTTTGTTTGATTTGAGGTTTAACGTCCCCGTCAACGCTGTATAGGTCATTTTGGAGACGTTGCTTCCAATTTTGTGGGACTTTTACCCGACACTGAGATGAAATGACATCTCAAGCCCTGTCGCCCAATGAAACCAATAACGGTTACAAGCATGGACGGGCCGACTCGCACCGCTTTGCCTGGGCAGGCTTAGATCCTCTTAAGCGGTTTACCAGTACTCGTGTGTGGTCGGTTTTAGCTCTTGTTTTGTTTGTTTGATTTGAGGTTTAACGTCCCCGTCAAGACTGTAAAGGTCATTTTGGAGACGTTGCTTCCAATTTTGTGGGACTTTTACCCGACATTGAGATGAAATGACATCTCAAGCCCTGCCGCCCAATGAAACCTAATAGGGTATATTAGCATGGACGGTCCGCCTCGCACCGCGGTTCCTGGACAGGCTTAGATCCTCTAAGCGGTTTACCAGTACAAGAGTGTGGGCTGGATTCTGCGTGGAAGCATCATGCAACTCATATATTTCTTCTAGCCCCTAAAGGCAGGGGCCGTGCTTTTAGCTCTGCGTGGAAGCATCATGCAGCCCATCTATTTTTCCAAGCCCCGATGGGCGGGGGCCGCAAAGATTGGTAGAAGCATTGCGATGAGGTCATATCATACTGGTCAACTCAGTCACATGTAACTGGAGTAAACTCGGTATCAAGCTGTCCAAGCAGCAAATTGGAATGCTGACCAGACTGTGCGTATGCACAGGCTGCCATGTCTCTTAGTTGCTCGCAAACAGCCGAACGGGTTTTGCCATAACGTGGCTCATGCTTGTTGCATGCTGGGATCATATTGCTGAGAGTGCCTCGGTGAGTCGAGTCTATTCTGAAAGGAAAGAATTTGCTCCCAAGGAATAAATGCGTCTTTAAGGGTAGACTAAGGGTAGACAGGTTTTCTCATCATCACCGTAGTCAGCTGTTGAGCGACGGTGTCAAATCCTTTTTCTGGTGCACATTTCTTGGTCCCTTAGCTTATTAACCAATGACGCTTTATTCTCTGAAAAAAATGGGCACGTTCCCGTGCTCCGAAGAAAACCAGGGTAGACCCTTTTATAGTTCGAACACGAAACTGCCTCAAGAATGCTGAAAAAGTATAGGATATGGTGGTACGGTCATTGCCTGGTGGGTAAGAGCGCAGATTCTTAATCATTAGGTCTCTCATCACTGCGGTTCGAGCCTTGCTTGCGTCATACGTGACACTATATTCTACAAAGGATGGTCGTGTTTTTTTTTTCTGCTTTACCACGAACGGTGACATAGACGCTATAAATCATTTTGTAATGAGAGCAGCGAAACATCGGCGACGGCGCTGCGTGTAGACGTTGCGCCGACGTCGAGGTACCCTGGATGCTACTGAGTCTAAATCGTTTAACAGGCGGAAGTCATTTCTTTAAAATTTATTTTGGTTTGAGTGCAGCGTAACATCGGCGTCGGCGCTGCGTGGAGACGTAGTTTCGGCGTCGATGTACCCTGGATGTTACTGTGTCTAAAATGTTTAACAGGCGAAAGAAGTTTTTGTAACGTTCATTTTAGTTTAAGAGCTGCGTGACATCGGCATCGGCGCGGCGTGGAGACGTAGCGTCGACGTCGATGTGTCTAGGATTCTATTGTTAAAAGGCGGATGTCATTTATGTAAATTACATTGATACGTCCGGTTTGAGAGCAGCGTGGCATCGACGTCGGGGCTTCGTAAAGACTTAGCTTTAAGTAATAAAGGTATTTTTTTTACGTTCATCAAATTAACTTACACCGGGTCACGAGCAAAATTTCAGTGAACTTTTTTTTTTTTTGCTCGTGACCCGATGTTGTTCATACTTCGATGAACGTTATATAAATTATCTTCATTTCTTAAATAATTTCAATGGTACGTCGCAGTGTCGGCGTTGCGTAAAGACGTAGTGTCTACGTCTATGAGACGTTATCCTCAGTGTGCAATTGAACCTGAGTAGTATCAGAGGTGTGAGGAGCTCTTTCTAGTCACCAATTATTAACAGCATTATAATATTATTGTCTTACATGATCTAAGTGTTTTTAAAGTCGACTTGGCTGGGTATCGATATTATCTTGCGTTTTTTTATATACAGGATCTTACAGGAGTGGTCATGTCATATGAAACTTATGAAAGGAGCCTTCGGCGAGTTTCATAAATTTCATATGAATTGACCACGAGTGTAAGATTCTGTTTATCATATGACCACTTTAAATTGGATTTCATCGCCTTTAGATTTGACAAATTTTCCACACAAAAAAAAATGCTTTGTTGACATGGACGTCGTCATGACATTACTTAATCCCGCCAAAGTGTTATTACACGTGTGGTCATACGATATTTTATTACACGACGTTATCCACTGCTTATCAACGACGTCATATGATAAAGTTTTAATATGCACATGTAGATACTGACACAATACACTTGAAGAAATTCCTTCCATCCTTACTGTCAGTGTAGGCCCGAACAGACTGCTTTCTACGGCGGCTGATCTGGGTCTACCTGTCAAGATCGATTCTACTGGTAACCCCTTTACACAACGCTGAACCATTAAGAATGTGCAGCTATAAGACACAAATCAGCCTGCACAATCATGCATGCAGTATGAAAAGTATTCGCCTACCACAGTATAATGCGGAGTGCTATTCATTGCCACTTGCCTCAGACAGTGGATGTTGATCCGATTCTTTGCAGGCCACTGTGTGCGACCAACAGAAGCTCAGCTCAGCCTCCTCATCCAAGTAGTTTGATCAGTCTTACCAGGCCACTGGGATATCGCAACATACATATACAAATACGAAAGTCTGGTTGTGCATGTTGATCTGAGCAATCACTGAATGGCCAGACTGAGAGAAGGCGCAGCTCGACATGCGCATTCACGCAGTTTCATCAGTATTTACCGACTTTATGCAACTTCTCTAGCCTCAGACCAGCAGAGACGTAGCATAGCGTCACATCCGTGCAATATGATAAGTATGCAAAGTGCAAGCTCGGCCTGTGAATCCGAGTAGTCTGATCAGAGTCTCATATAGCCACCGCCGGTAAATTGCAAACTCCGGTTGTGCATTTTGATTTGAGTCTACGCAGGTAGTTGAACGACAACTGAAGACGCATGTCGGCATGCGCATCCATGCATTCTGATCAGTATTCGCCAATCATCGGCCTCTTCTGCAGCCACGGTGATACTGATCTGATCCCTTGTATGTCAGACAGGTTTTATGATAAGTTTTGTCGTGCGCTAGCTCATATACTTTATGGTCAGTGAACAAGACGTCTTGAGTTCCGGGTATATTGATGAGCCTTAGCTGACAAGATATGGATATTTTATGCAGTCTTGTATTTCTAGTCTAAATTTAGGTTTTGGATGCTCGTTAGAACCGCCTCATCGAGTACCCAAATATGTTAAGAACAAAGAAATCTCAATCCCACGTAGGGATACTCATTACACGGACTTGTTAACGTGATGAGATAGGATAATGTGGCATGGTGCACAGGACACCGGCGTTTTGCATTACACATTGACCAAAACCAGGCAGTTAATTGTTTGTCTGTTGTGAAAAGATTCTTTTATCCACAACTTATACGTCGGCGCACGTGCTTAATATAGCGAACTTCTAGTACGAGAAACATCATTATAAACTGAGTCGGGGCACAGCATTTCCTGCAGTTTATATGTGCGCCTAGCGAAGACTCAGATCAGCCTGCACATCCGCGCAATCTGATCAGTCTTCGTATTTGCGCAGTCTGATAAGAGTCTTCGTTGTGCGCTTTGAGGATAATTAAGGGTCCAATGTTCCTTCCTGCAGCAAGAGAAGTCTCTGGTCGCACTACATGGATGCGGAGGCTGAGCTGATTCTTCGTAATTTGTTGGAACTGCTGTGACCCTGCACACTGTCGATATTTCAGGTTGATTTAAAGGGGCGCATCTGCTATCAAAGAGGCGTCCAAGCAGCGTGTTAGAAATACTTGTTGCGTAAGCGAAAAACAAAAGCTATTGAAGAAGAGTAAAAAGAAAAAGAATGGTTGTTGCGTCTAAGCTATTTTTGACACTCGCAAAGAGCGCAGGCCAAGATCAGCCTGTGCCGCGACATATGGCCAGGGCCTTCACTGTTTGTAAAAAATGGTTGTTGCGTCTAAGCTATTTTTGACACTCACAAAGCGCGCAAGGCCGAGATCAGCCTGCGCCAAGACATCTGGTCAGGGCCTTCACTGTTTGCAAAAAAAAAAAAAAAAAAAAAAAAAATCAGCCTTTTCCTCATTGAATTTCTAAAGGTAACTAATTAGGGTACCCATAAATTTGGAAAATAATAAGGACAAAAACGTTTTTTTATGTATATAATATTACTTATATGTTTATTTATTTAAGAAAATATAAATTCAAAGATATTGGGAAGACCCGGATTTTTTTTTTTTTTTTTTTTAATATAAGTTTTATCCAGGTAGATGGAGCTCGGGCGTAATGATTACATAACCATGCAATAAAATGTCACGCTGTGTCTCGCTGGGTCGCGGTGTGTACCGCCGAGTCATCGGGACAATTTCACCTGTCTCGCTGCCTTGAATCTTGTCACCGCGACAGGGAAACTGTTCAGCGAGACATGAGGCTTTGTCACCATGACGGATTGTCACCGGGAAACGACACAGATAGGAATGTATCGTTGACTGTACTGTATCTGAAAAGAGATATGACAGCCACAGGCCGCCACAAAAACCTTACCTCTTTGGTGTAGCACATCTTACCAGGAAACTGTCTTGAACTACAAGTCCAAGTGGTGTCTTGTTGATGGACACTGTCTTGAGCTACAAGCCCAAGTGATTCCATCTTGTTGACTGTCTTGAGCTACAAGCCCAAGTAACTTCTTGATGAGTGATGAATGTCTTGAGCTACAATTAAGCCCAAGTGACTTCTTGGTGAGTGATGACTGTCTTGAGCTACAAGCCCATGTGACTTCTTTGTGTGTGATGACTGTCTTGAGCTACAAGCCCAAGTGACTGACTGTCTTGAGCTACAAGCCCAAGTGACTTCTTGGTGAGTGATGACTGTCTTGAGCTACAAGCCCATGTGACTTCTTTGTGTGTGATGACTGTCTTGAGCTACAAGCCCAAGTGACTGACTGTCTTGAGCTACAAGCCCATGTGACTTCTTTGTGAGCGATGCCTATCTTGAGCTACAAGCCCAAGTGACTTCTTGGTGAGTTATGACTGTCTGGAGCTACAAGCCCATGTGACTTCTTTGTGAGTGATAACTGTCTTGAGCTACAAGCCCAAGTGATTTCTCCTTGAAGACTGTCCTGAACTACAAGCCCAGGTGATTTCTTCATGAAGACTGTCCTGAACTACAAGCCCAGGTCCCTAGGTGATAGACTACAAGACGTATCACCCCAGGAGAATGGTTACATCTTCTTGACGACTGGACTACAAGCCCAGGTGATTTCTTGAAGATGAAGACTAGCCTGAACTACAAGCCCATGTGATTTCTTGAAGAATGTCGACTGTCTCAGACTACAAGCCCAAGTGGTTTCTTCTTGTTGACTGTCCTGAACTACAAGCCCAGGTGATTTCTTCTTGAAGACTGTCCTGAACTACAAGCCCAGGTCCCTAGGTGATAGACTACAAGACGTATCACCCCAGGAGAATGGTTACATCTTCTTGACGACTGGACTACAAGCCCAGGTGATTTCTTGAAGATGAAGACTAGCCTGAACTACAAGCCCAGGTGATTTCTTGAAGAATGTCAACTGTCTCAGACTACAAGCCCAAGTGATTTCTTCTTGTTGACTGTCCTGAACTACAAGCCCAGGCGATTTCTTGACTGTCCTGAACTACAAGCCCAGGTGATTTCAAGACTGTCCTGAACTACAAGCCCAGGTGATTTCTTCTTGTTAACTGTCCTGAACTACAAGCCCAGGTGATTTCTCGAAGATGAAGACTGTCCTGAACTACAAGCCGAGGTGATTTCTTGAAGAACGACGACTTTCTCAGACTACAAGCCCGAGTGATTTCTTCTTGAAGACTGTCCTGAACTACAAGCCCAGGTGATTTCTTGAAGAACGACGACTTTCTCAGACTACAAGCCCGAGTGATTTCTTCTTGAAGACTGTCCTGAACTACAAGCCCAGGTGATTTCTTGAAGAATGTCGACTGTCTCAGACTACAAGCCCAAGTGATTTCTTCTTGTTGACTCTCCTGAACTACAAGCCCAGGTGATTTCTCGAAGATGAAGACTGTCCTGAACTACAAGTCCAAGCTTTCATCTTGGAGAATAATGGATTCATCCGACTGTCTTGAACTACAAGTCCAAGTAATCTCATGGATCTATGGAGTCATCCGGCTGTCTTGAACTACAAGTCCAAGCTTTCATCTTGGAGAATATTGGATTCGTCCGGCTGTCTTGAACTACAAGTCCAAGTAATCCCATGGATCTATGGAGTCATCCGGCTGTCTTGAACTACAAGTCCAAGTATTTACTTCTTGATGAACATCCGGATCTTCAGCTGTCTTCAGTTGTACTAGCTACTTGAACCACTGCCAGATTTTTTCTTCTGTTTGCAGAGCCATGCCTGATAAATCTTGCAGTCTTTCTTCCTGTGGCCATACTGTCTGCAGAAGAAGCACTTGATTGAACTCTTCTTTCTTTCTGCACTTGACCCATGTTTTTCTTCATCTGATGAAGACTGCGAACTAACTTTCAGCTTGCTTGAAAGGTTGTCCAGCACTGCCTCTAATAGCCGTTCTATTCTACTTCCAGACAGAGCTTCTACAGCATTTATTGAAGCATCATTTCCTCTTTTTGGCTTCTTACCATCAACAGCCTGGGAAATATATTGTTGATACTTGATCAAATCTAATGCCTCTTCTATGCTGTGTGGGTGTTTGAAACAAGCATGTTTAGCTGCATCCTTGTCACTGCAACCTTGGCAAAATCTGGCAATTGCCTCCTGTTTCATGTGATCTTCTGGCATATCTACAAAAGCTGCTGTTGCCAATGTCATCACACGGTCTGCCCAATCTTCTAAGCTTTCTTCTGATCTCTGGTAGGATTGGTGAAATTTTGCTCTGGATGTTTCCACCAACTCTTTGACACCAAACCTACTTTCTAACTTCTTCATCAACCTACGAAAAGAATATTCCTCAATATCTGCAGCAGCTATTGCGAAGAAATCTAGCGCTTTACCTTCAAGACTCCAAAACAAATAGTCCTTACTCTCTGTCTCTGACCATGTCATTACTTTACGATAGCTGTCAAATTTATTTTTGAAAGACAGCCAGTTTGTTTTGCCATCAAAACGTAAAGTTTTTGGATGTTTCCGGGGGTCCCCATGCCTGCATGAATGTCGATGGACTGAGGCGTCTGTGTCAGAGTCTGAAGATGATGAATGATGTCTTTTCCGTCTTGATTTATGGGATTCTCTTTGTTCTGTATGATTTAGGTCTTGAAGGGGATCGTGAATTTGTCCTTGACCTATTACGTCTTTTTGATGTTGACCTTGATCTGTGATGCTTCCTTGTCTTTTTATCAGATCTACAAGACCTTGACCTTGAAGGAGATCCAGACCGTGACCTTGAACTTGACGAAGAGTGACGTCTAGATTTATGCCGTTTTGATTTAGAATCATCTTTCTTACTGGAATATTTTTTTTCACTGTGTTTTTTAGATGGAGATCTTGAACTTGACCTTGACGATGACCTTTTTGTCTGTGATTTTAGCCTCCTTTTGGATTTGTGAGACTTTGACCTTATAGGAGACATGGATGGTGACCTTGAACTTGATGAATGTCTAGATTTATGCACTTTTGATTTTGAGCTATTCTTTTTCAAAGATCTTAATTCTTTCTTATGTCTTTTATAAGAAGGTCTAGAATTTGACCTTGATGATGACCTTGAAGATGACCTTGATGATCTGTGGGGCCTGTGTTTGGCTCTAGAAGACCCAGAAACTTGTTCTGATTCTCTTGACCTTGAAGGTCCAGGAGACTGGTGTTTGGATCTACAAGACCCATTAACTTCTTCATTGTCTGTCAGCTGCTTTGAGCTTTCTGACCTTGACCTTGATCTGGGACTTTCTGGTCTGCTAGCTGCTGGACTTGGAGACCTGGATCTACAAGACCCTGAAGTCTCCTCTGTTGACATCTGTGTCTGTAATTCAGATCTAGAAGATTTTATTGTTGCTGTCAACAATGCCTCTCCAGCTGACTTCTCCCTCTGTGTCTTGGAAGATTGATCTTTACTTGAAGCTTTAAGTAGCATTCCCTCTGAAGCAGCTATATTTAAATTGTCTGACCTAGCCCTTTCACCTATCGCTAACATGGCGAATGCTTCCGGGTGACTGAACCTTGAGCTAGGAACTTGAGTTTCGGCTAACATAGCGCAAATCTCTGCCTCTGAGAACCCTGTATGACTTCCTGTTGCTAACGTAGCAGTCGTCTCTGGCTCAGTTGGCTGTAACCTTGGCTTGGCTAACATAGCTAAGCTATCTGGCTCCCCTGATGATGTTGCATCAATGGCGGTTGTCAAGGGCTCCCATCTGTCTGCACTCATTGGTGATGGCAAACTTGGTAGTTCCACTGCAGCCTGTGCACTGGCAAAGGTTCTCAGTGGCTCCCATATGTCTGTTTTTGGAACAGATGGTACACCAAGGTCATCTGTATCAAATGCATCTGATGTCTGTGGCTCTGAGAAGTCTATAATACTAAGGACTTCAGCTGATAGGCTTCCTTGGAGTGCTAGGTTGAGTGCCTCCTTCTTGACCACTTTGTAGGCCTTTCTGAACTGTATGATCAGTTTGGCTAATTTGTCACCAACTCCTGGAATCCTCTTCAGTTCCTCCACAGATGCTGTATTTACATTGATACTCATGATGTACAAGTGATACTTTAATAGTTAATTGTAACTGTAAGAAGGTAAGCTACTTACAAAGAAACTAGCCTTTTCTTTTGCTGGCCTGTAATCACTTGTCAACCCGCTTTCTCCCTGCACGATGCACCTGAAAGTCTACAAGACGCGACAGGTCTGATCAAAGGGGGTGGGTAGGGTATTTTGAGCAGTTACTGTAAGATTCATTTAGGTCTACAAGACGCTAGAATGTTTATTGAAAATTGCCCTGTAAAACTGGCCTCCGTTTACGTAAGCATAAACAATTCCACCTAAGTAATTTACTGGCTGACCAAAAACTGAATAAATTTATAATTTATGGGTCAGAAATCTCAAGAGCACTTTAGCACTTTTTTGTAGTTAGTGAAAATCACTTGACTTATATGTAAACAATTATTTGAAGTACTGGCATCCTTTCCCCTCTTTGTGTTTGCTAGACACGGACAAGAAGTCAACAGGGAAAAGACGAAAAATAATTGTTTACTGAACTACAAATAAGGGTGTTTACCTCGTCGCCATTAAAGTGTTTTATAAAAAGCCCGCATAAAATATAAAGATGCCCTTGTATTAGGAGGAAGGTTGGAGGGACAGGGACTTACAAATACCACTGCTCTTTCAGCCAGGCACTGTCATAAACTCATGAAAAACCCGGGCGGAAGTTCTCACTTGATTGTCTCCCTTCCTTCTAACACTAATTCCCGGTAACTACCGGTCCTGGTACTTCTCGATGTACGGTACCGGGGAGATTTCACTACAGCGGTAAAAAGATGTTATTTTTTGTTCAAATTTACCTCTGAATCACTTTTTCACCCATAACATGCCAACACAACAATTGTCGTCTGCTTTGTCGTCTGACATCTGCATTAAAAATCATTTTTTGAAAACAGTGTGGGCCCAGATCAGACTGCAGAGCAGTCTGATGAGGAGTCACACTGTTTGCCTTTATGCAAAAATATGTTATAAAAGCTTGGAAGAAGAAAATTCAGCAGACAACAAACTTCCAACAAACTTAGTTTTTATCCAGTGAATAATAAATTTGTAAACTTCCAAAATGTTTGTTATTCTTTTATGACCAATCAAGCGCCCCAAATCTAGGGTCTAGGGAACTTACTGCGATCTCGATAGTCTTGCAGTTTGGATAGCTTCATCTGTAGACCGGTAAACAAAGCTAAAGATCGTGAAGTACGGAAGTTTTTGTCATACCTAAATTTTTAAATGCCCATGCTTTTTCCATGGCTACGTTCCCCAAAAACGTGCCTCGGAACTTAAAAGCATGCATGGTTTTTATTTATTTAACTTGGGGGCATATTTCTTTCATAAAAGATCCTTTAAAACACGGCAACAAATACTTTCTCGCAAACTAAAAATGAAACAGGTTTGAATAGAAAATGTCACCCTGCAAAACTCCGGTTCTATGTTTATTAATAAATGAAAAAAACGCATACAGATGCTTAGAAAATACCAGCGTCTGCTCTGTTTTGGCGGGAAATATATTTAGCGCGTTCACCTGTCAGAGGCCAAAAAGCATGCACAAATTTTCATTGATGTCACATGGGGCATATTTCTTTCTGCCGTTAAAAACGGCAAAAATATTTTTCTCTGGTTTAAATAGAAAATGTTACTATGTAATACCCCAGTTCTATGATTAATAAATGAATAACGGTTTACAGACGCGTAGAAAAAAAAAAGCGTCTGCTTTGCTCTGTTTTGGCGGGAATAATATTTAGCGCCTACACATGTCAATTACAAATGGATTAAATAAGATATAACTGGTATATCTTGATTTACTAGTTTTCACACCTTGCCACATTGTTAATAATTATTGGCGGCTTATCAATAAGGCCCGCCTCGGGTGTGAACGGTTAAATAGTGTTGGCAACTTGAGCAAATCAGTGATCAGAGGAGTATAATTTTAATAAATGTATGCAAACACCACTTTTCTTCCTTTGTTTTGAAACATTATTGAATTTCTCACTTTTTATCACCATGTTTGCGGCTTGTTTGATGGTTGCATTTTAATACGTTCTTTTTCATATCGCGATATCATACCTGTGCAGGTGTGTATTGCAATTTACCGGTACACCGGTTTACCGCATAGGTATTTTACGGCGGTAAACACTAAAATGGTCGGTCGGCGTAAAACTACTATAGGAAAATTGTCGTGTCGGGAGATTAGGGCCGTCGGATGGGGTTCGAAATCAGGGTTGTCCCGACAAAATCGGGAGATATCACATGTATGCAGACGCGTATCCGACTGAGTCAAGTTTTTGCAAATTAAAAGATAATAATAGACAAAACTTTATTTAACGTCACATATAGGAACATATATTCTCCTTCTGACTGTCTTATTTTACAAGATGACCTGGATCAACTTGCACAGTGGGAGGCCGATTGGCAAATGAAGTTCAATGTGGCCAAATGTCACTCAATGAGGGTGTCACGACACCCTCCGGACAAGCAAATTAAGTTTGACTATACTCTTCACCAGCAAATTTTGGAGGATGTTCAATCTGCCAAATATCTTGGTATCACCATCACTGACGATCTTGATTGGGGTCAACATATCTCAGAGATTACATCTAAAGCAACTAGGACTTTAGGATTCCTTAGACGGAACTTGGCTTTTGCACCTAGGCAGACAAAGGATGTTGCATATATATAAAACATTGGTTCGCCCTCAACTTGAATATGCATCACCCATTTGGCATCCCTATGTTAAAACTCAGACTCAGCAGGTGGAGAAGGTGCAGAGGACAGCTGCTCGATGGACCTGTAGGCGATGGCGAAATAGAAGTAGCGTCGGTGACATGCTTAATGATCTAGAGTGGCCGTCCCTGGAGGTCCGTCGTGAGCAGTCCTTTTTAACCTTCTACAAGATACACTCTGATTCAGTGTCTATTGATAAAGATAGGTACTTGACCCCTGTAACAGTGTCGATCCAAACAAGGGCATCAAGAGTAAACGACTCACAATATCGTAGATACCAGTCCTATAGTGATGCCCTGAAGAACTCGTTCTTTCCTAGAACTATTCCCCAATGGAATAGTCTTCCCTCCTCTGCGGTGAATGCCAAGTCCGCAGAAGAGTTCAAAGCCCGCACAGTGTAAGATTGGGACTCAGAGGTATGCGTTTTAGGATACCTCTGTTATGCAGATTGTAAATAGTTTTAAGGACGCATCCAGTGCCTTTACCTTTCTTTTTTTTTTTTCCATGCTAAATTCTTAATTTAGCCACCCAATCATCTGAGGGAATGGCCAGATATGACCGACTCAGTATAAGAAGATAGATAGATAGGTAGAAATAATACCATACGCTCTGTAGAGTTTTTATTTTGACAAAGTCTCTTTTAACAAATTCTTTACCTGTCTTCATTTATCTTCCAAGAGCAACATAACCTTGTAATGCGAGCGTCAGCAAAGGGAGCACCTACATGTAGTACCATTTTTCAAGCCTTTAGTATGGCGCGGCCAGGGATCGAAACGCAGAAGCGGAGGCTCTAGGGCCAGTAAATTGCAGCAGTGCAAGTTATTTCTTTAACTATGTTTATTATAGCCATCATTTGTACTGATTATGCATTGTGATGCAAGCTGGTATTCGTTTGAGAATAAAATTGATAGAGTAGCTGACAACACTGCAGGTGGAACAGTACCACTGAAGTGACTATTTGTAACTAACTTTGACATCGACTGCACATTCAATTAAGAAATGTTATTTCAATGTTGATAAGGCGACATCAGTGCATCACCATGACATTGCATTGATGTTGGCACGACATGGTCTACATATTAGTGCTCAACCTAGCCCATTTTAGCATGGCGCAATGCAATTGCAAGTGCCTGTTTTCTCTAGTGTCATGCTTTTTTCAGATAGAATAAATGTTTCCCAACATTTTGGTACAAAAATTCCTGAAAATGACCTAAAGTTGACAAAGTAATGCCTCTTTAGATGTCAAGTATTTTACACAATTTTTAGCAATAAATTGTTGCCTTTTTAGTTTTTAATGGTCCCCATTCATGATTGACTGCTAATCCCCCAGTTTATTGTACTTAATGTCATTTATAACAGTGTTTTGATAACAAGAGAAAATAACACCAGTTAACCCATTGTATGTGGGAAATCCCTAAAGGGGTACCTTGGCAAACAGTGCAAGCCCAGATCAGAACGCAGAATCTGATCAGAGCCTGCACTATTTGCAAACATAATTTTCCATCATAAATATAGTAAATACGAAAAAATAGGCCTGACACCCCTTGTATGACGAATGGACTTGTCCAATATATAGCAATGAAAAGAGTTTAGTAGCATGTAATGGGTTAAACCAATTGAAGTGTGAAAGTGTGCCCGACCAGCGCATGCCAGTGTTGGTGGTAGCTGTGGCCCGTACATATACCAAACTTATCAATCATGTTTGTATATACAGATCTTTGTCATCTGCTTGCCTAGAATGCTTACAAAGCTTAAAATTTCTCACCACCAATGGTGAATGTGACTTAGCATAAGAAGACCAGATAGCATAATTTAGCATTGAAGACAAATGGTAAGACAAGGATCTTTTTATTTCAAGTTAAGAGGTTATGCCCTTAAAGCATGGTCAAGTTTTCTGGAAGTGCTCTTTCAACAAGGAAGTGTACATGAATGTCCCCTTTTTACATTGCTGCGCATATTTAAAGTACCATACCCTTTTTACATATTTTCACACATTGAACATGCCCTTTTTACCTGACCACCACCATGCCGGCAGCCCTTTTTTGGAGCTGGGGGGAGACACTAGTTGTATGTCTGATGACATGAAGTTACAGACCAGTCAAAGGTAAAAACCCGTTTTATTTTTTGTTTTCCCTGGAAATTGGCCATTAACCCTTATCTTGCTGTTCACGACAACCCCTATCTTTGCAAACAGTGTAGATCCAGATCAGATGGCTTCTGAAGAAGCCATCTGATCAGGATCTACACTGTTAAACATTCAATTTATGAATTTGTAAGAATAAATTACATCAAGTAATCTGATTGGTTCAAAGTCAGAAATGGGTGTGGCTAAACTCAATATTCAGCAAGAGAAGGGTTAACACATGACATGAACCAGACAGCTACTGATGACAGTTTCATTCAATCATTGATAGGTAACAAGAGAAAAGAGAATGCAAACAAAGTGCACAAATCTATGCCTGTAGCGAAGACTAAGTCAGGATTAGCCTCCTCAGTGTTACCAGTGTCTTCTCTGCAAAATGAAACCTTGTGAATGGTTAAGACTCGGATTAGACTGCACAAATGCACATGCTTATCAGTCTGTCCTGTATGCACATGCACTTTCAGTGCATTTCTCAGGAGGTATTTCTGATAAGAGACCACAAACTGACAGCTGAACAGTCTGATCCCAATGCTCATTCGCTATCAGCATGCAAACCTCAAGGTGCAAAAAGTAATCTCTGATTTAGAAATGACAGCATGTAAAAGACATTTAACGCATTCTACCATGGTTTCATGTTAATGAGCTGGCAGACAGCAAGAAAACTTTTTCCTTCTAAGGAAGCATCAGATAAGCCTGTACATCAAGCCATTGTGCTAAAATTCTTTGCTTACTGCTCTTTGAATATTCCAGAGGCTAGGGCTGGCTAATCGGAGCTGAAAAGATAATCGATTATCAGTCCTGTCATTGCGATAGATAATCGATTAGTAATCGCTAAGATTTTTGTCATTATTTTACCTGTCTGGCTTTCTATCTGAGCTTGACTCTTACCATTTTTATACCCCCGCAAACGAAGTTTGAAGGGGGTATATAGGAGTCAGCTTGTCGTCTGTCGTCGTCGTCGGTCCGTTACAAAAAACTTTAACATTGCTCATAACTTCCTTATTCTTTGACCGATTTCTTTAATATTCACACACCACACACCTTGCTACCAGAACTTAAGATTGATATACACAAACCTGACCTTGACCTTTACGTTGACCTTCCTCAAGGTCAAATACTTGTAAAAATTTGTCTGACAACGCATGCGGGGGTATAATTGGCGCCCGTTAGGCGGCAGCTCTAGTTGCACTTTACCATATGTATATTTGAACAGACAGGCCTGAGCAAACAGTGTAGACCCAGATGAGATGCCACATAATGCAGCATCTCATCAGGGTCTGCACTGTTTGCCACTCATCCAGCTATTTTAGGCATAACTTTGGGTAGTAAATTGTACCTATCAAGTAATCGATCAAAAGCAAATCAGAAATGATAATCATTTTTGTGGAATTTATCGATCGATTAATCGATTATACGATTAATCGTGACAGCCTTACCAGAGGCCATAGAAGGCTCGTTCAAACAGCGAATGCTCTGATCAGACTTCGTAGACTAATCTGAGTCTTCAACTGTCACACAGGTCTTATTGTCATTAAATTTGCCAACCCATGTTCCCCAAATTATTTTTTATTTCCTTCAAGCTGCATGCAAAAGCCGCATGTGTTAACAACTAGTGGTGTATTGTTTTAAAACACAGGGAATTTACACTGACTGCAGCAACCACATGTGATTAAAATCACACATTGTGGTAAATGGTGGGAAATTCAGCACCCGGCAAAAGCCACAAAAAGGCTTGTGCGACCAGCTAAGACTCTTATCAGCCTGTGTTTCTGAGAATGCTAATCAGTCTGTTCTGATCCCATTTATTTGCTGTTACATTAATTTTAGCATTCCTGTTAGCCTTTTTTTCTCTGCAAAATGCCGGTAAATTCATTTTCATTGCAAGCAATCGGTCAAATTTTCACCGAGAATCCTAGTAATTTTTTTTCACAGCATTTCCGGAGATTTCATCACAAGAAATTTCTTCATTTTATTTTTCTCGCTGTTTTCCATTGAAAATGGCCAATTTCTCGTTGGTCTGTTTCTCAGCTTAACAAAAAAGTTGGTTTTTGTCGCGCCTGCTATTAGCATGGCGCGATATAGGTGCCCGGTTTTCCGTTCGTCAGTCCGTCCGTTTGTCAAGGTGTCAACATTTGCGACCACCCTAGCGTTCACCCTAATGGTCAAGTTTATTTCTCAAAAACTATAAGAGCTTCATTAATGATACTTGGTACAAATTTGTGTCTGAGGATGACAACTTACATGCAAGCATCCATATTTGACCTTGACCTACATTTCATGGTTCACTGACTTTGTAAAATATTGCGACCACCCTAGCGTTCACCCTAATGGTCAAGTTTATTTCTCAAGAACTATTAGAGCTTCATTAATGATACTTCATACAAACTTTTGTCTGGGGATGGCAACTTACATGCAAGCATCCATATTTGACCTTGACCTACATTTCATGGTTCACTGACTTTGTAAAAAAAAATGCGACCACCCAAGCATTCACCCTAATGGTCAAGTTTATTTCTCAAGAACTATAAGAGCTTCTTTAATGATATTTGGTACAAACATGAATCTGTGGATCACAATTTCAATGCAAGCATCCATATTTGACCTTGTCCTAAATTTCATGGTTCACTGACTTTGTAAAATATTACGACCACCCTAGCGTTCACCCAACTGGTCAAGTTAATTTCTCAAGAACCATAAGAGCTTCATTAATGATACTTGGTAGAAACTTATATCTCGGAATGGCAACTTAAATGCAAGCATCCATATTTGACCTTGACCTACATTTCATGGTTCACTGACTTTGTAAAATATTGCCACCACCCTAGCGTTCACCCTAATGGTCGAGTTCATTTCTCAAGAATTATTTTAACTTCATTAATGATACTTAGTACAATCCTTTTATGCAAGCATCTATGTTTGATCTTGGCCTAGATGTCATGGTTCGGTGTCTTTGCGCCCCCACAGGCGCGACATAGCCTTCGGCAGAATTCTTGTTATCTTTGGCTGGTCTGTATCTCACTATAGAAGTGTCATTCACTTACACTCAATAATAGTTGGCCTACACAGCAATCATATGATAATTGCTTTAGAGGTCTTTAACTTGAATCGAAGAAGAATTTCTCAGGACAGGAGGCTTTCAGCTATCATCATGCTCAGAAGGACAGTGGATGTGATGGCATTTATCTCTGCAAATGATGCAAAGCTTTCTCAACGCTGTCGGGGAACCTCTAGTGCCATCAGATGCAAGAGCACTTACTCTACTGTGCTACATGTATGGCAAACTCAGAGAGAGAGAGAGCTGAGCAACATGTTGGCCATGGCACACTCAGAGAGAGAAAGAGAGAGACCCAGTGGACTTGCGGTGGCTCATGAGTACATACAATACATCTTTAAGAGCAGAAAATTAGAAATTCTTCAAACAAAACCCTGAACCAAAGGCTGGATCGAGCTGAAATTTGATGGGAGGCATCAGGGTTGATATCTAGATTCAGCTTTGCTAAAATTCGGAATGGCAACTTAAAATGCAAGCATCCATATTTGACCTTGACCTACATTTCATGGTTCACTGACTTTGTAAAATATTGCCACCACCCTAGCGTTCACCCTAATGGTCGAGTTCATTTCTCAAGAATTATTTTAACTTCATTAATGATACTTAGTACAATCCTTTTATGCAAGCATCTATGTTTGATCTTGGCCTAGATGTCATGGTTCGGTGTCTTTGCGCCCCCACAGGCGCGACATAGCCTTCGGCAGAATTCTTGTTATCTTTGGCTGGTCTGTATCTCACTATAGAAGTGTCATTCACTTACACTCAATAATAGTTGGCCTACACAGCAATCATATGATAATTGCTTTAGAGGTCTTTAACTTGAATCGAAGAAGAATTTCTCAGGACAGGAGGCTTTCAGCTATCATCATGCTCAGAAGGACAGTGGATGTGATGGCATTTATCTCTGCAAATGATGCAAAGCTTTCTCAACGCTGTCGGGGAACCTCTAGTGCCATCAGATGCAAGAGCACTTACTCTACTGTGCTACATGTATGGCAAGCTCAGAGAGAGAGAGAGCTGAGCAACATGTTGGCCATGGCACACTCAGAGAGAGAAAGAGAGAGACCCAGTGGACTTGAGGTGGCTCATGAGTACATACAATACATCTTTAAGAGCAGAAAATTAGAAATTCTTCAAACAAAATCCTGAACCAAAGGCTGGATTGAGCTGAAATTTGATGGGAGGCATCGGGGTTGATATCTAGATTCAGCTTTGCTAAAATTGTATGTTCCGATATCTTCAAATGAAATCTGCTCCCAAACCAAAGGTTGGATTGAGCTGAACTTTATGGGAAACATTGGAGTGACATGGAGATTAAAATTTGTTAAAATTTTCTGTTCTGATGTCCAGGCTGACCCTCGGCTTGAATTTCTTCAAACGTCATCTCCCGAAGCAAAGGTCTGATTCAGCTGAAACTTGATGGGAAGCATTGGGGTGACATGAAGATTCAGATTTGCTAAAATCATTCCGTTCTGATATCCAAGATGGCCACCAGAGCAGCCATTATAAATTCTTCAAACAGCATCTCCTCCTGAACTGAAATTGAGTTGAAACTTGATGGGAGGCATTGGGGTGACATGGAGATTCAGATTTGGTAAAATCATTCCATTCCCATATTCATGATGGTGGCCATCTTAAAATTCTTTAAGCAACATATCCTCCAGAACTTAAGATCTCAATGAGCTACATGAAGTTGAATTGAGCTGAAACTTGGATAGAGGTATTGGAATGACATGGTGATTCAGAATTTTTATTGTTATAACAATTCTGTTTTGATATCTCAGATGGCCACCAGAGTGGATTCAGAATTGCTTAACCATTTTAGTAATGGAAACCCACAGCCCACACCCATTTGGGCTTAAAGAAATAAATGGGCTGCATGATGCTTCCACGCAGAGCTGAATCCCACCCCACACACGAGTACTGGTAAGCTGCTTAGAGGATCTAAGCCTGCCCAGGCAAAGTGGTGTGAGTCGGACCGTCCATGCTTATAAACCCTATTGGTTTCAATGGGCGACAGGGCTTGAGATGTCATTTCATCTCAATGTGGGGTAAAAGTCCCACAAAATTGGAAGCAACGTCTCCAAAATGACCTTGATAGTATTGACGGGGACGTTAAACATCAAATCAATCAAAGTTCCGGAAACCCCAAAACCGGTATTTGGCAAACAGTGCAGGCCCAGATCAGCATTATGAAAACATGCTTATTTCAAATATATTGGAAAGTTTTACCACCTAAAACGAAAGTTATCAGATAAAAAATCTGATATTTTTCTTATTTCTGCTCAAAACATAGGTTGTGGGAACTCGTTAGAACAGCCTTGGCGAGGCGGTTCTTACGAGTACCCACAATCTAAGTTTTTGAGCAGAAATAAGGAAAATAATGTACACCCCTGTAAACCCCAGTTTTACTATATAAAACTGGGGTTTAAGGGGTCAAAATTACTAGTACATTGGCGTGTTTTCGTGATGGAACGCAGCATCTGATCAGGGCCTACACTGTTTGCACAAAATTAAGCCATTTTCCAAATCAGTTTTAAAGAAAACACAACCTTTGAAATGGACTCCTGCTATATATAAGGAGGAAGATTCCATTTGGTACAAAAAGGGTTAAATTGTTGCATCATTTCAATATGAGACAAGTGATAATACAATTTGGGATTAGCCCTTATCCTGATGAATATTCAGTTTAGCCACACCCATTTCTGACTTCGAACCAATCAGATGACTTGATGTAATTTATTCTTACAAATCAATAAACTGAATGTCAAACAGTGTAGATCATGATCAGATGGCTTCTTCAGAAGCCATCTGATCTGGATCTACACTGTTTCCAAAGATAGGGGTTGTCATGAACAGCAGGATAAGATTTAGAATGAATGCACAGATAATTATATAGTTCTTCTCCTAGATGGCTGCCATAGTCGCCATCTTGAAATTTTTCACAGGACATCTCCTCCTAAACAAAAAGTCTGATTGAGCTGAAACTTGATGGGAGGTATCAGTGCAACATGGAGATTAAGATTTGCTAAAATTGTTCCATTCTGATATCCAAGATTGCTGCCATGGTAGCAATCTTGTTTGAATTCTTCAAACAACATCTCCCTTATAGGAAGACGGACCGGCCCCGATAGCTCAGTTGGTAGAGTGTCCGCTCCGGGGAACGGGAGGTCACGGATTCAATCCCGGGCTGCGACATACCAAAGTCGTTTAGAATGGTACATGTACTAGCTACTCCTCGCTTGGCACTCAGATTTACGGGGTAGAGCTAGGACTGGTCGACCCAGTGTCAGGATAATGTGACTGGGTGTGGTATCATGTAATGTGTCTGGGACATGATACTTCAGTGAGGCAGCACTATAAAAGCGAGCATTGAGCTCCCTGTCACAACCAGACACCGTTGTGATATGACTGAAAAATTGTTGAAAGCGACGTTAAACCCGAATTCACACACATAGGAAGACGGATCAAGCTGAAACATGATAGGAGGCATTGGGTGGTGTGCTGGAGATTCAGAATTACTTAAATGGTTACACCATCTTGAAATTCCTCAGAGGACATTCTACACTCTTCACACTGCCACAGCATCATCTCCTCTTGAATCCTATGTCAGATTGAGCTGTTGAGAAATCTTACCAAGCAACATGCAGATTCAGAATCATTACAAGCGATAAGATGGTCACCATGGCACAGTGTTACAAACATACAAACCCCACAAACTCTTTATTACACTATAAATGGGATCCAAAACAGAAAGCATGATACAGGTAGTTAAAGTTTAAACAACTGTGTTACATGTATATCCAATCTAAGCCTGTCCAGGAATCGCGGTGCGAGGCGGACCGTCCATGCTAATAAACCCTATTGGTTTCGTTGGGCGACAGGACTTGAGATGTCATTTCATCTCAATGTCGGGTAAAAGTCCCACAAAATTGGAAGCAACGTCTCCAAAATGACCTTTACAGTGTTGACGGGGACGTTAAACCTCAAATCAAACAAACAAACAAACATGTATATCCAAATAAAATGTATAGATTATATAGAAAAATGACCATTTATGGTCATTTTTCTATATAATCTAAACATTTTTGGGGCCCATCTAGAAACCATGTTGTATTCAAACCGTGTTATAAAGAACCCTGTGTAATAATATAGTTGTGGTGTGTATCATGTTGGCCTCATCCATGTGAGCGATTTCTGGCCTACTTGGGCCTCCTGTTTACAGTATATATTTGAACAGGTAGGCTTGCGCAAACACTGTCAACCCAGACGAGACTTCACATAATAAGGGTCTACACTGTTTGCCACTCATCCAGCTATTTTAGACACGGCATAGGATAGTAAGTTGTACATGTTTATATTTTAGAATAGGGGTGGTGAGGAGTTGCGGTGTCCGATTTTTTAGGCTCAATATGTTACATCTCTTTCAGCTTTGCTTGCAGTTGGCCATGTTGTTTTTGCATGGGTGGGTTGTCGGTGGTATTGGCTGAATGTAAAGAAAAGACAGATGAAGTAAGTTTTCTTTCTTCAATTTGAATCTTTTAAATTAAATAACTCTCAGCCAAGGTTATGGCGACATGACAGCTGCCTGCCTTTATCTGTCTTGAACAGAACCAGTCAGCTTCTGTTTTCAATTCTTGGATGCTGTTCAGTTAAACCTGTCATACTGGCCACCTTTATGGAGCGCACAGCCTGCTTTAAGCAAGCCTGCATTCAGTTCCTAAGACAACCAAAAAACACTACAACCACTTTCTATCACTATCATCACGTGAACAAGTCTGTGAAATGAACATCCCTCTAATCCCCACTTTATATCTGTAGAGAAAACTGGGGTTTATGGGGTATACATTATTTTTCATATTTCTGTTCCATGGTAAAGGTTATGGGTACTTGTTAGAACCGCCTCCACAAAAGAACTGATCCGACTGCGCAGCTGTTCAGGCTGATCGGCACCTTTGTTGTTCAAAAAATGACCAAAAAGTTTTCTTGTGATGTTACTCATACATGTATGTTTATACCGGCCCCGATACATGGAGCTCAGTTGGTAGAGTGTCCGCTCTGGGGAACGGGAGGTCACGGGTTCGATCCCGGGCCGCAACATACCAAAGTCGTTAAAAATGGTACTAGCTGCTCCTCGCTTGGCACTCAGATTTACGGGGTAGAGCTAGGACTGGTCGACCCAGTGTCAGGATAACGTGACTGTGTGTGGTATCATGTAATGTGTCTGGGACATGAAACTTCAGTGAGGCAGCACTATAAAAGTGAGCATTGAGCTCCCTGTCGCAACCAGACACCGTCGTGATATGACTAAAAAATTGTTGAAAGCGACGTTAAACCTGAATTCACAGACACACACTCATATGTTTATTGTTACAGTTTGATAGAAAGAGAGATGATAGATTCGAGGATAGCTCTTAGTCCACTCATGTATGCTGAAAGTGACAGACTGTAAGTATCCTAGATGCAGTGGAAGAATATACAGTAGAACTTTGATGGCTCGAACACCGATGGCTCGTTTACCATTGGTGTGTCAAACCCATTCTTGAGCCCCAAGCGAAATCCTCTACATAAGAAATAGGGGGGATATTTAAGGAGATTTTAGTCTTTTATCTTCCAAATGTATGCTGTGTGTACTCATTAGAATCGGCTCGATGAGGCGATTCTAATGAGTACACACAGCATACATTTTCATTATAGAACACCGAAAAGATGTCCAAAAGTATATCGTTATGCCTCCTGACAGTAACTGCAGCAGCTCAAACTACCCCTGTCTCGAACAGATTTTCAAGGTCCCAAAGGTGTTCGAGCCATTGAAGTTTGACTGTAAGTATCTTACATGGGTGTGAGGGTTGGATAGAACAATCCTTCCTGAGGGTCACTGTCAGGCATCAGGAGGCTTGCCTAGTGATGCCTGACAGTGATCCAGAGGTACAGATTTTTCAGTCTACCCCTCACACCCATGTAAAATCCTTTTTCTTGGATACCTTTCATACAAATTTCAGAGAATGCAATCACTTCGATTGTCGACGTCCCCTATATCTTGATGACAATAAGACGACACTTTGACGTCACTGTACGAGCAGTGACAGTATACTTAAGGAAGGCATGCGTGCGACATCCTATTCAACCAGTGAACATCGAACAGGTAGAAATTCTCTACTTTTATCCTATCCCTTGGTAGGATAAGAATTTCTATCCCAGGATTAAGTCCAGGATTTCCTTACCTGATGTGCAGGAACCCCAAATCCACCATAATTTAGCTCTTATCCTGCTGTACACGACAGCCCCTACCTTTGCAAACAGTGTAGATCCAGATCAGATGGCTTCTGATCAGGATCTACACAGTTTGTCTTGCATTTTGTGAATTGAAAGAATATATTACAGGCGGACCGTCCATGCTAATAAACCCTATTGGTTTCATGGGCGACAGGGCTTGAGATGTCATTTCATCTCAATGTCGGGTAAAAATCCCACAAAATTGAAGCAACGTCTCCAAAATGACCTTTACAGTGTTGACGGGGATGTTAAACCTCAAATCAAACAAACAAACAAAAGAATGGGTTTGGCTAAATTAGTTTATTCAGCAGGATGAGGGTTAGGGGAAGTTTTTGGTTTGGAGTTTTATGGCCCAGTCAATTCTACTGAGGTCACTTTAAGCATGTCAGTTTACCCAACAACACTGCAGGCTTACACATAGTGGTTAACTAGTATAATACACATTCTTTCATTGCTAGCCTCGGAAGCTCAGTCGGATGCGCATCTGACTGGTGATCAGGACTCGGGTTCGATACCTGTCGGGGTCGGCAACATTCTTTCCTGGAGATTGATCATGAAATATTTTTTACGGTCACTCTCTCCTTTCCGCTGTTTCAAGAAGGGCAGTTGTCAGTTTCTGACGAAAGAATGTGCACTGTACTGGTTAACCGCTTATGTATAAGCCTGCCTAGGAAAAGTGTGGATAGGTAAACTGACTGGCTCAAAAATGACCTAAATAGTGTTTACTGGGCCGTTAAACTCCAATACTAACAAACAAAACATTCTTTCATCAGAAACTGATTTAGCATAATGGCAAAGAATGACCTTGGAAAGGAAATCATGATCAATCTACATGGAAGAATGTTGCCAACCTAGCAGGGGATAACAATGAAGCTACCAGAATTTTGACGATGAGAAACAGGGCTGGAAGATTGATCATGAAATCTTTTCTACGGTCATTCTGTCCCGCTGATTCAAGAAGGGCAGTTGTCAGTTTCTGGCGAAAGAATGTGCACTGTACTGGTTAACTGCTTACGTATAAGCCTGCCCAGGAAAGTGGGGGTAGGTAAACTGACCGGCTCTAAAATGACCCAAAATAGTGTTGACAGGGCCGTTAAACCCCAATACAAACAAACAAACAGGGCTGGGATTATTAAACTTTCTTATGCTCCTTTGAAATTGTAAATATTGAATTGCTAACAAATGAGGCTCTTTTCTTGTGCACTGAAGAAAATAATATTTGTGACCCATAAATGAACTTTCTGCTAACTTGACAGCCAACAAAATACAGACATCCAACAGATATACAGCCCCCACCCATCAGGGCTTGAAGAAATAGATGAGTTGCAAGATGCTTCCACCCAGAGCTGAAACCGACCCGCAGACGAGTACTGGTAAACCACTTAGAGGATCTAAGCCTGCCCAGGCAAAGCTGTGCGAGTCGGACCGTCCATGCTTATAAACACTATTGGTTTCATTGGACGGCAGTGCTTGAGATGTCATTTCATCCCAATGTCGGGTAAAAGTCCCACAAAATTGGAAGCAACGTCTCCAAAATGACCTTTACAGTGTTGACAGGGACATTGAACATACAAGCATACATATTCCACAGATATCACTTGGTAGGGAATGAGACAATGAACTAAATTTACATGTATTTTGCCATTAGTAAGGGAGCTGATTAATTAGCATATATCAAGTAGGCATGTGCAAGATCTGAGAATATTTTATTTATTTGTTTGGTCCTTTCAAGATTATTTCACTTTATGTCTAACTGATAGTTAGCAGAGATGGGTGAAAACCAGAATGGCAATAGAAAAGCCACCTGACCTTCCATTTGGCATTTCACATGTGACCGGAGCAGGGCTCAAACCCAACCCAGTGAAAGACCTTAAAAAATAAGAGATATTTCGTTACTACAGACAAACACTTCTAGATAAAAGAGTTTTTGTTTGTGTTGATGTTTTCGTCCGCACCAACACTAGGTTATTTTGAAAACGTTGCTTCAGATTTTGTGGGACAGGCTTTTACCAGAAATTCAGATGAAATGACATCTAGAACCCTACCGCCCAAAGAAACCACTAGGGTTTAAGGGACGGATGGCCTCATACCACTTTTCCTTGGCAGACATAGACTTTCTTGCACACCAGACAAGGAAATCCACGATTTTACCCTGGGATAGAAATTTATGTTCTTACCCTGGTGTTCCGACCCCAAATTGAATATAATCACTTGTTTGATTACAACCTCATGCGCGGCGGCGTCATGCGTGACGTCACTAAACATTCGTGTTGTGTCATCACAAAATGGCGGACGTGGGTAACCGAAGTGACAGCAGCATTAAAAATTCGCAATAGAAATGGAAGGTATGCAAGAAAAAGAATCCTATATGGGTGTGAGGGGTGGATAGAAAAATCCGTCCCTCGGGATCACTGTCCGGCATCACTCGGCAAGCCTCGTGATGCCGGACAGTGACCCTCGGGACAGATTTTTCCATCCACCCCTCGCACTCATATAAGATTCTTATATTCTAAAAGGTAAACCAGCACTCAAAAGTTTGGTCGATTTCATCTCTGCGCTGAAGCACAATGCAGCCCAATCTGTTTCTCCAAGGCCCGATGAGTGGGGGCATGTCTTCAAAGCTATTTCGCTTCAAAAATCAGTGATAACCTGGTTTGAAATATGGATAATTTATAGAATTTTGGAGGAGAAGGGGTCAAACAGAGCAAACAACTATTATCAGCCGGGTTTGACACAATACTAATTTGTCGACCGGTTTGAGTCATGCTTTGTTTGTTTGATTTGAGGTTTAACATCCCTATCAACACTGTACAGGTCATTTTGGAGACGTTGCTTCCAATTTTGTGGGACTTTTACCCGACATCGAGATGAAATGACATCTCAAGCCCTGTCGCCCAATGAAACCAATAGGGTTTATAAGCATGGACTTTTTGAAGACATCGATAGTCTTTGTGTTAACCCTTAACCCTTCTCTTGCTGAATATTCAGTTTAGCCACACCCATTTCTGACTTTGAACCAATCAGATAACTGGATGTAATTTATTCCTACAAATTCATAAACCAAATGTCAAACAGTGTAGATCCTGATCAGATGGCTTCTTCAGAAGCCATCTGATCTCGATCTACACTGTTTGCAAAGATAATGGTTGTCGTGAACAGCAAGATAAGGGTTAAGATGGCATGAACAACTGCGTCTGTACATGTTGTCTGTTTATGTCATCTGCTGAATATTCTAGCAAACTTTTCAGACCTTTTCCTTATATAGCCACACTGTTTGCAAAAATGACTTAGAAAGTGATTTGCAGATGGCAAAGCAGATGACAGTTGTTGTGATTGGCATCTAAAGGATTAATTATTCATTGAAGAATCCGCAATACCATAATAATTCTAGAAATTCGGACACCTGGAGAACTTGCTGAAATTCTCCTAAAATTTTCCCAAATTTGTTTCATGGTCCAGCAAGAAGTCCAAAAAGTGCTGACAGAATGGCAAACAGTGTAGACCCTGATCAGACTGCAGTCTGATCTGGGTCTGCATTGTTTACTGAGGCCTGTCTGTTTGATACGGTACATTTGCATCCTTTCTCTAAATTTTCAGTCTCCTGAAGCAGATGCGAGCAAACCGTGATGAGGAAGCAGAACTCATGAAGGACGTCCCTGACTGGAAGGTGGGAACCCTCTGGGGAAAACCAGTCTACAATAACTTCCGGGGCAAGTTCAACATGCCACACAATATGGAACTTTATGCACACGCTCCACCCACCAAGAGACACTTGGAAAAGCTCAAGCATTAATGTATAGGACAGTAGTTGTTTTTCAATGACTGTGACTATCCTAAAATTTTAGACACAGCTGAACTTTTTTGTACCAAACGAAATTTAGGGGTGACAGGCTGTGTTTTTTTCAAAATTGATTTGGAAAATGGCTGAACTTTTTGCAAACAGTGTAGGCCTTGATCAGACGCCGTGTTCTGCGGCATCTGATCTGGGCCTGCACTGTTTGCCATGGTACCCGTTTAGGGGGTTCCAGTCTGAAATGGGTTAAGTTCAAAATTTAGACTTCACGGGAGAGAATAGTGGGCATATTCTCTGCTATTCTTGCAAGGGAGATGACTTCAGAGGCTGTCCGATTGCTTTTCTGTTGACTTTCCTCTCTGCAGAAAGGGGTCTGTTGATAGGGGAGACAAAATAATTTTGGAGGAGTTACCTCCCTTGAAAATGTATTCATTCCCCTGAAATTACGGGAAATCGTTACACCAAGTTTCGGGGAAAATAGTGCCTGTACAAACGATGTACACTGGTATCAGACTGCGCCTGAAGAGGAATGGATACATCTTCAGAGGAGGCAACTCCTGCAAAAGAATTTTTGTCTCCCATGTCAATAGGGGTCAACTCTTAAAGCCTGAGAAGCAAATTCTTTCCTTTGAGTAGACCCCTTTTTCAGTGGGACAGGGCTTTATGAAAAGTTAGGAAGTCCCTAAGGAGTCAACCTTTGAAAAATGGCAGAAAAATCTGCCAGGTGTTCCCATTCCCCTTTGGGGTCTTCAAAGTTTACTGTGTGAAGTTTTAGGATATTTGCTGCATGTTTTAAGAAGATAACATTCTTTTGTCAGATCTGAGGAAAATCCTTGGAACAGAACTAGGTATTAAAAATCTATCAGAAAGTTGTCTTTGTGTTAGAGACCTTCTTTGTAGATGAAAGAAAAAGAAGATTGTTTCGTATATCTTGAGCTGTGTCAAGTGAAAATGGTCTTTAGACATATGCACCAAGTGAGGACTTGGATCAGGCTGTACACATGCACAGGTTGATCTGAGTCTTCACTTAATGCTGTAATGCATTGATAGCTATGGGCCAAAATCGTCTTCAGGCAGATACGGAAGGCGATGTGCACCAAGTGAAGGTGTGCATGTCCGAATACACTTTTTGGCATGTCACAAATTACTTGATCATGTTGCAAGAATTTGACTATAGCTAGAAGGAAAGATTGAAATTGAAAATTAGTTTAGAACTTACATGAATATAATATCACAACTTACATGACAAGTTTTATGCCAAAGTGAGTTTAGCAAGTTTTAAAACCTTGGCCTCAGTGCATTATGTGGAAGACTATTGGCCAACACTTCATGTAAACATTGGACTCCATTGATTGTATTCTGATACTTCCTACTTGAGTGCTCATGTCTGAAAATAGACATTCCGCTTGGCGCAGCCCAGTTTTACCATATTTACCCTAAAAATTCAGACACCTCAACCCCATATCATATTTGTTCTAAAATTTGAACAAGTACAACTTACTACTTGATGTTGTTTCCTAAGACAGCTGAATGGGTGGCAAACAGTGTAGACCCTGATGAAACGCTGCATTCTGTGGTGTCTCGTCTCATCTAGGTTTACATTGTTCAGGCATATCTGTCCGAATACATAGGGGTATATGGCATTAACTCTTATCTTGCTGTTCACAACAACCCCTATCTTTGCAAACAGTCTAGATCCAGATCAGATGGCTTCTGAAGAAGCCATCTGATCAGGAACTACACTGTTTGGCATTCAGTTTATGAATTTTTAGCAATAAATTACATCAAGTAATTTGATTGGTTGATAGTCAGAAATGGGCGTGGCTTAAATGAATATTCAGCAAGATACAGATTAAGAAAAGGAAACAGAATAAGGAGTAGTGCTATAGACTTATTTGGAATTTGTTGTTTTAACAGAGTGGAATGATGTCATATCTCAAGTTTAACTTGAATAAAAAATAAAAAAAGAAAGTTGGTCTTGTTTAGATTTTTTTGATTGATTGAGGTTTAACGTTCCTGTCAACGCTATTTAGATCATTCTGGAGCTGTTGCTTCCAATTTTGTGGGACTTTTACCTGACATTGAGATGAAATGACACCTCAAACTGTGTCGCACAATGAGACCAATAGGTTTATATGCATGGACGGTCTGACTCGCTTCACTTTACCTGGGCAGGCTTAGACCTTATAAGTGGTTTATCAGTACTCATATCACCCCCGACCATCGGGGCTTGAAGAAATAGATTGGGCTGCATGATGCTTTCACGCAGAGCTGAAACCGGCCGCACATGAATCATGGTAAACCGCTTAGGAGTCTAAGCCTGCCTAGGCAAAATGGTACGAGTCGGATCATCCCTACATAATTATTAACCCTTTTGGTTTGTTTGGGTGGCAGGGATTGAGATGTCATTTCATCTCAATGTCGGGTAAAAGTCCCACAAAATAGGGCTTGTCGAGAAAATGCCAACTTTAAAACTTGTTTACCTATCCCTCTGAAATTTCATCTGTTATGTGGCCTCTATAAAACTGAAATACTGAAAATTTGAAGTTGATATCTATATGAATTCCGGAGTTACAGCCACTCAAAAATTTATTGAATATATAACAATAACAAAAAGCATAGCTTGTACCTAGGTAGGTACAAATGAGCAATTTTATCATACTTTATCCTAATGGGTTCCCGGAATGAAAAATGTATAACTTTCATATTTCTTACCTAAATATGTTATTTTGCAGACACATACCCAGATAATATACCTATACAACAATGGTGTTATGTTTACAATTTTATTAGCTCACCTGATCAATGCTCAAGGTGAGCTATTGTGATCACCCTCTGTCCGCCCTATGTGCGCCATCAACATTTACCTTGTTCACCTTCTAAAGGCCACAGTTTTGTTTCAATCTTCATGAAACTTTTCCAGAATGTTTTCCTTGCTGATATCTGGATCAAGTTTAAATATGGGTCATGTTGGATCAAAAACTAGGTCACTAGGTCAAATTTCTTTAAAACCTTGTTAACCCTCTAGCGGCCTAAGTTTTGCTTCAATCTTCATGAAATTTTACCAGAATGTGTTACTTGATATCAAGGTCAGATTCAAATATGGGTCATGTCAGGTCAAAAACTGGGTCACTAGGTCAAATTTCTTTAAAACCTTGTTCACCCTCTAGAAGCCAACATTTTGCTTCAATCTTCATGAAAATTTACCAGAATGTTTGCCTTGATGATATCTGGGTCAAGTTCGAATATGGGTCACGTCGGATAAAAAAAACAAGGTAAGTAGGTAAAATTTTGTTGAAACCTTGTTCACCCTCTTGAGGCCATAATTTTGCTTCAATCTTCGTTAAACTTTACCAGAATGTTTGCCTTGAAAATATTTGGGTTGAGTTTGAATATGGGTCTTATCAGATCAAAAACTAGGTCACAAGGTCAAACTGTATTAAAACCTTGTTCATCCTCTAGAGGCCATAAATTTTCTTCTTGTTCATGAAACTTTACCAGAATGTCTGTCTTAATGATGTCTGGGTCTAGTTTGAGTACGGGTCATGTTGGATGAAAAACTGGGGCACTAGGTCAGTTTTCTTTAAAACCTTTTTCACCCTCTGGAGGCCATAATTTTGCTTCAGTCTTCATGTCACTTTACCGGAATATTTGCCTTGATGATATCTGGATCAAGTTTAAATATGGGTCATTTTGTTTCAAAAACTAGGTCACTAGGTCAAATTTCTTGAAAACCTGTTCACTCTCTAGAGACCAAAGTTTTGCTTCAATCTTCTCAAAACTTTACCAGAGCGTTTGCCTTGATGATATCAAGGTTAAGTTCGAATATGGTTCATGTCAGGTCAAAAATGAGAGCACCGCATGCGGGTGCCAACGCTCGGCTGCAGCTTCTTCTAGTTTCGCAAAAATTCTAAGTCGAGAAAGGGGCATAAATAAACTCTGCCAAAAATATTTTGAGGGTTACCTCACCTATTGGTTTGAGTTCCCCTTTTCATAATGAACAACTAGTCCGAGTTTCAAGTAAATATGTTCAGTAATGACAGAGATATTACAAAATGTCCAAGTTTTTGGCAGACGAAGACGCAAAATTTCAAAGTCTAAAAAGGGGCATAACTGTGCCAAAATATTTTGAGGGTTATCTCACCTATTGGTATGAGTTCACTTTTTCATAATGAACAACTAGTCTGAGTTTCAAGTAAATATGTTCAGTAATGACAGATATTACAAAATATCCCAAGTTTTTGCACGACGCCGCCGCCAGAGCGTTGTTTTCTTCGAAAACAGCCGAGCTAACTAGGTCATTAGGTCAAAATTCTTTAAACCTTGTTCACCCCCTTTAAGACATAATTTTGCTTCACGCTTCATGAAACTTTACCAGAATAGTTGCCTTGATGATATCTAGGTCACGTTTGAATATAGGTCATGTCAGGTCAAATTGCTTTAAACCGTCTAGAGGCCTAAGTTTTGTTTCAATCTCCATGAAACTTAACCAGAATGTTTGTCGTGATGGTGTCAATGTAAAGTTCGAATATGGATAATGTGAGATCAAAAACGAGGTCACTAGGTCAAATTTCTTTGAAACCTTGTTCACCCTCTAGAAGCCATAATTTTGCTTCAATCTTCATGAAACTTTACCAGAATGTTTACCGATATCAAGATCAAGTTTGAATATGGGTCATGTCAGATCAAAAACTAGGTCTTTAAAACCTTGTTCACTCTCTAGAGGCCAGAATGTGTTTGTTTGATTTGAGGTTTAACGTCCCTGTCAACACTGTATAGGTCATTTTGGAGACATTGCTTCCAATTTTGTGGGACTTTTACCCGACATTGGCATGAAATGACAGCTCAACCCTGTCGCCCAGTGAAACCAATAGGGTTTATAAGCATGGACGGTCCGACTTGCACCACTTTACCAGGGCAGGCTAAGATCCTCTAAGCAGATTACTAGTACTTGTGTGTGGTCGGTTTCAGCTCTGCATGGAAGCATCATGCAGCCAATTTATTTCTTCAAGCCCGAATGGGCGCATCCCGCCCAGAATGTGTTTCTTGATGATATCAAGGTCAGATTCAAATATGGATCATGTCAGGTCAAAAACTTGGTCACAAGGTCAAATTTCTTTAAAACCTTGTTCACCCTCTAGAAGCCGACATTCTGCTTCATGAAACTTTACCAGAATGTTTAGCTTGATGATATCTGAGTCAAGTTCAAATATGGGTCATGTCGGATAAAAAAAACTAGGTCACTAGGTAAAAATTTGTTGAAACCTTGTTCACCTTCTAGAGGCCATACTTTTGCTTCAATCTCCATGAAACTTAACCAGAATGTTTGTCCTGATGGTGTCAATGTAAAGCTCGCATATGGATAATGTGAGATCAAAAACGAGGTCACTAGGTCAAATTTCTTTGAAACCTTGTTCACCCTCTAGAAGCCATAATTTTGCTTCAATCTTCATGAAATTTTACCAGAATGTTTACCGATATCAAGATCAAGTTTGAATATGGGTCATGTCAGATCAAAAACTAGGTCTTTAAAACCTTGTTCACTCTCTAAGAGGCCAGAATGTGTTTGTTTGAGGTTTAACATACCTGTCAACACTGTATAGGTCATTTTGGAGACATTGCTTCCAATTTTGTGGGACTTTTACCCGACATTGGCATGAAATGACAGCTCAACCCTGTCGCCCAGTGAAACCAATAGGGTTTATAAGCATGGACGGTCCGACTTGCAACACTTTACCAGGGCAGGCTAAGATCCTCTAAGCAGATTACTAGTACTTGTGTGTGGTCGGTTTCAGCTCTGCATGGAAGCATCATGCAGCCAATTTATTTCTTCAAGCCCGAATGGGCGCATGCCGCCCAGAATGTGTTTCTTGATGATATCAAGGTCAGATTCAAATATGGATCATGTCAGGTCAAAAACTTGGTCACAAGGTCAAATTTCTTTAAAACCTTGTTCACCCTCTAGAAGCCGACATTCTGCTTCATGAAACTTTACCAGAATGTTTAGCTTGATGATATCTGAGTCAAGTTCAAATATGGGTCATGTCAGATAAAAAAAAACTAGGTCACTAGGTAAAATTTTGTTGAAACCTTGTTCACCTTCTAGAGGCCATACTTTTGCTTCAATCTCCGTGAAACTTTACCAGAATGTTTGCCTTGAAAATATTTGGGTTGTTTGAATATGGGTCATATCAGATCAAAAACTAGGTCACAAGGTCAAACTGTGTTAAAACCTTGTTCATCCTTTAGTTTGAATATGGGTTATGTTGGATGAAAAACTGGAGCACTAGGTCAGTTTTCTTTAAAACATTGTTCACCCTCTAGAGGCCATAATTTTGCTTCAATCTTCATTTCACTTTACCGGAATGTTCGTCTTGATAATATCTGGGTGTAGTTTGAATATGGTTAGGTTGGGTTAAAAGTAGGTCACAGGGTCAAATTACATGAAAACCTTGTTCGCCCTCTAGTTTTACATAGACTTATAGGAAAACCTTTAATACTCTTGTTGTCTGAAAGCAGAAGGCCCAGGCCTTTGATATTTTTGTGCAAATCTTCATCAAGTGAACCCAGTATTGCTCTGTGGCAAAAATGGCCCATGCAGGTGCCCAGGTCTTTGATATTTGGTATTAAGCTTCATTTAGTGGACCTATACTAAGATTGTTCAAATTATAGACCTGGGCCTAAAAATTGCCCTGTGTTATCTCTTAGCTTGGGTGAGAGATATAGGACCATCATGGTCCTCTTGTTGTTAATGAAAAATATAATATTTTTCTCTCACATGACCATATTTGGAAATATACAAATTTTAACCGTCATATCTCCAAAACCCATGTAGATATTTTATTCTAATTTTCAGGATTTTCTAAACGTGTTGATTACTTTCAAGTGATAACAGTTACAGACTGAAAGCCAAATTTGCAAAGGTTACAATTTTTGCATTTTCAGGAGTAGGCCTATTAGAAGCAACGTGACGTCTCCAAAATGATCTAAATAGTGTTGATGGGGACATAAAAGCTCATTTCAAACAAACAAAACCAGTACTCGTATGCGATCAGTTTCAGCTCTGGGTAGAAGCACCATGCAGCCCAATTAATTTCTTCTGCCCCAATGGACGGCAGACTAAAGTTTTAATCCTCCCTGGGTGCAACAATTCTTCTTGGGAGACTGACTTAGAAGTCTTTTTTTTCTGTCATTCTCTCTATTCTGCAGATTCACAAAGGGTAGTTGAGTTTCTTGCAAAAGAATTTACTGGTTAACCTAGCTTCCAAAGGATTACGTGTGTAAGCCAGCCCAGGAAGTGTGGTTAGGTAAACTGACTGACTCAATTCTAAGTGTTGACTGGGCTGTTAAAAGTTGTGTCCCACATAGGTTGATTTTCAGTGCTTGATAAAAGGTTTTGTCAAAGGAAAACAAGAGGACCAAGCTAGCTTGGTCCTGTATCGCTCACCTGAGCTAACAGATTCAAAGTTTAAGGAAGTGCCAACCTTTACTGAAGGCTTTATGGGAGGACATGGTGATGACAGGGTAAGCATTTTCTGAAAATCAAGTAGAATTTAACTATGATAAACAGGACGACCTCACCGGTTTTCAAACTCATTCAAGCTTTTATTCCTGACTTGCTAAGAAGATCCAATCTAAACTGAAGTGGCTATGGTGATGACAAGTTCAAAAACAAGAGTTTTCAAACTCCTCCAAGCTTTCTGCCTGACTTCCTTGTTTGTAAGTTTCATGAAGATCCGTTCAAAACTAAAGGGGCAGCAGTGATAACAATGTCGAAAATAGGCATTTTCAGCAATTAAAGGCACGTCACTCTATGATAAATGTGCCAACTTGGCCGGTATTCGAACTCACCTGAGGTTTTATTCCCAGCCACACATGTAAGTTTCAGAAAGATCCGATCAGACTTGGCCAGTATTCAAACTCATCCAAGATTTTATTCCCAGCCACCTCACATATAAGTTTCAGAAAGATCCGATCAAAACTGAAGGGGCTACGGTGATGACAAGGTCAAAATTTGGCATTTTTAGCAATCAAAGGGATGATACTCTAAAATAAACGAGCCGACTTGGCCAGTTTTCGAACTCATCCAAGGTTTCATCCCCAGCCACCTTACATATAAGTTTCAGAAAAATCTGATCAAAACTGAAGGGGCTACGGTAATGACAAGGTCAAAAATCAACATTTTCAGCCATCAAAGGGACAGAACTCTACGATAAATGGGCTGACTTGGCCTGTTTTCGAACTCATCCCAGATTTTATCCCCAGCCACCTTACATATAAGTTTCAGAAAGATCCAATCAAAACTGAAGGGGCTATGGTGATGACAAGGTCAAAAAGCGGCATTTTCAGCAATCAAAGGGACGTAAATCAATGATAAATGGGCCAACTTGGCCGGTATTCAAACTCATCCTTGGTTTTATCTCCAGTCACCTTACATATAGGTTTCAGAAAGATTCGATCAAAACTGAAGGGGCTACGGTGATGACAAGGTAAAAAATTGACATTTTCAGCCATCAAAGGGACATTACTATATAGTTAATGGGGCAACTTGGCCGGTTTTCGAACTCATCCGAGGTTTTATCCCCAGCCACCTTACATATAAGTTTCAGAAAGATCCGATCAAAACTGAAGGGGCTACAGTGTTGACAAGGTCAAAAATCAACATTTTCAGCAATCAAAGGGACCTAACTCTATGATAAATAGGCCACCTTTGCCGGTATGCGAACTCATCCGAGGCTTTATCCCCAGCCACCTTGCATATAAGTTTCAGAAAGATCTGATCAAAACTGAAAGGGCTACGGTGATGACAAGGTCAAAAATCGGCATTTTCAGCAATCAAAGGGAGGTTACTCTGTGATAAATGGACCAACTTGACTGGTTTTCGAACTCATCCGATATTTTATCCCCAGCCACTTTACATATAAGTTTCAGAAAGATTCGATCAAAACTGAAAGGGCTACAGTGATGACAAGGTCAAAAATCAGCATTTTCAGCAATCAAAGGGACGTTACTCTATGATTAAAGGGCCGACTTGGTCGGTTTTCGAACTCATCCGAGATTTTATCCACAGCCACCTTACATATAAGTTTCAGAAAGATCCGATCAAAACTGAAGGGGCTACGGTGATGACAAGATCAAATATCGGCATTTTCAGCAATCAAATGGACGTAACTCTATGATAAATTGGCGGACTTGGCCGGTTTTCGAACTCATCCGAGGTTTTATCCCCAGCCACATTACATATAAGTTTCAGAAAGATCCGATCAAAACTGAAGGGGCTACGGTGATGACAAGGTCGAAAATGGGCATTTTCAGCAATCAAAGGGACGTAACTCTATGATAAATGGGCCAACTTGGCCGGTTTTCGAACTCATCCGAGTTTTTATCCCCAGTCACCTTACATATAAGTTTCAGAAAGATCCGATCAAAACTGAAGGCTCCACGGTGATGACAAGCATTTTCCCATAGTAAGACTATGGGACCTTGTGGTTGCCATAGGAACCAAAGTTTTAGAGCGATTTCAAAAAAAAGTTTATGTCATCAATGCCCCACCAGAGGCATGCTACAGGTGAGAAATGATTGAGATCAGCCTGCAGGATACAGAGATATAGCTGCTCAAAAGTGTGGACGGACGGACGACGGAGGACCCACTATACTATAAGCTCCCCTGGAGCCTTCGGCCCAGGTGAGCTAAAAACAATCAAACCATTTGTAAAGAAAACTAATTAATGTTCCCCCGATTGCAACTAGGCAGAAACCCGAACTTTTCGCACAGTCGGACGGGCCGAAAAATCTTTCGATGGAAAACTCGTCGAACTGCCTTTGGCAAGACCTTACATAAAAAACATGTTTTTAATATAACTCCTTGGTTCCATTGGCCATTATCCTAATTGATCATAGCTCGTATTTGCATTTTCCTGAATCATGTCCAAACATTTCGCCCCATGTTTTTCGGCCTGGATGAAGACCAAGACGGCCCACGGTCAAAACAGTAGTTGAACATTAGCCTGAAACAATAATAACAGCGCACCAACTTTTTTGTCTTTAAGGATTTCATTTCTGATTGAGCCTACAAAAGACAGCCACTTGTGTATAACAGCCAATTTCGTCATTCTCAAAAGTGGCTCTCTTATACAGGTTTGACTGTATATAGTTAAAATTTTAATCATTTAATATACCAACTATGTACTAATTTTTGCTGAAAAAATAGGAGTAGCTACTGATATTTTTTTAGCAAAAATACCCCTGTATTAGATGTTATTGCTAAACTACAGTTGAACTTCGATGGCTCGAACACCTTTGGGACCATGAAATTCTGTTCGAGGCAGGGGTAGTTCGCGCTACTGAGGTTACTGTCAGGAGGCATAACGAGATACTTTTAGACATCTTTTCGGTGTTCTATAATGAATATATATGCTGTGTGTTCTCATTAGAATCGCCTCACCGAGGCGATTCTAATGAGTACACACAGCATACATTTGCAAGATAAAAGACTAAAATCTTCTTAATTATCCCCCACTATTTCTTATGTAGAGGATTTCGCTAGGGGCTCAAGAATGGGTTGACACATCCATGGTAAACTAGCTATCGGTGTTTGAGCCATCGAAGTTCGACTGTAGTTAACATTTTGACCACTAACAAGCTAGTTAAGATAACAATGCTTCATACAACTGGGCCCTGGAGAAAAATTTACCATGCATCAAGAAAACACGCATATATAATTTTGACCCCCTTGAACCCCACTTTTATATAGTAAAACTGGGGTTTCCAGGGGTATACCTTATTTCTGCTCTAAAATATAGATTGTGGGTACTCGTTAGAACGGCCTCGATGAGGCGGTTCTAACGAGTGCCCACAATGGATATTTTGAGCAGAAATAAGAAAAATATCACTTTTTATGTCCCCGGTAGCGATAGCGGGGACATATTGTTTTTGCCCTGTCTGTTTGTGGGTTTGTTGGTTTGTACGTGGACAACTTTAACTTTGGCCATAACTTTTGAACCGTTTGAGATAGAGCTTTCATATTTGGCCTGAAGGTTCCTTGTGACAAGACCTTCACATTCATGCAAAAAAATTTGACATGTGACCTTGACCTTGACCATTGACCTACTTAAAAGAAAAAAATAACATTGGTCATAACTTTTGAACCACTTGAGATACAGCCTTCATATTTAGCATGTATGTTCCTTGTGACTTAAGCTTTACATTCATGCAAAAAATTTTGACCCGTGACCTTGACCTTTGACCTACTTAAAATAAAAAAATCACATTTTGGTCATAACTTTTGAATGGTTTGAGATAGAGCCTTCATATTTTGCATGTAGGTTCCTTGTGACAAGAGCTTTACATTAACACAAAAAAATTTGACCTGTGACCTTGACCTTTGACCTACATAAAAGAACAAGTTAACATTGGTCATAACTTTTGAACCGTTTGAGATACAGCCTTCATATTTCGCATGTATGTTCCATGTGACAAAAGCTTTACATCCATGCAAAAAAATTTGACCTGTGACCTTGACCTTTGACCTACTTAAAATATAAAAATAACATTTTGGTCATAACTTTTGAACGGTTTGAGACAGAGCCTTCATATTTTGCACATAGGGTCCTCTTGACAAGAGCTTTACATTCACACAAAAAATTTTGACCTGTGACCTTGACCTTTGACCTACATAAAAGAAAAATTTAACATTGGTCATAACTTTTGAACCGTTTGAGATACAGCCTTCATATTTAGCTTGTAGGTTCCTTGTGACAAACGCTTTACAGTCATGCAAAAATTTTGACCTGTGACCTTGACCTTTTACCTACTTAAAAAAAATAAACATTTTTGGTCATAACTTTCGAACCGTTTGGGATAGAGCTTTCATATTTGGCATGTAGGTTCCCTGTGATTAAGGTTTTTCATTTATGCAAAATGTTTGGACAATGACGTTGACATTTGACCTACTTAAAAGAAAAAATAAAATTGTCCATAACTTTTGAACCGTTTAAGATAGAGCCTTAATATTTGGCATGTAGGTTCCTTGTGACAAGAACTTTACATTCATGCAAATTTTTTTACCTGTGACCTTGACCTACTTTAAAGAAAAAATATTATTGTTCATAGCTTTTGAACCGTTTAAGATAGAGCTTTCATATTTGGCATGTGAGTTTCTTGTGTCAAGGGCTTCCCACACAAACATCTTGAACTGTGAGCAACTTTGAATAAAAAATGACCATGCCCGGGGACATGTTCGTGTTTCACAAACACATCTTGTTCATCATAAAATTTTCATTTTTTCGGCGATAAAGGTGGCAATGTATTCGTATAGGCGTGTTTGTGTAATGCACCTTTATATATACAGAGGACCCTGGCTAAAATGACTATTTGTTTCCTTACAATTTGCTGCTATAGCAAATTTGCCACTGTAAAGAATCCCAATAAGGAGTATAATAGGTAACAAAAGCTACCGCATGACAGCATAGCTCGCCTGTTTCATGCCTTCAAAATATAGGGTAAAATTACTGAACCATGAAATATAGGTCACCATCACCTAGATATATTTTGAGGTCAATCATCAGGTCACATGGAATATATATCCCAGATATTACATTTCAGAATCAAATACTGTCTGAATTACAAGGCAAAATCACTGAACCGTGAAAAATGGTCACACTGACCTAGATATATTTCTATGTCAATCATCTGGTCACATGGGACTTTTATATTCAGGTCTAAAGTTTCTCCAAGAAATAGTATTCAAAATAATGGTAGAATCACTGAACAATGAAATATAGGTCACACTGACCTAGATATATTTTTATGTCATTCAGCGGGTCACATGGAATTGATTATTCAGATATGAAGTTTCTCCATCAAGAAGTATTCAAGATATCAAGCAAAGTCGCTGAACCATGAAATACAGGTCACACTGACCTACATATATTTTGAGGCCAATCATCTGGTTGCATTGAAGAAATATCCCAGGTATAACATTTCTCTATCAAAATAGTACTCAATATAATAGGCAGAATCACTGCACCAAGAAATATAGGTCACAGTGACCTATATATATTTTGAGATCAATCATGGGGTTACATGGCGCTAATATCCCAGGCATGACATTTCTCCAACAAATAGTCTTCACCCTTTTTACACTTGAACCACTGTCACATGGTTGGCTGATGTACATGTATAACCAATTGTGTCTATAACTTGTTAGCATAATGCGAACGTATACAACAAATAACAAGGTGTGCCAGATTTTGACCCCTAGTCCCCCCCACCCCCACACCTAAACACAGGGGTGTGTTGTCTTGGAAGAAGATACTCCCAGTAGTGATGTGCGATATTATCGGTATATTGTGATGCAGTTCAGAAAAAAAATCATATTACAATAGGGTCCGCAAATACAGATATTTTCTTCGTTTTCATCAATTTTTCATATTTTCTTTCTAACTGATAGGTTAATGCAGCTCAGTGTAAACAGAATCATTCCCGGGCCTAAATTTAATAATTTAATCGATTCCCACCCTTTATGTATAAGCCGGTCATAGTGTAGGCCGAGCTAGGATTTCGGTGAATCACGCGGCTGTTATTGTTGTATACGCCGTTTTAGTGTAAACCGCCCAGCATTTACAACGCTGCGTAATTGAGAGAAACCAAAACGAACTTTACTGTGGCCAACTACCAAGTCATTTAAAATCAAAAATGAAAAACTCATTAGGGCTGTTCCAGTAAAATCTATATGGTGGGGGAGGAAGGCACTTAGATTTTCACATAGCCTACGCTTTAAAACAATTTTTTTTCAATACAGCCTACGGATATTTGTATTTTTTTCTAGATATAACCAACGGACATTTGTATTTTTTTCTAGATATAACCAACGGGGTAAAACTATTTCAGGTAGAGACAACCCACAGGTAATTAAATATATATTTAGATATATTCATCAGAAAAGATCTTGCGACTAAAAATCTTTCCCTCTTTATAAACTGAAATCCTGGATCATGTGTAAAAACCATTGTCACAGTTGGTGTCTTTATATTGATTATTGAATGCCCCAAAAATGAATAAATTTTATCATGAAAGTTGTTTTTTGTTTACTTAAAAAAAAGAGAAAAGACAAGAAAGCAGTCTGGAGGACAGCCAAATCCCCCGCCGCATTTAGTATCAAGGCTCAACCTTGTGACCTTCGCCTGTGACCTTGACCTTGAGTTGGCATGGTTAGCTCACTGAGGGGGATAATTGACCCAAAGTTTAATGAAAATCCTTTAAGGGGTAAAGGAGATATGGAAGGGACAAAAAATTCAAAGTTTTAAACTCGTGACCTTCAAATGTGACCTTGACCTAGAGTCGGCATGGTTCATTTATAGGTTCTGCATATCAGCTCACTGAGGGGGATAATTGACCAAAGTTTAATGAAAATCTATTAAAGGGTTCAGGAGATATGGAACGGACAAGAAAAAGTTACGGACAGACTGACAGACAGATGGATGGAAGGACATGGGTTCTGCACATCAGCTCACTGTGAAGACTATTTGACCAAAGTTTAATGAAAATCCTTCCAAGGGTAAAGGAGACATGGAAGAGACAAAAAATTCCAAGTTTCAAACTCGTGACCTTCAACCATGACCCTTGACCTTGAGTTGGCATGCTTCATTTATAGGTTCTGCACACCAGCTCACTGAGAGGTATAATTTACCAAAGTTTAATGAAAATCTATTAAAGGGTTCAGGGATACTGAGCGGACAAGAAAAAGTTACGGACAGACGGACGGACAGACAAACTGACAGACGGACAAACGGACATGGGTTCTGCACATCAGCTCACTGTGAAGAATATTTGACCAAAGTTTAATGAAAATCCTTCCAAGGGTAAAGGAGATATGGAACGGACAAAAAATTCCAAGTTTCAAACTCGTGACCTTCAACCATGACCTTGACCTTGAGTGGGCATGGTTCATTTATGGGTTCTGCACACCAGCTAATTGAGACGAATAATTGACCAAAGTTTAATGAAAATCTATCAAAGGGTTCAGGAGATATGGAGCGGACAAGAAAGTGTTACGGACAGACAGACGGACTGACGGACAGACGAAGGCCATTCCTATAATCCCAGCTCTGCTCCGCTTTGCGGCGGGGGATTAAAAATTCAGACAAGGCTAAAAAAATGTGTTTCAGGTAACCTGACTATTCCTAATTTTTTGCCCTCAATCCTATTTTAAATGGTTGACGATGATTCTTTTGGACTTTTCCATTAAAAATATTGTTTTCTTATCCTCCCCATTGGATAAATTTCAGGAAAAGCCAAAAAAAATATCTTACCTTCCGACGGTATTCCAGGTTACCTGACTTAAGTTGTGGGTACTCGTTAGAACTGCCTCAATCTATACCCACAACCTATGTTCCGAGTATAAATAAGACAAATATCAAAGTTTTCAATGGAAAAGTAGCCATTTTGGAGAAATCAAAGAATGCACTATGACACACGGGTGTGATTTTTTTTTATAAAATAATATAATAAAATAAAATAACTTTTATCGTCTATCTATCATTTTTGCACCCCCTTCCCCAACTTTACTTTTTTTTCAAATCAGTGTATCAACCACCCCATAGCCAGCTCACCCCAAAGAGCTGGCTATGGGGTGGTTGATACTCAAAATGTGTTTGAGTTCTTGCGATCGCAAGGTTACTTTGTCAGGGGAGATATCTAAAATATCTTGGCACCCAGAGTTGTGGTTCTTGTCCAAGACACATCGTCTTAACCTCTTGTATTTCTGTACCAAGTCCCATCAATATATCTCAAAGGGTAATGGAGTTATGGCAACCACAAGGTTACATTGTCAGGGTAGATAACACATTGCCAGGGGAGATAGCTAAAATACCATGGCACCCAGCGTTTTGTTTCTTGCTCACGACACTCTTTCTTGACCCCAAGTACACTTGTTCCAACTACCATCAAAATATGTCAAAGGGTATAGGAGTTATTGATCGCAATGTTATTTTGTAAGGAGAGATAACTATAATACCATGACATCCAGAGTTATGGTTATTGCTCATGACAACCCTTCTTGACCTTATGTACAACGGTATCAAGTCAATCAATATATCTTCAAATATATAGGAGATATTGTGATCACAAGTTTATATTGTCAGGGGAAATAACTAAAATACCAGGACACTCAGAGTTTTGGTTCTTGCTCACGGCATGCTTTTTGAACCTCATGTTCTATTGTAACAAGTACCGACAATCTATCTCATAGGGTATTGTAGTTTTGGCTATCACAATTTGGTGTCTGCGGACGGACGGATGGACGTCAGGCTGATCGCTATAACCCCAAACCTATTTGGTCAGGGGGATAAAAAATAAAACGCACCGTCAGCGGTCAGACCCTAATCAGACGTCACATGATCATTGTACAGCATCTGGTCTGGGTCCGTGCCGTCGCATATGCCGTCTACAAACCTGTAGACCCTATTCAGACGCCGTATAATAATTGTATGACGTCTGATTCACTGTTTGCACCTTTGTGTTCTGTCTATTGTCATACAGACGGACGGGTAGATGACGCCACGCTGATCGCTATATCTTCCGAGCCTGTTCAGACTAGGGATAAAAAACACCACCGTCGGCGATAAGACCCTGATCAGACGCCGCATTGTCGTTGCGCAGCGTCTTGTCTTGGTCTGCGCCATCTCAGATGTCGTTTCAAACCTGTAGACCCTCATCAGACGCCGTTTAATAATTGTACGACGTCTGATCCGGATCTGCATTGTTTGCATCTGTCTGTTGCGTCTACGGACGGATATTTGAACGGACGCCACTCATAATGTTGTGTCTACGGATGGGCGGATGTACGGACGCCAGGCTCCGAACCTGTTCAGACTAGGGATAAAAAACACCACCGTGGGCTATAAGACCCTGATCAGACGCCGCTTTATCCTTGCGCAGCGTCTTGTCCGGGTCTCTGCCATCTCAGATGCCATCTGCAAACCTGCAGACCCTCAACAGAAGCCGTTTAATAATAGTATGGCGTCTGATCTGGATCCGCATTGTTTGCATCTGTCTGTTGTGTCTACGGACGGACGGACATTTGGACGGGCGCAAGACTCATCGCTATATCCTTCAAACCTTTTCGGTCGCGGAAAATAAAATAAAATGAACCGTCGGCGGTTGGAGCTGGATCAGACGTCGCACAGTGATTGTGGAGTGTCTGATCCGGGTGTCGTAGCATTATAAGGTCCTAAAACCTGTAGACCCTGATAAGGTGCCCCTAAATAATTGCGTCTGTCTGTCTGTTCAAGTGTCAGCGTTGAGGCCCTGATCAGACGTTGCATATTTTTTTTAAGAAATTAATATTTATTAAAGGGACTGAAACAATTGACCAATGAAAGGCTGTCTACCCATCTGTGGGTTTTATTGCCCGTCCGATGACCACCTGGGTACACTTTAGGGTACTGTTACGTAATTTATTACAGCTCAAAGCTCGGCACGCTCTGGGTGGCATCCGCTGTATAAACATTCCTTGGGTATCATAATCCTCAATTAACTAATTATCTCGGGCCATAAATCCCTTGAAGCTTACTGATTAAACAGCGTGCTAATATTGTGTTTACATAAATCATGCAAATCATGCGCTACCAACACAAGTATTTTTTTTTTGGAACGGGGATTATTGCGTCATTCAGTAACTAAGCCCAGTAATTTTCCATTATGTCAGGCAAGGTCATCGACCGGGGGCGAAGCGTCCCATTACCGGATATTGATTTGTGTCCTACTCAAACGACCTTTGACCTGTAAACAGCAGTAAAATTGCCGAGTCTTTCTTTTTTTCACAATTTCAGCGTTGCTTTTTGTTTAAAATCTCTGCGGAACTTCAAACTGAACGATTCAGATGTCTGGGCCCTGTTGTTATTTGACAACCTACAACAATTATTTATTTTCTTTCAACATAGCCTACGGGATTTTTTAAATGAGGGAGGTCTTAAAGGTTAAGCTTCATACCAAACAAAAACAAAGGCTATAATTTGTACAATCTTGGCAAAGGTCCACTAGATGAAGCTACACACCAAATATCAAAGACCTGGGCCTTGCGGTTTCAGAGAAGAAGATTTTTATAAAGATATTCCCTACATAAGCCTATGCACCAGGGCTATATAAGTCTATGTAAAACCAAAGGGCCCCGGGGTGGGGGTCATTTGTGGCCCCAGGGCTATAATTTGAACAATCTTGGTAGAGGTCTACTAGATGAAGCCTAGTGTAACAAGTGGGCCCCAGGGAGGGCCATTATTGGCCCAAGGGCTTTAATGTGCATAATGTTGAGGGAGGTCTTAAAGGTTAAGCTTCATACCAAACAAAAACAAAGGCTATAATTTGTACAATCTTGGCAAAGGTCCACTAGATGAAGCTACACACCAAATATCAAAGACCTGGGCCTTGCAGTTTCAGAGAAGAAGATTTTTTAAAAATTTCCCTTTATAAGTCTATGTAAAACCAAAGGGTCTCTAAGCGACGACGTTTTTGGCCCCAGGGCTATAATTTGAACAATCTTGGTAGAGATCCACTAGATGACGCTTCATACCAAATATCAAAGAGCTGGGCCTTCTGGTTTCAGACGAGAAGATTTTTAAAGTTTTTCCCTATATAGCCTATATAAAACCAGTGGGACCTGGTGCGGGGAGCATTTTTTGGCCCCAGGGCTATAATTTGAACAATCTTGGTAGCGGTTCACTTGACGAAGCTACTTACCAAATATCAAAGACATGGGCCTTCTGGTTTCAGACAAGAAGATTTTTAAAGGTTTTCCAAATATAAGCCTATGTAAAACCAGTGGGCCCCGGGGCGGGGCCAGTTTTAGGCCCAGGACTATAATTTGAACAATCTTGGTAGAGGTCTACTAGATGAAGCTTCATACCAAATATCAAAGAGCTGGGCCTTCTGGTTTCAGACAAGAAGAATTTAAAAGGTTTTCCCAATATAAGCCTATGTAAAACCAGTGGGCCCCGGGGCTGGGCCGTTTTTGGCCCCAGGGCTTTTAACCCATCCACTGGTTAAGCAGAAGCTCTGGTGGCCATTTTGTTCACCCAAGCTGAACAGTATGAGCAATTTTGGTAGAGGGACACCAAACGAACATTCCTGTGAAATAATTTCAAAATCCATCCACTGGTTAAGGAGAAGAAATGGTTTAAAGGTTTTTCTATTTTTAGCTCTGGTGGCCATTTTGTTCACCCGAGCAGAACGGTGCAAGCAATTTAGGTAGAGATTCACCAAAGGAACATTCCTGTGAAATAATTTCAAAATCCATCCACTGGTTAAGGAGAAGAGGTCGTTTAAAGGCTTTTTTCTATTTTTAGCTCTGGCGGCCATTTTGTTCACCCGAGCGTAACGGTTTGAGCAATTTTGGTAGAGGGTCACCCAAGGAACATTCCAGAGAAATAATTTCAAAATCCATCCACTGGTTAAGGAGACGAAAACGTTTAAAGGTTTCTCTATTTTTAGCTCTGGCGGCCATTTTGTTCACCCGAGCACAACAGTTTGAGCAATTTTATTAGAGGGTCACCCAAGGAACATTCCAGTGAAATAATTTCAAAATCCATCCACTGGTTGAGGAGAAAAAGTCATTTAAAGGTTTTTCTATTTTTAGCTCCGGCGGCCATCTTGTTCACCCGAGCGGAATGGTTTGAGCAATTTTGGTAGAGGGTCACCCAAGGAACATTCCAGAGAAATAATTTCAAAATCCATCCACTGGTTAAGGAGAAAAAGTTGTTTAAAGGTTTATCTATTTTTAGCTCCGGCGGCCATCTTGTTCACCCGAGCGGAACGGTTTGAGCAATTTTGGAATAGGGTCACCCAAGGAACATTCCTCTGAAGTTATATCAAAATCCATCCACTAGTTAAGGAGAAGGAGTGGTTTAAAGGTTTTTCTATTTTTAGCTCTGGCGGCCATTTTGTTCACCAGAGCAGAATGGTTTGAGCAATTTTGGTAGAGGGTCACCCAAGAAACATTCCTGTGAAGTAATTTCGAAATCCATCCACTGGTTAAGGAGAATAAGTCCTTTAAAGGTTTTTCTATTTTTAGCTCCGGCGGCCATTTTGTTCACCCGAGCGGAACGGTTTGAGCAATTTTAGTAGAGGGGCAGCAAAGGAACATTCCTGTAAAATAATTTCAAAATCCATCCACTGGTTAAGGAGAAGAAGTCTTTTAAAGGTTTTTCTATTTTTAGCTCCGGCGGCTATTTTGTTCATCCGAGCGGAACGGTTTGAGCAATTTTGGTAGAAGGTCATCCAAGGAACATTCCTGTGGAATAATTTCAAAATCCATCCACTGGTTCAGCAGGAGAAGTCGTTTAAAGGTTTTTCTATTTTTAGCTCTGGCGGCCATGTTGTTCACCTGAGCAGAACAGTTTGAGCAATTTTGGTAGAGGGTCACCCAAGGAACATTCCTGTGCAATAATTTCAAAATCCATCCACTGGTTAAGGAGAAGAAGTCCTTTAAAGGTTTTCCTATTTTTAGCTCTGGCGGCCATTTTGTTCACCCGAGCGGAACGGTTTGAGCAATTTTTGTAGAAGGTCATCCAAGGAACATTCCTGTGAAATAATTTCAAAATCCATCCACTGGTTAAGCAGGAGAAGTCGTTTAAAGGTTTTTCTATTTTTAGCTCTGGCGGCCATCTTGTTCACCCGAGCGGAACAGTTTGAGCAATTTTGGTAGAGGATCACCGAAGGACCATTCCTGTGAAATTAGATCAAAATCTGTCCAGCAGTTTTGGAGAAGAAGTTGTTTAAAGCAAAAGTTGACGACGGACGCACGGATGCACGGACGGCGGACGATGGACGACGGACAAAGACCGATCCCAAAAGCTCACCTTGAGCACTTCGTGCTCAGGTGAGCTAAAAATCGGTAGTACAACCTACCGTAAATTTTAAAAATTCTGTTGTACAGCCTACGGCCTATTTTGTTTTTCTAAAACCATAGCCTACGGCCACTAAATAAAAAAGTTGCCGTCCGCCCCACCCTAATAGATTATACTGGAATAGCCCTTAGCATTTGTTTCTTTGAGTATTAAATAATTACAATATTCATGAATATCTCCAATAATCCATCTCGCCTTGAGCGAAGGTTTTGTTCCACTGAAATTGTCGTTATAACAAGTTTTGTCGTTATATCCAATGTCGGTATAAAGAGGGTTGACTGTATATTTCTGAACTTTGACTTTTCCCATTTCAATTTGGGTAAGTCCACTATATCACAAAATTTTCACACACAAAAAGAACAACTCACAAGACATTACTCAGATCTAAGTTTATTTTTGTCTGGCATCTAATCACTGTAATGTTTGTTAACATTGGAGTTTAATGGCCCAGTCGACACTTATTAGGTTATGTCAAGCTTGACACTTAACTTTACCAAACTATTCCTGGGCAAGCTCATACACAAGCACTTAACCGATACAGTGCACATTCTTTTGTCAGCAACTGACAATTGCCCTTCTTGAATCTGTGGAAGGGAAAGAATGACTGTAGAAAATATTTCGTGATCGATCTCCATGAAAGAATGTTGCCAACCTGGCAGGTATCGAACCTGGGACCTGACCACCAGTCAGAAAGAACATTCTCCTGAGCCACCGAGGCCAGCGGTAGTTCATACGGTTCTAATCCTTAGTATTGGAACAGTTAGGCCTAAGCAAACAGTGCAGACCCAGATCAGACTGCTCCTGAAGGAGCAGTCTGATCAGAGTCTACACTGTTTGCCATTCAGTGTCCCTCCTGCTGGATCATGAAACTTTTTTTTCTAACTTTTGGGAGAATTACAGCAAGTCCTCAAGGTGTTCGAATTTTTAGGATTTTTATGGTATTTTACAACAGGATGAAGCTTGAAGAAATATATGGGCTGCATGATGCTTCCACGCAGAGCTGAATCCCGCCCGCACACTAGTACTGGTAAAAGGCTTAGAGGATCTAAGCCTGTCCAGGAACCGCGGTGCGAGGCGGACAGTCCATGCTGATGAACCCTATTGGTTTCTTTGGGGGACAGGGCTTGAGATGTCATTTCATCTCAATGTCGGGTAAAAGTCCCACAAAATTGGAAGCAACGTCTCCAAAATTACCTTTACAGTGTTGACGGGGATGTTAAACCTCATATCAACCAACCAACCATGTCAAGCTTGACACTTAACTTTACCAAACTATTCCTGGGCAAGCTCATACACAAGCACTTAACCAATACAGTACACATTCTTTTGTCAGCAACTGACAATTGCCCTTCTTGAATCTGTGGAAGGGAAAGAATGACTGTAGAAAATATTTTGTGATCGATCTCCATGAAAGAATGTTGCCAACCTGGCAGGTATCGAACCTGGGACCTGACCACCAGTCAGAAAAAACATTCTCCTGAGCCACCGAGGCCAGCGGTAGTTCATACGATACTAACCCTTAGTATTGGAACAGTTAGGCCTAAGCAAACAGTGCAGACCCAGATCAGACTGCTCCTGAAGGAGCAGTCTGATCAGGGTCTACAATGTTTGTCATTCAGTTTGCACCTTTTTGACTCCCTGCTGGATCATGAAACAAATTTGTTTAACTTGTAGGAGAATAACAGCAAGTCCTCAAGGTGTCCAAATTTTTAGGATATTTATGATATCCAAATTTTTAGGATATTTACGATATGTTATAATAGGATGAAATCTTGACAAATGAGCCCAGTCAGGAAAAAACCTTCAAGAAACCAGGTAAGACACAAAGGGGCTTGCTCAGCTACACATAGTAACAAGTCTTAAGGGGAATGGGAACACCTGGCAGATTTTTTCTGCCAATTATCAAAGGTAGACAACTTTCGGGACTTTCTGTTCGCTTTTCTAGAAGTCCTGTCCCACTGACAAAGGGGTCTACTCTTACAGGAAAGAATTTGCTCCTCAGGAGCAAATTCTTTCCTTTAAGAGTTGACCGCTTTTGACATGGGAGACAAAAATACTTTTGCAGGAGTTGCCTCCCCTGAAGGTGTTCCCCTTCCCCTTAATATTTTAGATTTAGAAACTACAGGCATTGTAATATTTAAGGAGCATACACTAATGTGCTGATCAGACTGTGCTAATGCACAGGCTGATCTGAACCTTTATTGTTCACAAATGGAGAAAAAAAGGTTTTCTCACAATGTGGCTCAATTGTTGCAATTTACAGATGTTTGATTTGATGTTTAACATCCCCTCAGCACAACTTAGGTCATTTTGGAGACATTGCTTCCAATTTTGTGGGAATTTACCTGACACTGACATGTAATGACATCTCAAGCCCTGCCACCCAATGAAACAATTTGGGTTTATATGCATGGACGGTTCGACTCGCACCACTTTACCTTGGAAGGCTTAGACCCCAGGGGTTTACCAGTGCGTGGAAGCACCATGCAGCCCAATCTATTTCTCCAAGACCCCATGGCTGGGGGCCCTTGAGATTTCCAAGTCTTCATAGAAGAAAATTTTGTTTTGCTTGTTTTGGAAATTGAAAGCAGTCAACAGGCCACTGATACATATCAAAACTAACAGCGTAAATAGGAATGGATACAGGTGACATATTTCCCACCATTTTTAACAAGAAAGAAAACCCTGCGATCTACAAAGTCTTCTTGTTCACATTCCTGTATTAACCCTTATCCTGCTGAATATTTGAATTAGCCACTCCCATTTCTGAATCTCAGCCAATCAGATTACCTGATACAATGTTTTCATTCAAATTCACAAACTGAATGACAAACAGTGTAGATCCTGATCAGATGGCTTCTTCAGAAGCCATCTGATCAGGATCAACACTGTTTGCAAAGGTATGGATTGTCGTGAACAGAAGGTCAAGGGTTAAAGATGAAACCCTCTGAAAAAGGGATGTACTCTTAAAGGAAAGAATTTGCTCCTAAGAAGCGAAGAGTATACCCCTATAAATAAGCGAGATAAGAACAGTTTTTGAAAGGATCATCTCCCCTGACAGTGCATCCATTCTCCTTAACGCTTAGCACTCTGAGTACAAAAAAAATTCCCAGAAAACAGATTTTCACATCTCATGCAAATTGTCTCCATTGGAGACAATTTGCATGAGATTTCAAAACATGTTTTCAGGCGATAATAAGAAAGTTATCATCACTTTGGCAATAGAATAGTAAATGTTAAGTGTTTATTTTTCACTGGAACACTGTGAGAATTGTTTAGCTTGTTGTCTTGATCTCCAGACTTTTATGGTTCCATCATCACAGACTGTTACTAAGTATTCTTGATCAACTGGGTTAAACCCTACTGCATTAACGACCCCGGACTCGTGTTCAAAGTTAGCCAGTAAAGAATGGTAGTGTTTGTCCCATAAGTAGCCTTTGGCATCCTCACTCCCACTGAAAATACAAAAATAAACATCTAACTTATAAGAAATGAGCCAGCGCATAACAAAACCTACATTAAGGCATGTGCGACCAGCGAACTCAGATCAATCAGCCTGTGCATTCGCACAGTCTGATCAGCATCTTCGCTGATTGCATGTACCTACTGTAGGCCACAATCTATGCAAAAAGACAAGCAAAAGGTCTTGTCATAGTGGATGGGTGCGCAGGTTGATTTTAGTCTACTGGTCGCACCGGTCTTATTGTAGGTTTTGTCTCATATAAGAAACCTTAAACCCTTTCACCCCTGAGTTTCTGAAGTGGACTCTTTGAATTTGGACAAGTCCATTCTTGTAAATAGGGGGTTTCGTCCAAATCATTAACAGAATGGCAAACAATGTTCATCCTAATGAGATGGCTTGTTAATTTGTTATGAGCCATCTCATCTGTGTCTACACTTTGCATAGCTGGCTGGATGCAAGTCTGACTGGTGATAAGGAGGTTGATGGTTCGACACCCGCGAGGGTCAGCAAAATCCTTCAATGGAGATTGATCAGTTAATCTTTTCTAAGGCCATTTTCTCCCGTCCACTCATTCACGAAGGCAGCTATTATTTTCTGGCAAAAGAAAGCGCACTGTACTGGTTAACCACTTAAGAATAAGCCTGCTCAGGAAGTGTGGTTAGGTGAACAGTCAAGCTCGATATGACCTAAATAGGGTCAAGTGGGCTGTTAAACTCCAATTCAAAGAAAGAAACAAACAACAGTTGACATGGCCGGCCTCGGTAGCTCAGTCGGATGCGCGTCTGACTGGTGATCAGGAGGACGCATGTTCGATACCTGCCGGGGTCGGCAACATTCTTCAATGGAGATTGACCATGTTATCTTTTCTAAGGCCATTCTCTCACATCCACTGATTCAAGAAGACAGCTGTCAGTTTCCGGCAAATGAAAGTGCACTGTACTGATTAACCGCTTAAGTACATGCCATGAAGTGTGGTTAGGTGAACAGACAAGCTTGATATGACCTAAACTGTCAACTAGGCTGTTAAACTCCAATTCAAAGAAACAAATACCAATCTACAGGGTTGAAAGGGTTAAAAATCTTTTACCTTTGTCCTGCTGAACTAGGATATGTTCTACCTTTCTTTTTTTTTGGGGGGGGGGGGGGGGTACGGCCCTTTCAAGATTATTTCACTCATATCGAGCCAATCGTTAATCAGGTGGGCGAAAACCGGAGTACTCGGAGAAAAACCACCTGACCTTCCATTGCAGAACTTGGTCACATGTGACCCGAGCGAGGCTCGAACCCACAGCCGTGAGAGACCTAATGATTTAGATGTTCTACCTTTGCAAACAGCGTAAAATGAGCCATCGCATGACAAAACCTATAATAAGACTGGTGCGACCAGCAGAGATTCAAATCAATCTGTGCACCCATCCACTATGACAAGATCTTTTGCTTATGTCTCTTTGCATAACTATTAGCCTATAGTAGGTTCTTGTGATCAGTGGAGTTTAAGACTCTGATCAGACTGCACGAATGCGCAGGCTGATCTGAGTCTTTGCTGGTCGCTCAAGACTTCTTGTAGATTTTGTCATGCCCTGGTTCAAATAGTGTAAATCCAGATCAGATGGCATCTGATCTTCACTGTTTGTCATTGAAATGGTTCATTAATAGGAACAAATTCCATCAAATAATTTGATCTGATTGGTCGATAGTTAGAGATTTAGTTGTGTTGGGGTTTAACCCTTTTTGAACCAGATGGGATCTTCCTCCTTATATACAGCAGGAGTCCATTCAGGTGTGTCAGGTTGTGTTATCTTCAAAATTGATTTGGAAAATGGCTTAACTTTTCGCAAACAGTGTAGTCCCTGATCAGACGCCTCATTCTGTGGCGTCTGATCGGGGCCTGCACTGTTTGTCAAGGTACCCCTTTAGACGTTTCTGGTACAACCCTTGGGGATCATTTTGTGACATCTAAAAATGGAAAGGAGACAGAAAAGGTAGTAGAGAAGATGAAAGTGACGGATAGGGTAAAAAGAGCAATAGACTGAAAGAAACAGAATAAATAACAACATTCCCCCTCTACCCTTACCTGCTAAAGACAGCAGGCCTTGAAAATCTGTCAAATTAACAATTGAGAGACTTCTCCCCTTTTAGAATGATAAGGTGTTGTCTAATGAGTCAGGGTTAAACATGCAAGTATCTACACATTAACCTCTTTATGACACTAATGTTGGGTCCGAAAGCAGAAACTATATGTCAGTTAACCATTTTTGTACCAAACGGAATCTTCCTTCTTATATATAACAGTTCATTTCAAAATTTTGGGTTGTCAGGTTGTGTTTTCATTTGAAAAATGGCTAAATATTTTGGAAACAGTGTAGACCCTGATCAGACGCCACGTTCTGCGGCGTCTGATCTGGGCCTGCACTGTTTGGCAACTACTCGTTTTGGGGTTTCCAGTACAAAATTGGTTAAACACACTGCTATATAGTAAATACATGGTTAGTGTCTTTAATGATAAAATATAATCGGTGAGCCTTGGACAGTTTTATAGGGGTGAGCTTCTATAAAATTGTTGCGGCGAACTGATTATATTTTAGTTTATATTAATTTATTTTACAAGCTTATTAAATCGCTCTCAAACACTCATTCCGGATGTTATCAGATGCGCGCGAGAGAGGCAGCGAATTTTACACCACTGCTACCAATTAAACCTGGGTCAATTATATTTTATTATTAAAGACACTAATCATGTATTTAGTTAATACCACAATTCAAAACAATAAAGGGTTCTGCAACAATTATAGCGTGCAGTTATTCCCCCTTTATTAGGTTACTAGAATGGCTGATTGCCGTATAAATTCAACCAGAAATGCGTGTATATAGACTACATGTATGCAGAAAACAAGAATTCGCCCGAAGGCTATGTTGCACCTGTGGGGGTGCACAGTCACTGAACCATGAAATGTAGGTCAAGGTCAAATGTAAGTGCCTGTATAAAAGTTGCCATTCCTAGAGGCAAGCTTGTACTAAGTGACATGAATAAAGCTCTTATAGTTCTTGAGAAATGAACTCTTACATTAGGGGGAAAGTCAGGGTGGTCGCAATAATTCAAAAAGTCAGTGAACCATGAAATGTAGGTCAAGGTCAGATATGGATGCTTATATTGAAGTTGCTTTTCCTAGATGCAAGCTTGAAACAAGTATCATTAATGAAGCTCTTATAGGGTGAAAGTTAGGGTGGTTGCAATAATTCACGAAGTCAGTGAGCCATGAGATGTAGGTCAAGGAGAGATATGGATGCTTGCATTGATGTTGCTATTCCTAGATGCAAGCTTGTACCAGGTAACATTAATGAAGCTCTTATAGTTCTCGAGAAATGGACTCTTACATAAGGGTGTAATGTAGGATGGTCGCAATAATTCACGAAGTTAGTAAACCATGAAATGTAGGTCAAGGTCAGATATGGATGCTGTCATTGAAGTTGCTATTCCTAAATGTAAGCTTGTACCAAGTTTCATTATCCCGCCCATTGGAGCTTGAATAATAGATGGGCTGCATGATGCTTTCACCCAGAGCTGAAACCTACCTCACACCAGTAACTGCTTAGAGAATCTAAGCCTGCCCAGGCAAAGCGGTGCGAGTCAGCCCGATCCTATTTGTTTCACTGGGCAACATGGCTTGAGATGTCTTATCATCTCAATCATTCAATATCGTGTAAAAGTCCCACAAAATTGGAAGCAACACCTCCAAAATTACCTATACAGTGTTGACGGGGACGTTAAACATCAAACCAAACAAAACTAGAACTGTCAGAGGATCTGACTATAGCCCCGCTATAGCCCTGTCAGAGGAGAAAGACTCACGAATTAAAGGTAAATAAAAATCAAAAATGAGTTCCTTTAAGAGCAATGAAAACATTCATAAGAAAGAAGATGGGTCATACTACGTAGTTTCGGCTAATAAAGCCTCATCAGTGACCCTGTAATGATCCAGCAAAGAAAGCCAGAGGAAACATACTGCAATTTTGCGAATTTCGAATAGGCAGTCGATTCAAAGACTGATATAAATCAAAATGGGGTCAAAATAATTAAAAACCTGTCTAGCATATGAGTCTAAACCAATAATTTATTTCCGATTTCTCAGAATATTCACGCTGATCTCAAAGGACCAAAAAGAAAATTTAAACTGCACTATGGTTGATGTACGGGGAGACGTTTTACAGCCGCCACACAGCACAACACCAGCTGCAGTGAAGGCAAATGAGAGGGTTAAATCCCCAACAAGGTACCTACGCCTTATAGAATTTTCGCGTTATTAGCTCTGAAAAACAGTCTAAGTTAAAAAATAAGTTTTGGATAATGAAAAAACCACATGCACATCTTAAGACCTCTTTGAAAACACCTGAAAAGTTTCAAAGGATCCGCCTAGAACTGTAAGAGGAGTTGCATTCACAAGGTAGCTACTCCCTATACATTTTAACATTAGAAGGTCTCAAAAATTGTCTTAGTTAAAAAAGTGAAATAAGTGGAAAAAAATAATTTTAGGATAATGAAAAAAGCACATGCACATCTTCAGACCTACATGAAAACACCTGTAAAGTTCCAAAAGGATTGATCTAGAACTGTAAGAGGAGTTGCGATCACAAGGTAGCTACTCCCTATACATTTTAACATTAGTAGATCTCAAAAATTGTCTAAGTTAAAAAAGGTGAAATAAGTGAAAAAAAATTATTTAAGGATAATGAAAAAAGAATATGCACATCTTCAGACCTATATGAAAACACCTGTAAAGTTTCAAAAGGATTGACCTAGAACTGTAAGAGGAGTTGCAGTCACAAGGTAGCTACTCCCTATACATTTTAACATTAGTAGATCTAAAAAATTGTCTAAGTTAAAAAAGGTGAAATAAGTGAAAAAAATTATTTAAGGATAATGAAAAAAGAATATGCACATCTTCAGACCTATATGAAAACACCTGTAAAGTTTCAAAAGGATTGACCTAGAACTGTAAGAGGAGTTGCGGTCACAAGGTAGCTACTCCCTATACATTTTAAAATTAGTAGATCTCAAAAATTGTCTAAGTTAAAAAAGGTGAAATAAGTGAAAAAAATTATTTAAGGATAATGAAAAAAAGGATATGCACATCTTCAGACCTATATGAAAACACCTGTAAAGTTTCAAAGGATTGACCTAGAACTGTAAGAGGAGTTGCGGTCACAAGGTAGCTACTCCCTATACATTTTAACATTAGTAGATCTCAAAAATTGTCTAAGTTAAAAAAGGTGAAATAAGTGAAAAAAATATTTAAGGATAATGAAAAAAGAATATGCACATCTTCAGACCTATATAAAAGCACCTGTAAAGTTTCAAAAGGATTGACCTAGAACTGTAAGAGGAGTTGCGGTCACAAGGTAGCTACTCCCTATACATTTTAACATTAGTAGATCTCAAAAATTGTCTAAGTTAAAAAAGGTGAAATAAGTGAAAAAAAATATTTAAGGATAATGAAAAAAGAATATGCACATCTTCAGACCTATATAAAAGCACCTGTAAAGTTTCAAAAGGATTGACCTAGAACTGTAAGAGGAGTTGCGGTCACAAGGTAGCTACTCCCTATACATTTTAACATTAGTAGATCTCAAAAATTGTCTAAGTTAAAAAAGGTGAAATAAGTGAAAAAAAATATTTAAGGATAATGAAAAAACCACATGCACATCTTCAGACCTATATGAAAACACCTGTAAAGTTTCAAAAGGATTGACCTAGAACTGTAAGAGGAGTTGCGGTCACAAGGTAGCTACTCCCTATACATTTTAACATTAGTAGATCTCAAAAATTGTCTAAGTTAAAATAGGTGAAATATGTGAAAAAAAATATTTAAGAATAATGAAAAAAGAATATGCACATCTTCAGACCTATATGAAAACACCTGTAAAGTTTCAAAAGGATTGACCTAGAACTGTAAGAGGAGTTGCGGTAACAAGTTACCCACTATCAAATATTACAGACAGACAGAAAGCAGACAGACGGAATTCCGGACAAGCCAAATCCAATATAGCCCCCACTTTTTCAAAGCGGGGCTATAACAAAACAACAAGTTTCATTTATGAAGCTCTTATAGTTCTCAAGAAATGGACTCTTACATAAGGGTGAAATGTAGGGTGGTCACAATAATTCACTAAGTCAGTGAACCATGACATGTAGGTCAGGGTCAGATATGGATGCTTGCATTGAAGTTGCTATTCCTAAAAGCAAGCTTATACCAAGTTTCATTAATGAAGCTCTTATAGTTCTCAAGAAATGGACTCTTACATTAGGGTGAAAGTTAGGGATGCCGCAAATGTTGACGGCTTGACGAACGAACGGAAAAAGGGACACAAAACCGGGCACGACAATAAAACAGTTTCTGCAAATCAATTTTGCATATGAAAGTTTAATCATTAAGAAGTTGAGTGTCATTTGAAAGTATTGCAGCAGATGACAATATGTTTGTTTGTTTTGTTTTTTTGTTTTTTGTTGTTGTTGTTTCTGTTTTGTTTTTAATATAGTTTTTTTTTTAGATTTGTCATTTCATGTGCATCAACTGCTTAACTGAATCCCATGAAATATCAAGCCTTTTTTTTTTGGTGATTTACTTCATGTTTTGTTTTACGACCTATCAATATTATTTAGATCATGACCAGGCAATCAGTTAACAACACTGGACTTAAATGATTACCCGACTACCAGCAAGGCCCTCAGAACAGCACATGGTCGATAACGGGCAGACAGCTGTGCTTAGGTTATATTATTGCTGTGCAACATAATCCTATCATCACATGTGGTAGATGGTGTGCAGACAGTTTTGATTTGGTTGAATTATTACCTTGCAACATAATCCTGACTAACATCAAGGAACACAAAACAGCACATGGTTGATGGAGTGCAGACAACTGTGCTTAGGTTAAATTATTACCTTGCAACATAATCCTGACTAACATCAAAGAACACAAAACAGACCATGGTTGATGGAGTGCAGACAACTGTGCTTAGGTTAAATTATTACCTTGCAACATAATCCTGACTAACATCAAAGAACACAAAACAGACCATGGTTGATGGAGTGCAGACAACTGTGCTTAGGTTAATTTATTACCTTGCAACATAATCCTGACTAACATCAAAGAACACAAAACAGACCATGGTTGATGGAGTGCAGACAACTGTGCTTAGGTTAAATTATTACCTTGCAACATAATCCTGACTAACATCAAGGAACACAAAACAGCACATTGTTGATGGAGTGCAGACAACTGTGCTTAGGTTAAATTATTACCTTGCAACATAATCCTGACTAACATCAAGGAACACAAAACAGCACATGGTTGATGGAGTGCAGACAACTGTGCTTAGGTTAAATTATTAATTTGCAACATAATCCTGACTAACATCAAAGAACACAAAACAGCACATGGTTGATGGAGTGCAGACAACTGTGCTTAGGTTAAATTATTACCTTGCAACATAATCCTGACTAACATCAAAGAACACAAAACAGACCATGGTTGATGGAGTGCAGACAACTGTGCTTAGGTTAATTTATTACCTTGCAACATAATCCTGACTAACATCAAAGAACACAAAACAGACCATGGTTGATGGAGTGCAGACAACTGTGCTTAGGTTAAATTATTACCTTGCAACATAATCCTGACTAACATCAAGGAACACAAAACAGCACATTGTTGATGGAGTGCAGACAACTGTGATTAGGTTAAATTATTACCTTGCAACATAATCCTGACTAAAATCAAGGAACACAAAACAGACCATGGTTGATGGAGTGCAGACAACTGTGCTTAGGTTAAATTATTACCTTGCAACATAATCCTGACTAACATCAAGGAACACAAAACAGCACATGGTCGATGGAGAGTAACCTTTATGACCAACATATCTCACACCTATGTCTCTCAAGGTCAACAGATCTATTATTCTCACTTCTATATTGGGGGAGAGGTCAGGGGTTGCCCATGGGTCACTCCTATCAACATCACCAATCCATGGCCGACAGTTGATGTATAGATATCTGAAAGGCAATAGAAAATTATTGGATCTGGGTCCTGAGAAAATGTGCTTCATACAGTGAAACTTCAATGACTCTAATCTATTCTATTCCTGTCATAGTGCCACTGAGAGGCTTACTACAGTGTATGTCATGTGTCTGCGCCAATACTTATGCCAAGTGCCTTTGCCAAGCTTATTCCACACTTTAAGCAAGTCTATGCTACAGATCAGCTTGCAGTCTTCTAAGAATCTTTGTTACACAGTATATATGGTCACCTTTTTTATCGAACGGTCCACCATGCAGACACAGGCTGTTATCTAGACTGATCAGTGTCTTTGCTGAGCAAACATCTCAAAAGACAGGTTTTCGCTTGGCATGGCGAAAATACGTTACTGTGAGTGTGTGTGTGTTTGAGTTACCATATAATTCCTAAATATATGGACACCTTGAGGAATTGATGTAATTCTCCTAAGAATTTTAAGAAAAATTGGTTCCAAAATCCAGCAAAGAGTCCAAAAGATGCAGACAGAATGGCAAACAGTGAAGACCCTGGTCAGACTGCTCCCAGTCTGATCTGGGTCTGCAATGTTTGCTCAGACATATCTGTTCCAATACATAGTATCAATACGGCAGCTGTCCTTCCAACAGCTCAGGTTATCTTTTGTTTTTGTTTGTTTTTTGGAGTTTTACGGTCCAGTCAACACCATATACATCATATTGAGCCCATCAGTTTACCCATCCACACTTTCCGGAGAGGCTTATACATAAGCGGTTAACCAGTATTTCGTCAGAAACTGACAATTGCTCTTCTTGAATCAGTGAACGAGAAGAATGACCGTAGAAAAGATTTCATGATCAATCTCCAAGTAAAAATGTTGCCAGCAAGAGCAGGTATCAACCCCTCATGACCTCCTCATCACATAACACTGAGCTACTGAGGCCAGCACTAAGGTCATCTGAAAGTCTGGAGAAATCCGGGATTGAATCCACTGTCCCTGGTTTATTAGTCAAGCACATTTTCATGTCATACCAAGTGGGGTTATTGTATTCAGGGGACCATCAGGGCAAATATTCCGAACTAAAAAGTTGTTTGTTTGATTGCTTGTTTTGGAGTTTTAACAGCCCAGTCAACACAATTTAGGTCATATCAAGCCACTCAGTTTACCTGGGCAGGTTAACCAGAACAATGAACATTCTTTCGCTAGAAACTGACAAGTGCCCTTCTTGAATAAGCGGAAGGGAAAGAAGCTCAAAAGCCATAAAAACCAGTCTAAGCAAACTGTGCGGCCCCCGCCCATCAGGGCTTGAAGAAATATATGGGCTGCATGATGCTTCCATGCAGTGCTGAAACCTATCCCAACATGAGTACTGGTAAACAGCTTAGAGGATCTAAGCCTGCTCAGGCAAAGCGGTGCGAGTCGGTCCATCCATGCATATAAACCCTATTGGTTTCATTGGGCAACAGGGCTTGAGATGTCATTTCATCTCAATGTCGGGTAAAAGTCCCACAAAATTCGAAGCAATGTCTCCAAAATGACCTTTACAGTGTTGACGGGGACATTAAACATCAACTCAAACAAACAAAACAATAAGCAAACTGTGAAGTCCCATATCAGACTACTCCTGAAGGAGTAGTCTGATTAGGGACTACACTGTTTGCCAGTTAGCAAATCACTTTGCAGCAAAAATATATTATGAATAAATTGATACTGTAAGGCTCATTAAAAACTGTCTGAATATTTAGGGTAAATATGGTATAACAAGAGGGCCATCATAGGGCCATGATGGCCCTGGATCCCTCACCTGATCAATAGAGTATTAAGTGGGCCCCGGGGAGGGCCATTATTGACCCCAGGGCTATAATGTGCATAATGTTGATGGAGGTCTAAAAAGGTGAAGCTTCATAAAAAATATCAAATAAGGCTATAATTTGAACAATCTTGGTAAAGGTCCACTAGATGAAGCTACACACCAAATATCAAAGACCTGGGCCTTGCGGTTTCAGAGAAGATTTTTTTAAAGAAATTCCGTACATAAGCCTATGTAAAACCAAATGGCCCTGGGGCAGGGGCATTTTTTGCCTCAGGGCTATAATTTAAACAATTTTGATAGAGGTCCACTAGATGAAGCTTCACATCAAATATCAAAGACCTGGGCCTTGCTGTTTCAGAGAAGAAGATTTTCAAAGATTATCTCTATATAAGTTGATGTAAAACCAAAGGGGCTATTTGTGGCCTGAGGGCTATAATTTGAATAATCTTCATAGAGGTCCACTAGATGAAGCTCCATACCAAATATCAAAGACATAGGCCTTGCAGTTTCAGAGAAGAAGATTTTTAAAGATTTCCCTATATAAGTCTATGTAAAACCAAACGGTCCCCAGGCGGGGGCATTTTTGGCCCCAGGGCTATAATTTGAACAAACTTGATAGAGGTCCAGTAGATGAAATTTCACACCAAGTATCAAAGACCTAGGCCTTGTAGTTTCACAGAAGAAGATTGTTAAATATTTTCCGTATATAAGTCTATGTAAAACCAAAGGGCCCCGATGCAGGGGCATTTTTGGTCTCAGGGCTATAATTTGAACAATCTTGGTAGAGGTCCACTAGATGAAGCTTCATACTAAATATCAAAGACCTAGGCCTTGTGGTTTCAGAGAAGAAGATTTTTCAAGATTTTCCCTATATAAGTCTAGGCAAACAAAAGGGCCCTGGAGCGGGGGCATTTTTGGGCCCCAGGGCTATAATTTGAACAATCTTGGTAACGGTCCACAAGATGAAGCTTCATACCAAATATCAAAGACCTGGGCCTTGCAGTTTCAGATAAGAAGATTTTTAAAGATTTTTCCTATATAAGCCCATGTAAAACCAAAGGGCCCTGGGGCAGGGGCATTTTTGGCCCCAGCACTATAATTTGAACAATCTTGGTAGGGGTCCACTAGATGAAGCTTCATACCAAATATCAAAGACCTGGGCTTTGCGGTTTCAGAGAAGAAGATTTTTAAAAAAAATTCCCTATATAAGCCCATGTAAAACCAAAGGGACACGGGCGGGGGCATTTTTAGACCCAGCACTATAATTTGAACAATCTTGGTAGGGGTCCACTAGATGAAGCTTCATACCAAATATCAAAGACCTAGGCCTTGTGGTTTCAGAGAAGAAGATTTTTTAAGTTTTCGGTGAAAAAAAAACTATTTTTGGCTCCTGTGACCTAGATGTGCCACTGGAACCATTTGAACAAATTTGAAAGGGGACCACCTAAGGATTATTCCTGTGAAGTTTGGTCAAAATCCGATCAGTGGTTTAGGAGGAGATGTTGTTTGAAGAAATTGTTTACAGACGGACGGAGGCACGTATGTATGGCTGACGGACGAAAAGTGATCCCAAAAGCTCACCTCGTCATTATATGACAGGTGAGCTAAAAGACTACAACATGTCAATCTTTATAACCTTTCAATAGCCTTACCTCTGATCTTTTGAGAGACACAACCCTGTTACATGACCAAACAGATCTATCAAGTTATCAGGTTTGTCTGGGCTATCTTGTCTATGTACAATGTGTATATCATTGTTACTGTAGTTAACCACCATATAGCTGTCACCAGCATTACTGTCACTGAGAGTTCTTCCCCTTGCAGAGCTCTCATTAACAGAAGGTACATTTTTAAATCCTAACTGATGAAGGGCAACTGCAAACTCTCCTGTGACAAAGATGAGATTCTTTGATAATTCTGGACTGTCTGTCAAATGTTGACATCTATTTAAACGTAATGGATCAATTATAGTTCTCTGATTATTATTTACATTTGAATAACAATCTGAAGAACTGGCCAGAGGTTTACTCTCTAAGTTTGAACAACACACTGACGACACCTCACTACTTTGTCCTTGTAAGCTACTGGGTCGGACTTCTGAGCAATCTACTTTTATTTTCTTTGGTTTAACTGTGGCACTGGAGTCCGAGTCATCAGAATTTTCTGTTTTTGAATCATCTTTAATACAGCTATTACGTGAACTGTTTTCACTGGTATGACTTAAGGAATCTGTATCACCTAATACTGAGCTGCTAATAGAACCAGAGTCTGTATCTATCAGATTTTCTCTTGATACTGTAAGAACACTTGGTCCAGAATCTGCTTGTAGCCTATCATTGCATTCAGTTAAATTCGGACTAGAATTCTTTGTACGATCAGATTTATTACCACTAGCTGTCTTCAAGATATTACTGTCATCTTTTGTAGCAGAGGACAAGTTCTGCCCAGCTTTACTGCTACAATTCCTACATGAACTGGGAACCACAGCAGCCACAGACAGGAACTTTATCAGACTGGCAGTTTCGCTGCTGAATGTAAACAATGGCCGCCCTGAGGTTTCTTCAACTGTCACTACTGGAGGTGATGTAGGTGTTGTAGAAAATATCTCTGGCACCTAAACAAAGTTTGAAGAACAGGGTCATATATTATTCCTCAATATGCTGAGATCATAGCAACAGATAAGCTTGGTATCTTTGATTTATAACAGAAGGATAGTTTTCTTTATTTCTCCATATGTTGTGGGTATTCAATAGAACTGCCTCACAGAGGCAGTTCTAATGAATACCCACAACATAGGTTTTTATTGAGAATAGACAAAAACTATCCTACAATAATCACAAGCTTATTTGTTGGTATGGCTGAGATGTCTATTTAACCAATTTTGTACTGAATAGATGAATGGAATCGTACCCCTTATACAGTAGAACTTCGATGGCTCGAACACCGATGGCTCATTTACCATGGCTGAGTCGAACCTGTTCTGGAGCCCCTAGGGAAATCCTCTACATAAGAAAAAGTGGGGGATAATTAAGGAGACTTTAGTCTTTTATCTTGCAAATGTATGCTGTGTGTACTCATTAGAATCGCCTTGATGAGGCGATTCTAATGAGTACACACAGCATACATTTTCATTATAGAACACCGAAAAGATGTCCAAAAGTATCTCGTTATGCCACCTGACAGTAACCTGAGTGGCTCGAACTACCCCTGTCTCGAACAGATTTTCGAGGTCCCAAAGGTGTTCGAGCCATTGAAGTTCCACTGTATACAGCTTGAGTCAATTTCAAAACTTATTGGTATTGGGTTCAATTATTTATAAAAAATATTAAGAAAATGTCTGAACTTTCTGCAGTGAAGGCCCTGATCAGGCACCCAGTTCTGTGGAGGCTAATCTGGGCCTCCGCTGTTTGCCAATTACTTGTTTTGGGGTTCCCCATACAAAATGGGTTATTGTGAGCCATGACAGTGCCCATCAGACTCAGATCAGCCTCCATATCTAGGCAGTCAGATCAGTTTTACTCTGACCATCAACCCAATGTTTCTTTGTGAACAGAGAACTCTAGTTATATATATAATAACAGTATTTGTTTGTTTGTATTGGAGTTCAACGGCCCAGTCAACACTATTTTAGGTCATTTTTGAGCTGGGTCAGTTTACCTATCCACACTTTTCCTTGGCAGGCTTATTTAACTTCACTACAGCTGGTGTGTGGGAATGTGTGGCGGCGGTAAAACGTCTCCCTGCCCTACATCATAGTGTAGATTATATTTTCTTGTCCTATGGGATCATTGATTCCATTATGGAATTTTGAAAATATCTGAGGGTCACTGATGAGGTCTAATTGGCCGAAACTAGCTAGTCTGGCCCAGAAGACATGAACACTCCATATTTTTCACTTCTGTGGTGTATTCCTTGCTTCCAAAGGATAACCCTTTTATAGAACATATTATACGCAAGTGGTTAACCAGTACAGTGCACATTCTTTTGCCAGAAATTGATAACTGCCCTTCTTGAACCAGTGGAAGAAAGAGAATAGATCATAGAAAAGATTTCATGATCAATCTCCACGAAAGAATGTTGCCAACCCTGGCAGGTATCGAACCCGCGTTCTCCAGATCACCAGTCAGACGCACATCCGACTAAGCTACTGAGGCCGGCATAACAGTATTTGATCTCTAACATTGCAACATTATTTGTCAGCTTTTGAATTATACATTGGAAACTGTCTTTTGAATAATGGCTCATTCATAATCAGGAAGTAGAGAAGTTTGCTTCAAAACTTCAGTGATGAAAGTCACAACCTTGTTATTAAGGGGAATGGGAACACCTTCAGGGGAGGCAACTCCTGCAAAAGCATTTTTGTCTCCCATGTCAATAGGGGTCCACTCTTAATGGACAGAATTTGCTCCTGAGGAGCAAATTCTTTCCTTTAAGAGTAGATCCCTTTTTTAGTGGGACAGGGCTTATGTAAAAGCAAACAGGAAGTCCCGAAAGTTGTCTCCTTTTGAAAACTGGGGGAAACATCTGCCAGGTGTTCCCATTTCCCTTAAGGGACAATGAATGCACTTCAAGGGAGGTAACTCTTTCAAAAATTGTCTACCCTGACACAGGAATCAACTCTTCAAGGAAAGAATTTTCTTTCACAACAAATTAGGAAATCCTTGATTTTCCCCGGATAGAAATTCTTATCCTATTCAAGTTATCCTACTCTTGGACAGCTAAAAATCAAGTATTCTCAATTGTTTGATGTGCACTGGTGGAGTGTGACCTCATATACACTAACCTTAACCCCTTCCCTGCTGAACACAATAACCCCTACCTTGGCAAACAGTGTAGATCAAGATCAGATGGCATCTGATCAGGATCTACACTGTTTGTCATGCAGTTTGTGAATTGAACAAATACACTATTTCGAGTTAAATGAGTGGTTGATAGTCAGCAATTGGTGAGGCTAAATCAATTCATTCAGCAGGATATTAACCCATTTAGTACTGGAAACCCCTAAATGGGTAGTTGGCAAAGAGTGCAGGCCCAGATCAGACACCGCAGAATGCGGCATCTGATCAGGGCCTACACTGTTTGCAGAAAGTTTAGCCATTTTCCCCCGAATAAATTTTGAAAAAAACACAATCTGTCACCCCTAAATTTCGAAATGGACTCCTGCTCTGTATAAGGAGGAAGATTCCATTTGGTACAACAAGAGGGCCCAGAGGGCCCTGATTCACTCACCTGTGAGTCACTGTCTCGAGTACATTCTATTTTTAGCTATGGTGGCCATCTTGTTCATCATCAGAGTGATTTTAGCTCATTTGGTAGGGAGTAACCTAGGCAACATTCCTGTGAAGTTTGAATCAAATTGGCCTTAGGGTTTCGGAGGGGTTCACGTTTGAATCAAATTTACAATATTTTTTCTATTTTTAAGGATTGTTTTAGCCTTTTTGGTAGAGGGTCATCTAAGCAACATTACTTCAAAGTTTGAATGAAATTGGCCCAAGGGTAGAGGAGGAATTGTTGTTTGAAGATGATCGGACCAAAACTGATGCCTCTAGTGTGTCCACAAGGTTTTTCAACAATCTGACCTACTGACCTACTTACTGACCAGACTTGACCCATATTCGAAATTAACTGTGATATTGTCAAATGATCATTTTGAGCAAGTTTGATGATGAACGGACCAAAACTGTGGCTCAAGTGTGTTCAGAGGGTTTTTCTATGATTTTATCTACTGAACTACTTTTTGGACCAACATGACCCATATTCGAACTCGACTCAGATATTGTCAAGATGATCATTCTGGGCAAGTTTGATGAGGATCTGACCTAAACTGTGGCCTCTAGTGTGTTCACAAGGTTTTTCTATGATTTGAACTACTGACCTACTTTTTGACCTGACATGACCCATATTCGAACTTGACCGATATATTGTCAAGACAATCATTCTGAGCTAGGTTGATGATGATTGGACCAAAACAGTGGCCTCTAGTGTGTTCACAAGGCTTTTCTCTGATTTGACCTACTGACCTACTTTTTGACCCGACATGACCCATATTTGCACGTGACCAAGTTGAAGATATTATCAAGATGATCATTCTGAGCAAGTTTGATGATGTTCGGACCAAAACTGTGGCCTCTAGTGTGTTCACAAGCTTTTTCTATGAATTGACCTACTGACCTACTTTTTGACCCGACATGATCTGTATTCAAACTTGACCGAGATATTCAAACTTGACCGAGATATTAGCAAGATGATCATTCTGGGCAAGTTTGATAATGATTGGACCAAAACTGTGGCCTCTAGTGTATTCACAAGGTTTTTCTATGATTTGACCTACTGACCTTCTTTGTGACCTGATATGACCCATATTTGAACACGACCAAGATATTATCAAGATGATCATTCTGAGCAAGTTTGATGATGATCGGACCAAAACTGTGGCCTCTAGTGTCTTCACAAGGTTTTTTTTTTTATTTGACCTACTGACCTATTTTTTGACCCGACATGACCCATATTCAAACTTGACCGAGAAATTTTGTGGCGGTACAAATTGTGTGCAAGTTCAGTTAAAGTCAAATCATAAATGAAACAGCTATCATGCAGACAAGACCAAAATAGGCAATTTTTGTCCTTTCAGGGGCAGTAACTCCATAACACCTGATGTGATATTGCTGGTTCAAGTAAGGAACCCACATCTCATGGTGGTACAAGTTGTGTGCAAGTCTGGTTAAAATCAAATCATAAATGAAGATGCTATCGTGCGGACAAGACCAAAATAGGCAATTTTTGCAATTTCAGGGGCGGTAACTCTGTAACACATGACGGGATATGGCTGGTTCAAAAAAGGAACCCAGATCTCATGGTGGTACAAGTTGTGAGCAAGTCTGGTAAAAATCAAATCATAAATGAAGATGCTATCGTGCGGACAAGACCAAAATAGGCAATTTTTGCAATTTCAGGGGTCGTAACTCCGTAACACATGATGGGATATGGCTGATTCAAGAAAGGAACCCAGATCTCATGGTGGTACAAGTTGGGTGCAAGTCTGGTAAAAATTAAATCATAAATGAAGATGCTATCGTGCAAACAAGACCAAAATAGGCAATTTTTGCAATTTCAGGGGCCGTAACTCTGTAACACATGACGGGATATGGCTGGTTCAAGAAAGGAACCCAGATCTCATGGTGGTACAAGTTGTGTGCAAGTCTGGTTAAAATGAAATCATAAATGAAGATGCTATCGTGCGGACAAGACCAAAATAGGCAATTTTTGCCCTTTCAGGGGCCGTAACTCCATAACACATGATGGGATATGGCTGATTCCAGAAAGTAACTCAGATCTCATGGTGGTACAAGTTGTGTGCAAGACTGGTTAAAATCAAATCATAAATAAAGATGCTATCGTGCGGACAAGACCAAAATAGGCAATTTTTGCAATTTCAGGGGCCGTAACTCTGTAAGACATGACGGGATATGGCTGGTTCAAGAAAGGAACCCAGATCTCATGGTGGTACAAGTTGTGTGCAAGTCTGGATAAAATCAAATCATAAATGAAGATGTTATCGTGCGGACAAGAAATTGTTTACGGACGCACGCACGGACGCACGCACGGACGACGGACAAAATGTGATCACAAAAGCTCACCTTGTCACTACGTGACAGGTGAGCTAAAAAGGGTTAAAGGGTTAAGGTTGACATCAATGCAAGTTATGTGACAACATTATTGTCTTTTCAATATGGTGGATGTCAGCAATTGAAGTGACCTCATTATTATAAATCCATGCTCAGAAATGAAACATAGACAAGAAAAAGTATCTCCTATAAATGTGAGGGGGACAGAAAAATCTGTCCCTCAGGATCACAGTTGGGCATCACTTGGCAATCCTTGTGATGCCAGACTGTGACCCTCAGGGCCGGTTTTACTATTCTTTCCTCATACCCATGCACACCTGCGGACACAAAATTGTTCAAACTCTTATGTCTTTCCTCATACCCATGCACACCTGTGGACACAAAATTGTTCAAACTCTTATGAAGTACCTTTCAATAAATCTTTTTGGATCAAGTTAGTTTGACGAGCAAATATCATTCATCAAAGAATTCTAAAACTGGATCAAGCATAAAATATATTGATTGGTCCCATTTTAGCAAGCACTTTTTTTCCATTTTCAGGCCTGATTGATGTTTAAGATTTATTTTGATTGGACAGTGGGGTGTGTCTGCAATGAAATGTACACCACTTTGCGTTGGCTGGCAATTGACTCAGGATGTTAGGATATATTGAATGATGTTTCAAATCAAAATGAAATGAAGCTCATAAAAGTTTGAACAGTTTTGTGTCCACAGGTGTATTAAAGAGGAAAGCACACAAAATCATGAAATTTATCTTCTTTGTATATTAACCCTTATCCCACTCAACACAACAACCCCTACCTTCTAAAGACGCCATATGATCAAAATCAAAACTGTTTGACATTCAGTTTGCAAATTTGAATGAATACATTATCTCAAGTAATTTGATTGGCTGATGGTTAGAAATTGGTGTGACTAAACTAATTTATTCAGCAGGATACGGGTAAATGTGGAAAATATGTCTGATGTATCCATTCCCAATTACGGCAATTGGGCCCCATCAAGCGATTTTGGTACTTATCGCCTATGCGAGCAGCAAAGGTTCAGGCGAGCCTGCGCATCCGCGCAGTCTCGCCAGAACCTTCACTGCTCGCTCATAAAAGCAGTGAATTGAGAGGAACCTTCAGACAGAAAGCCATATCCCTGGCCCCTCTGAATGGCTGGGCATACACAGTTAAAATTTGTCGTGACGGAATGCTCGAAGACACAAATTCGCTTGGGGGGGGGGCTCAATTATCATACCAACCTCATATGCCTCAATCTGGACTGTGGTAGCAAACCTGTCTAAGCTTATCTCCAGGCAACCTCCAAGAAATGTGTTGTCGTCTAGCCAGGCCCCAAATAGCTGGGATGGGTCCATGGTTACTAAACGGAGAATCTTGAAATCTGAAGAAAGCATTCATACTGATAATAGTAATTCTTTATATTTAAAGTAAAATATCAATACTGTCTGCAAAGTTTGTAGCAAATGTCTGGAAACCTTATTTCAATATAACACAATTTAACCATTTATCATTTTGTATGGATAAAATTTATAACCAGTATTTGATTATTTTCTGGTGAAATTTTAAGAGACTTAGTACAAACATATTTTATTTCCATATTATACATGTACAAAATACAATATCACATGAAAAAAATTGGATTAGAACGAAAGCTTGAAAGCTTATTTTGTTCTTCTCCATGGTTTGAGAGACTGCCTCTTGTTTTTGCTAAACATCTCACCCAATTTTGTCAAATGGGATGGTAAATGCAGGGTAGTAATGATCTTAAGAGGAATGGGAACACCTAGCACATTTTCTGCCATTCTTTCAAAGGGAGACAACTTTTGGGACTTCCTGTTCGCTTTTCTGTAGGCTCAGTCCCACTGAAAAAGGTGTCTAGTCTTATAGGAAAGAATTTGCTCCTTAGGAGCAAATGCTTTCCTTTTAAGAGTTGACCCCTATTGATATGGGAGACAAAAATACTTTTGTAGGAGCCACCTCCCCTGAAAGTGTACCGATTCCCCTTAAAACTCTCATTGAGACTGTAATGTTTCTCAAGAATTTCTCTCATAAAGTTCTAACCCAGAATTATCCTTGAGTGTCATCACTATAGATCTGGACCCAGGGAGTCATTCAAAGCACTCTTAGCTTAAGGGGAATTGGAACACCTGGCACAATGTTTCGCCATTTTTCAAAGAGAGACAACTTTCGGGACTTCCTGTTTGCTTTTCTATGGACTTGCTAAAAAAGGGGTCTACTCTTAAAGGAAAGAATTTTCTCCGCTCCTCAGGAGCAAATTCTTTCCTTTAAGAGTTGACACTTATTGACATGGGAGACAAAAATACTTTTTGAAGGAGTTGCCTCCCATGAAGGTGAATCCATTCCCCTTATTTGTTTGTCTGTTTTGAGGTTTAACGTCCCCGTCAACACAGAATAGGTCATTTTGGAGTTGTTGCATCAAATTTTGTTGGACTTTTACCCGACATTGAGATGAAATGACATCTCAAGCCCTGTCGCCCAATGAAACCAATAGGGTTTATAAGCATGGACGGTCCGCCTTGCACCGCAGTTCCTGGACAGGCTCATATCTTCAAGCGGTTTACCAGTACTAGTGTGTGGATGGTTTCAGCTCTGCGTGGAAGCATCATGCAGCCCATCTATTTCTTCAAGCCCCGATGGACGGGGGCAGCCATTCCCCTTAACAAACTTGTTTGTGCTGGGAATGTTACATCTTCTTGCAAGCATAATATTCAAAATAGGTTCACAAATACTTTTGCACCCCAGCCCATATGGCCTTTGAGAAATAGCCTGGGCTGCATGGTGCTTCCGTGCAGAGCTGAAACCCACTGAACATTCCGGTACTGGTAAACCTGCTAAGAAGGTCTAAGCCTGCCCAGGCGAAGTGGTTTTGAGATGGACCATCCCTTGCAGTTTCTTTGGGCAGTAGTGTTTAGGAGTTGAGATGTCAATTCATCTCAATGTCAGGTAAAAGTCCCACAAAACTGGAAGCAACATCTCCAGAATAACCTCAACAGTGTTGGTGGGGATGTAAAGTCGAAACACAAACAAAACACAAGGAGTTTCACTTGCAATCTTCAAGAAGCTTTTACAAAAGCTACTTTCATTCTTTCAGCAAAAGTATCAGCGTTTTTGCAATACTTACTATGTTTAACTCTTATCTTGCTGTTCACGACAACCCCTATCTTTGCAAACAGTGTAGATTCAGATCAGATGGCTTCTGAAGAAGCCATCTGATCAGGATCTACACTGTTTGGCATTCAGTTTATGAATTTGTAGCAATAAATTACATCAAGAAATTTGATTGGTTCAAAGTCAGAAATGGGTGCGGCTTATCTGAATATTCAGCAAAAGAAGGGTTAAGTTTTAAAGTAATGTCAACTTCATGGACTTAAAACAACTGGGCCCAGATCATAATTTGAACATTTATATGTCAGTATTATAAATTAACTTTTTTTTGCAAGTAGCAAGTAGTTGCTACCTGCTTTGAAAGTAAGTAGCCAAAGGCATCTGCTTGGCAGCAAAAAGTGTCATTCCAGTAGCAGGCATCCTGGAGATTATAGGGATCAACCATGCTTTTTCATGCATTAGCATTTGCCGGATCCCGAGGAAGCTGTTTGAACATGAGGCTGCTAGGCCGAATGTTCAAATATCTTCCAAGGGATCCTGCAAATGTTAACGCAATGAAATAACCATGGATGATCGTTGTTCTTGGATAACTTACAAATCTGATAGCAAATTTTGACGAAAACGCCCAAAAGCTCCATATAAATTCCATATATTACTCTTTAAATACGACAGGCAAACCAAAACGGCGGCCAGTTCAGAATGATGTTTACAACGACATTGTCATGCAGTGATGTCATCATAGAACCCTAAAACGCTACGTTCAGGGCGATGACGTTACGTCGCTCAACGTAACGTAAACACAGCAAGGCCCGTCTTGTGATATCAAAAGCTCAAAATCCATGTTCAAACAGCACGCGAATTTCATGATTTGAACATGGTTTTTGCTGTTTGACTACGGCTTTTGGTCCATTTGACAATGGCTTCAAACAGCCATGCGCATAGGTTTTTATGCAAGAATAACACTTCAAGTGCTAAACATCTGCAGCCGATGGTATTTTCAGGTTATTTTTCCTGATTTTCAGTTAAAATAAGGCTTGAAAATACATGTGAATTGTCTGCCCAGCAGACAATTCATATGTAATGTTAAAATAAGGCTTGACATTACATGTGAATTGCAGACAATTCACATGTAATGTCAAGCCTAATTTTTGCTGAAAAATAATGAAAATGAAAAACAAAATACAGCACAAGGTGGTAATGTTGTAGGCGCTATACAAGGTAGCAACGTTTTGCTACCAATTGTTTGACCTGGGGCCAGTTGTTCAAAGCATCGTTAGCTTAACGAGCTCGTTAGTGGTCATATTGTTAACTCTCCTAGCAAGTTTAATATGTAAAATTTTGGTATTTTTGCTGAAAAAATGTGAGCAGCTTTTGCATCCGCAAAGGCTGCTCACATTTTTCAGCAAAAATTTCAATATATTTGCCATATTTAATGATCACAATTTTAACGATACGTTAACTAACGATATCGTTAGTTTTGAACAACTGGCCCCAGGTATCAAACTGAAATTTCAGAAAGCAAATTTGCTACATGTACTTGCTTATGCTACTGTAAATTCTGAGCCCTGATATGTACACATTCATTTACAAACCACTGAGACAGATAAAAATGGCCTCATGATGATCTGCTGCTACTACAAATTACGATGATTCCAACTATGATATTTTTATACCAGCAAAGAAGAAAAAAAAAATTGCAATAGTTTGATACTGAACCAATATATGTTTTCTTTACCGTGAATTAGGGACATGATAGCCATATAGCCTCTCCTGTCCATATACTCAGTGGTCTGCACACTAGACACAAGTAACATCGTGTCTGACTCGTTGAAACAGGAGAACTGAGTGAAGTCCCAGCCAAACAGCTGTCGAAAGTCCTTCATATACTTCACCACTGTAGGGTTCCCCACAGACCAGACCTGATGAAGAGGTGTAAAAATCAAAATGATGTTTGTACAAATAAAGCAACTATAGAGAACTCTTTTTACTGCCCTTTCAAGATTATTTCACTTATTTTGAGGTGATCGTTAATCAGGTGGGTGAAAAACAGAGTACCCAGAGAAAAACCACATGACCTTCCGTTGCAGAATATGGCATCTCACATGTGGCCCGAGCAAAGCATGAACCACACCAGTGAGAGACCTAATTATCAGTACTCTTACTCATATGGCTATGGATGCCCATAGGATGGCATGTTTACCATGGCTAATTCGTACTGACTCTTCAGTGCCTAGAAAATTCTCCCCATAGCACCAAATATCTAGCAGACTATGGCATCTGATCAGGACCTTCACAGTTCGCAAAAACATTCAGTCATTTTCTGAATAAACTTCTTAACAATTAATAATAATAATAATCGACGTTATTTATAGAGGGTAACACATTTAGTACTAGTACTAATCTTCCATATGGCCCTCTTTTCCTTGGTAGGAACCAGTACTAAGCAATGTGGATAAAGTTTCTTGCTCAAGGAAACAACATGTGGCACTTGCAAGGATCGAACCGGGTACCTCTCGATCTCAAATCTGATGCTTTACCACTCCACCACAGCGCTACACTAATTCAATCTGACACCATTAAATTCTGAAATGGATGCTTCCTATTTCTAAGATGGATGATTCCATTCAGTATAAAATAGGTTAAGAGCAAACTATAATGATAATGTGAGTTATTTTTCTTGTGATCATGATAGAAACCATTGGGTGTAATTGTTCTTCTGAAAATTTTTACCCAATACATATAAACCTCTTCATAAGATGTTCATTATAACACAGTTTTGAATATAACACAATTCAATGTGTGTGTGCATGTGTGTTCCACCAACAACAAAGGTGATATGCAGCAGGGCTGTAAAATTGGTTAGAAAGTCACTCGCCTTTAAAACAATAATTTTCTTTTTTGGAATTCTGATGCAAGAAATGAAGACAAAAACTAGAAATGTGTCCAAAGTACACAGATGCCCCCACTTAGCACATTAATCTTTAAGTGGTGCAAATACCAATCTGTGCGAGTTTCGGCGTTCCACCAATAGTGACCTTGACGTTAAAAGTCGAAATCGCTCGAGATATTGTCATAAGGAACAGTTGTGTGAAGTTTATAGCGTAGCTATACACCTTTGACTGTGATCGTATAGTGTTTCAATAATTATAAAATACAACTAAAGTAGAAGTAAAACAAAGATCAGGAATTGATACAATTAACTTACTCCACCCATAAAAGACACCAAAGGGAAAGAAATACAAACATTAAGCGACCAGACCATAATGGAAACCTAAACAAAGGAAGGCCATAAGGACAGTTACTTTCCCACAAAATGGCCATATGGCCATCCAAAACCAAAAGACACAAGTGATACACACAGTAAGTAACATACAACAACATAAATAAATCGCCACAGAAGAGCCGCCTTGGAACGGTCAGTGGAAGATTTCCACTGGGGGGCTTAAATCGATTTTACGTGGCCACAATCCTCGCCCTTACTTCCGTCGCGATTTAGACAAATAATTTGTTCAGTCCGCATGAAGGCCTCCTAACTCATCAGTGCAACATCTCCGTGAACACAAAAATCAAAGAACCACAGAGGTGAGACAACGGTGAGGACTCGACAGCAAGAAACCACTGAAATGCTGGAGCAAAAGAAAACCAACAGTTAGACTCCGATGAGCCCGACCAGAGACAGAGCATCAGGCACCAACCGACATTATCTCTCTAATTTTCAATAAGCCTTTACGTTGGAGCCGTCATAGAATCTGAGGCCTGACCCACCGGCGTGCAATTAAAGAGGGAAGCAAAGTTGCCAACCGTGATTGGGTTAACTACCATGCATGCAGTCTGTCGTATAATATCCATGTTGTACCCAATCTTTTTATATCGAAGAATGATTTTACGAAATTGGGTGCTGAAGTCATTGCGGTTATATATTTTTCTGAATTTATATGCTAAGTCACCATAAAATTCGGGTTCCGATAGACCTTGTTGCAGAAGAGATTTAAGTCCAATATTGAATTTTGAAATTAAATCAGAATGGCGTCTATAAAATTTTGAAAAGGCTTTGCGTAGTTTATGGTACCGATAACCCTGATTAAGGAGTTTAGCCGTTAATAATTTATTACGAGTGTTGAAGTCAGTTACATGACTACACACTCTAGCAAATCGAATTAATTGCGAAATATAAACGCCATAGGATGGCGCACGAGGAACATCACCATCCAAAAAAGGAAAATTTACAATCTCAAAATCAAAGTCATCGCGTTTATCATAAATTTTGCACGAAACAAATCCATCTACAATAGACAGATGTAAATCCAAAAACGGGGCCTCGGTATCAGAAGAATTTGCTTTATTTAACTGAAGTTCTAGGGGGTAAATCTGACTGATCAAACCATCAAAATAGGTATTATCAATATTTAATAAATCATCTAAATATCTAGAAGTAGAGCTAAAAGCTTCAATAATTTCAGATTGGTTATCAATGGAAAGCGACAAAATGAAGTCTCTTTCATAACAATACAAGAACAGATCAGCCACAAGAGGTGCGCAATTAGTACCCATCGGAATACCCACAATTTGTCTAAATAACTTAGTACCGAATCTATTGAGAGTTTCAGCAGCTTTGTTAGGCAGGCACCTCAAACGAGTGCACAACTCCTAAAACCAGACTAACTGGATGCAAGCTGATCAAGTAGACATCTGAAGTCATCTGAAGTCTTGGTCAGAAACCCCAGTATTTATAATCACTACAAAAATCTCACGCAATATCCCTCTCTCATTGCATCATGCTTGTTATCACAACTCTTGCCAAAATCTCTTCTAACTATAAGCTATCTGTCATGATTTTGATGACTGCACTAATAATATGATCTTTAAAATGCAGTTTCATCAGGTTTCTAAAGTACTTCACATGAACACCTGCTTAAATAACCTTTAAAAGGAAATGTCAGAGTCATATGATATTACGAAATTAAGCTGGCTCATGATCAAGTTATGATTTGAATGGCTGCCAGTTACATGTATGTGCAAATCAGGTGCATCTCTGTCTTTTATGCAAAGTTATATAATTGATGTTTCAGGGTTTTAAAATGAAGCTGTTTCTTACTAAGAATTGAAGCTTAATATTTTCATAATAGTACTGAGACAGAAGCTTACTGCCTTTTCAACACTCAATCAGTCATATCAACACTCTTACACACCTTCAACAATATTCCAGTCATACACATGATAACATGCCTATGCAAAATATCATGTGCATAACATGACTATGTTATATACCTCCCATTGTTGAGTAAATTAATTAACCCCTTAATTAATTTATCTAATAATTCTGACCAAAACCTCTTGTACATATACTGTATACACAATTCATATATAATAAAACAAGATATCATCAACATACATCATTGACCAGGATGTATGCAATAAAACAAGATATCATCAACATATCTCAGTGACCAGGATGATCATCAACATATAAATCAGTGAGCAGGATGATATCTAAATAATAACATGATATTATCAACATATATCATAAGCACATGTCAGTGACCAGGATCATGCATAAACAAGACATCATAAACACATGGCAGTGGCAAGGATCCATTCACATATATAAGTGACCAGGATTATATGATACATATGTTACTCATCAGGATGAAAACCAGGATGAATAACATATTATCAGTCAAAATTAGTTAATTAATTAATGTCATGTATGTTTCATGTGACTAGGACTATAATTAATCTACCATGTGACCAGGATCCAATAAAACATTTAACTAGGATTTGAACAGGATTATAACGAAGTTTCAAATTTAACTGTTAATTAAATGTCTAAGATGTTTTCTTAATTGTTTCTTTTAATCAACCCTTCTAATCTAATAGACTTCCTAATTACCAGGATAAACAATATACTTGTAACCAGGATTTCTACAAACTGTAAGACCAATAAAGGGCTCATTAAAACACACTGTTTTTAGATTAAGTTTCTATTCCTTTTTGGATGGTGAATTCACACAGTCACATTGTTCTTCCCTCAAGTTTATAATTGTGGGAGGTCGTGGTATAGGTATAACCGGAACTCTGTAGATTTTATTCGCCATTAGTATCCCATCGTTGTTATCAGAGTTGTGTATTTGCTGGTGGTGTAGGTTAGTAATAAGGTAAGTTGGATGTGGTGGGTGTTCTTTACAATATCCATAGTGTTCCTGTACAAAACTAATGTCGTCTGGCTGTAATGAAATAAGGTTTACTGTCACATGTACATCTTCACCCAAGCATGACCTTTAGGGGCATACTCAGGACTTTATTATTTAAAAGTCACTAAAGTTCTGATCACTAAATCTTCGTCCATGCATAGTCTTCAGGACTATACAAGGCACTGAAATGTCAATGTACTATAACCATTGATACTACTACGATCACATGAGCTATATACATGATGAAAACACATCGGACGATAAAGTTCATATGTTATGCAAATAGTTCATAACATGTAACAATAGCTATATACCTTTGAATAGCTAAATACTGTTAACTTGGTGATAAGTTAACAAACACTGTTTATATAACTAGTATTCATAAATAAATCTGCTTTAAAAACACTGTGCACAGATTTTCCTTATTTCTTTGCCCATGCCGCCGTTGCATCAGTCCACTTGAAGGGCTTTTGTCCTTCCTCAACGTTATCGACGTTTTGTTCTTCGATCAGAGTGGACATCTCGATAACATCACCTTTGATCGGTGACCGTTTCACATTCACCTTCTCAAGATCATGTGTGTTAGCCTGTCTTACACCAATTATCTTATAGACAAAGTTTCTTCTATGTAAGATTATTAAGATAATTGCAATTAATAACACCGTCGATGCAATACTGATTAACATAACATGTATCCAACTAGTATTGGATTTATTCTCATCTAATATTACAGGTTTATAGTTTCTTGTTTCATGGAGTAGATTTTGTAAAGGGATCTCTTTCAAACCTGACAAATGTGGTGGC